>JACTAT010000040.1:8231820-8269652 GCA_014526335.1 Chrysaora quinquecirrha
TTTTTCCGCCGTTTCTCGCAATTATAAGAATCTCTTTGTAAGAATCTCTTTATTGCACTCCACTACAAGTGGTCTGCGCCTGATGAAACAAAGTGGAGAGCGAAGCTTCCATACCACTTGTTGATGTTGTATTGCCATTCTATCCTTGGTCTACCATGACGGTCGCAGCCTTCAAATGATCCAAAGATGAAGTTTTTGAGAAGCCACGAGTCGTCCATTCAACAGACGTGGCCCGTGGCCGAAGAACTCCAACTTCTTTTTAACAAGGCCTCAGCAATGGAAAATTTTTGCCAAAGTAACTTCTAACTCCAGTGCGCAAAACACGTTCTATTTTCTCTTGTTTCTGCCACAATAAAAAAGGTTCTTCCTTTAAATGTAAATTCATTTTGCCATTTTATTTTCTTGATAATTTATTTTTGTTTCTTTTTTCATCAGATTAGTACCTGAATCACCACGATGGAGCTTAACTCATAAAAAATTTGATAAACATGCGAACTTTTTCAGAAAGGCTTTAAAGTTTAACAGGATAAAAGGAAAACCTCAAGATGAAATCGAAGATTATCTTGCAGAAAATCAAGCATTGTCAACAACAGCAACAACAAAACGAAAACATTATACCGTTGTAGATGTATTTCGTACTCCAAAGTTAAGAAAACGATCCCTGATTTGCATTTATTTATGGTGAGTGATTGAAGTATCGTTATGATCGTGCCATTTGATTTTACTAATCTCTGTAATCATGAGATCATTGCCGACCAATCGTTGTATCGCAACTGCGTACTCATAAGAGTCAGAGATGGACTCAACTCCCCTTACGTTAAACGCATTTGCCTTCCAGTTGAAATTCAAGCTCGTTTATTAGCCCGTATGTTTGTCTCTTTACAACAAGAATGTGGCTAATGAGGAGTTATTATTATTTTCTCTCACTTGCAACATCCGCTGATACAATTTTCCTTCCAGTTCTAACCCTTTCCTCGTACATAAGCCACCGGATTATAAACCCAACATAGATTTTGGTTGAATTACTTTTAGCCCAGGGGTCATTTTCGGAATTTTACGTCAAAGATTCTTGATGATCTTCCGATACATTTTGCAGTAATTTTGCGTTTGTCAGCGTCTTTATGGAAAGTAAGCTTTATTGAGCATTATTTTCAGCTGGGGACGTAGCCTTATATGTAAGTTACTTTTTGAAATTACTAAAATATTTTCTATTAATTCAAGGTTTACAGCAGGCATTTCATTCTATACATTAGTGCTGAATATGCGAACTTTGAATGACAATCCGTTCTTAGCCATTCTAATTGGAGCTTCGACAGATCTGCCGTCTTTTCTACTTGGATTTCTTTATGTACCAAGGTAAATTTTCTCTGTATGACATCTTCCTTTGTAACTAACATCAGCAACTAATCTACTAAATAACTAAGAAACTAACTGCCTACTAACCTGTCTACCATGACTTTTTTGGCTAGCCCTCTTGGGTTCACTACACGCTTTTTTATAAAGAACCTGGATCAAGGCCTAGTTCTTATAATTCCTTATTTTTAGAACTCTTTTGAGACAATTGTAGTTCCGAAAATTCCTTAATAGTTCCCCTTAATTTTAACTCACATACACTGTCCCCACTGTCATGACTACTATACAGAGACACTAGCATGTAAGCAAAGCTCGAGACTACTCAAGGAAAGATTTGACACATGCGTAACGTACAATTTATGTGATGTTCGACTACCAACCTCGTCCTCAGCCCCCAAATCGAATTTTCTCGAATCTCAACCGTCAAATCGATTTTGGCCCTGGTACCGGCCACAAAATCTGCCAAAATACTGGCAATTTTGGCCTAGGCATAAAAACAAGATGTAGATTCCGAAAGCAGATGTTCTTAGAAAAGAAATGCAAAGAATTTCATTGATAACTGTAAGGCAAGATACAATATCTCATGTGGCATCATTTTTTGGTTTTTATAGATGCTTTTTACGTAGTTTTCGGCCTATTTTGGTGTGAAATTTTGAAGAAACTGTGACGTCACTTAAAATTTCTATTGTTTGAACAGCCAATCAAATTGCGAATAGACAAGGCCGATACCAGGGTCGAATATGGACAGCGGAGTTTCACGTAGACGCCTATTCACCCTGGAGACGAGGTTGGTTCGACTACAAATGAATAGAAACGGCTTACCAACTCCTGATTGTTTGCAGTGATAAAAATATTCAATATTCAAGTTCTTTAAATTCTCTGGACCTCTACATGTAGGTTCCTTATAAAGTGGTTCTTTAAAAAAAACGTGTATGTGATTTGGGCCTTTTACGATGACTAAAACGCCAGAATTACTGTTTCATCTTCTCTAAGGGAATGCCAGCCTCACCTTGGGTTTCCATTTTGACGTATTTACTAAGAGTACACGAACGATACTTAGCAAAGAATCGATGATATAAGTGACGTCACCGTTGGTTAGTAATATTAATTTATGTGAATAAGCATCAAATTGGCAAAATGAACTTGCATTTGCACTGAAAATTTGGTATTCCGCCAACGAGATTTTACAAAAAGATAACTCGCTAAGTAACTTTCTAACTGTTCTCTTTTTATAGATTGGGCAAAAGGAGATCATTGTTACTTCTAATGATGTTTGGTGGTATATGCTGTTTAACATACGCCATGTATAGTTCCATAGGTAAGATATTCAAATTAATGTTGTCATAAGATCATAATTTCACATCAGTAGTTAGTCTTTGGCACAGTGGCACAGAAGGAATTAAAGGAGAGGTCCAAGTATGGATCCTTGGGGAACACCACAATAGATCGGATTTGATGATGATAAAGTTCCTTTATAGCGCACTCGTTGGTGCCGGCCGAACAGGTAGCTGGCCAGCCAATTCTATGCTAAACCGTTGAGGCCAAATTTTGGTAACTTGTTGATGATGGTAGAATGCCTTATAGTATCGAAGGTCTTGCTAAGATCTACAAAGATTGCGCCAGTGAATTCTCCTCGGTCCGTGGAACGTCTTATCTTGTCGCAGAATAGGCCGCTGCAAGTTCTGTTGACCTTTTACTTCAATAACCAAATTGATTGGCAGCTAGCAGATGGATATTGTTGTTTTGTCAGTTGTACTCTCTCCGTCTACTTTTTGCCATTGTGTTCGATCTACTGTTGGTGGGTAAAATCACTTTGATTATCTTCCAAAAGCGATCAGGATTATTTGCACTTCATTGACACTTTTCCTTTTACTGTAGTTATTTTGCTGATTGGAAAGTCTTTTGTGTCTGCCTCGTTTGGTGTTGTGTTTATTTACCTTCCTGAAGTTTACCCAACTGTTGTCAGGTTAGTCTTTATTGGTATATTTCATTAAATCATTGGTCTGGTATTCAAGAAACCGCATGTTGCTCGTATTAATTTGTTGTAGTTGTTGCAGAAAACAAACTATGTGACGGGCACGTCGACTAATTGGTTTCAGTCATTGAATCAACTTGGTCAACTTTGAAATTGCGAGAACAGTTGGATTATCTTAAGACATACTTAAAAAGCTTTTTTTCTCTGATACACGTCACAATATAAACGTCAAGAACAAACTGAAAAAGTTGAGTAAGGCGGATACTCTGAGGAGTGGCAGGCGAAAATAGCACTTTAGTATGTCCAGAAATGCTTCCGCTGTTTCTTGCAATTTTGCAATTTTGTACCACTCAAAGACTAATAAAACTTTGGTTGTATCCAAGCTTGATAGACCCTGAAAAGAACTAGAGAAATGTTTACCATATTGGCGATAATTGGTTCGTACTATAGCTTTCGTTCGAGGGACCCGGAATTTAGGTGGTTACTTAGGGACGTTCGTTACATCTTAGTTAAAATACGCTTCAATTATAGTTTATACCAGTGTCCTTGTTGTTAGGGTCATGAAGCTATTGAAGGTTCCCGTCATTCGGGTCTTTTTGGTTCTTGGCTTTATGAACTCCATCTGCAACCCTAACAACTGCAATTACTCAGTATGAACCAGGTTTTAATTTGACCGTTTTCTTTGTATATAGCAATCTCATTTAGATTTCTCCATTCCTTTTTAGAAATATTGGTGTTGGAACTCTAAGTGTATTTTCTCGTTTTGGAAGCACACTTGCACCACAAGTTGTTCTTCTTGTAAGTTTGAGTTGCTTTATATGTGGTATCTTATAAAGTATCTGATAAAATGTATGCAACTAGTGGAGCAAATGGAGTAAGGGGTTTCAAATACATTCCGCAATGTTTGGGAGAGCATTGGTCTTTTTTAAAAAGGAGCAGAAGAAACAGTTCTTATAGAAATATTTTAATATTGCCTTTATTATTGAAATAACAGTGAGCCTCATAACTTAAAAGGGTAAGCATAAGCATCGAAGGGTAAAATCCTGTTCTTGGAACAAAATTACCTGTGGTACACCACGAATGATTATAACAGGTTATTTTTAGATCAGCGTGCACATATGCACAATAGATCAATCTAAACAGTGCCATTTTTCGCGCAAGGCACTTTCAAGCATACTCTCAAAAAGAACCACGCTGTTATCAAAGTGAAACTGGCCCATCTGTGTAAACACAAGGCATAAAATTTATCGGTTTTTAACGTATCTATTAGAAATTAAGTAGGAATGAACCCATATGGGACGAAAGCTCAAAATAGCAATGTCTAAATGCCATTATACTAAGTTTAAAAAGGATTTAATAATTCTTTGATTGTTACCAAGATTTTTATCAATAAATATTTCGTTTTTAGGGACTTTACACGTCAAAAAATGTCCCTGTAATTATCGTTGGATGCCTATCGTTATTGGCTGGAGTCTTGTCAATTTTCGCACCAGAAACTAAAGGAAAAGAACTGCCTAATACAATTGAAGAAATCGAACGAAAACATTGCAAAGTAATCAAAGACATTGCTAACGAACCCCTTTCTTCACAAGATGAACAAAACACATCACTTATGTAATGTTTCTCAAACACCAAAGGCAACATAGAGTGCGATAATGGTAAGGGTAATGTATCAACTAAGTACCCGACTGGTTTTTCGATTTCCCCAGTTGGGTGATACGGCATTTATTTGACAGCGACCTTTATTGTTAAGGTAAGCAAGAAAAGGTAGGGGCCGGGGCATGAGTAAAACCTGGTAGTGCACCGTCCCTGTACATTATGAGGTAAAAAGTATTCAATTCTATGTGACAGCGTACCGTGAATAAGCTCCCAACTCTCGTAACCCCCCCATTCCAATAATCTTTGCACTGGGACTAAAGTTTGTAAAATAAGCCCCAACGCCAGCATAATCATTTATCTTGGAGAATTTCAATCAAAAATAGGACCGGACTTAAACACCTCAATTCATGAAGCTATCCGGCATATAAACTTTTCCAAAATGCATTTCCTTCGTTCCATTTTTGTATAGACATAGTATGTAAGTATGCAGACAGACTTATTGCGTAGAATTCATCCACAAATGTTCTCTCGAGGAATTTGGTGTTTAAATTCTTTGACACAATGTTTAACACCCGTTCAAAGATTTTGGACCATGTTTAAATTAGCGCTTTATCTTTTGTTTCAAATTTCGGTCATTTAAAGATTTATAATTGTAGTTTTGTAATGCAGTGCTCTTTCAGGGTAGTCTACTTGTTGTGTTGTCTCAGCTACAAAGTGAGTTGAAAATGTTTCTATGTTTCTTAATTAAATTAGAAAGGCACTTTCGAATTTCATATATAAATAAGATCAATGTTAAGTATAAACTGATGTAGTGTTATAGTGAGTCCTCTGTAATATATAATTTCCTTATGTAGTAAAGTAAAAGATTCGTGTTCTAGTGTAGTAGCTATGACAAGATCATATAAAGAATGTGTTTAAAAAGACTCTTTTTAAGATGAATAATACCTGTAGATTTTGAAATGTTGAGATTATAACGAACAGGTTATGCGGAAAGGTTTTCACCACGAAATTCAATACACCTTTTATTCATTAAACATGACGACGGCAAATGCAAAAAACTATTTTATATTCATCTTTACCATGAGATAAATCAAAAGAAGTGAGGATGAGCTAAATTTGGATCTGTCTTAAGTGGTTTTTAATGTTTAGCAGATAAATCTGCAATTACCAAACACCTTTAAGATGATGTATCTACTTTAGATTATCTGAGAAGTATCACTAATCATGTTTATATAAGTATGTCCTAAAGTCCTAAAGTATCCAAAGTGTGTTTGAGCTTTTCATATTATTAGCAAGAAAACTCTCATTTTGTCAGAGCATTTATGAAATGAATATGCTCTTCTGAGGCACAATTTTATATTCTTAGCAAGCTGTAAAGATCTAGTTTCCTAGGCCAAGTGTCATCCTAATAGGGTTTGAAAACCACGCTATCGACGACGTAGAAATATCTAAACTATTAATGAAGACATGAATCGACATGAATATTATTCATGAAAAATTAATGATTTTCATTTCTAAGCATAAATCTGCATCCACTGACAACTTAAAAATTTTGCTGTAGTCTTATGTTTGATTTTCTTTTCCCTGTTTTAGTAATCCTCAAACAGCTTCAAATTTGCAATTGGGTGATTTACAAATGTTTACAAAGCGTGAGCAGCATTTTGGTTTTATTTGAAAATGTTTCTGAAGCTCGTTTTTGGTTTTCTGGTCATCTATAATCAGGGTAAGTTGAAATGAAATTTGCTTACTAGAAAATTCGCAACTGTTATCAACCACGATCACAAATTCATTGTGCAGTTTGAATTTAAAACAAAACCTCTGTGTCTGAAAGCTTAATTATCGGAGAGAAGCAGCGTTTTGTTGTTTCTGTATGCAAATTTGTAAGTTTGGTTGTTTGGGTTGACTTGAAGGGCATGCTGCTGATAATGATTAAGCTTTAAGAACTGAAGACAGCAGATATTTAGAGCTGTTGATAGTGTAAGAAAGCAGTTATCATAATCAATCCCCGTCTGCTCGAAGCAGGTTAACTGTCATTAACTGTCATGGACCTCGATTTGCTTCGATCTTCTGCCATCCAGTTACATATCACCCTTTTCTGTATTCTAGGCAATGACTTTGGTCTACATTCTCTATATTTCGTTTTCATTAAGTCTTGGATTTAATACATACATATTTCTTTTAGGCTTGTGTCTTTCTCATTTTCTTTCAATATCTGCTTCAAATAGAGTTTTTTTTATGCCAGTATTTTTTTGTTAGATGGCTATTAGATTAGGCTTTTCATTACGTTCTATTAGAAAAATAAGATTAGATTATTTGGTAAGGACACCTAGAGGCTAGACGAAAATACTCCGGCAAAAAGCCTTGAAAGAATGTCTGAGAAGAGTGGAGTGCCAAATTGAGATTGTATTGAGATTTTCTCTTTGTGATGACTTATAGCAGTTACTGGGATACATACGAACTCATCTTTGTGTATATAGGAGGTCCTTGTCAGTGTAAATTGTTTCATTTGAAATCCTTTTCTCAGTTTTAGTTCCTGTAAGATGCCAACAACCAATATTCAGCGAGGCATTTGCATACTTCTTCACTGTTTATGAAGGAACTCCAGTCGGTGAGAAGCCATTTTCACTTTTAAAATTTCCACCAATCTATCGTAGTGTATAATGAGCGAAAGGGTAAATTGGATAATCTAAAGGGCCATTGGGTTAACGGCTTATTAAATCGGGTTTGTGGGCTTTTAGTATTGCGATGAATAGCGGAATCATTTTCGGGCATACTTAAAAGCTTTTTTCGTCTGACACTCCTCAGAGTATGAACGTCAGAAACAGACCGAAACAATAGACTAAGGCGGAATTTATACCCAGATGCGGCTCGAAATGCACCAATCAGAAAGAACGAAAAGCTGAATTGGCATTGTGTTTTAAACACCAATCAGCTGGTCGGATACAGCGGGAGGACCAATGAATTATTTGAAGAGTCCAAGTGAGAAAACGAACTCTTTCTGTCTACACAGAACCGGCCTTTTGGTTTTGATGTAGACAGATTCCAAAACCCCTAAGTGAAACAAAGATCTTGCTTTGCCAATGATTCTGAAAAATCCTCGCTGTAATTTTCCGCACAAATCGGGTTATCGAGTAGATGTTGTCCTATGGCAGAATCATGTTTAAGACTAGGTTGTTGTTTAGACCCACGGGGTGGTTGCTCTCTTTGCCGAAAATTATGCAGACGAATGTTAGTAGGGACATGCTGCTTTATCCTATCACCTAATCTCTGGGAAGTACGACCTACGTACCTGGCATCACACCGGCACGAGAATTCATAAATGACCAAACTTTTTTGTGTGGTAGGTACGCAATCCTTTTGAATGGATGGTAGAACTTTCCGAGTGCCAAAAACTAAACGAGGGTTGGCAGCAGCGAAGCACTTAGTAATGGCCTTTTAATTTGACTTTCGAATCGCAATGAGACGTTTCCTATCCAAGGCATTTTAGGTAAACAGGGCACTTTTGCGGACCATACTTTTATCAGCCGAAAGACTTGCGATCTTCTTGCGAAAACAATCCGAAATGACGTCCTCAGGGTAACCGTTTTCAATGAGAATAGACCGTATTTTATCCAATTCCGAATCAAGCCGAGATTTAGAGCAAATCATAAGTGCCCGATGAACTAGCGTGTTGATGAGGTTAATTTTCCTCTGTTTTGGACTAAAGGAATCCCACCGTGTATAGAGGCCGCTAAAGGTCCTAAAAATGCCTTGGATAGGAAACGTCTCATTGCGATTCGAAAGTCAAATTAAAAGGCCATTACTAAGTGCTTCGCTGCTGCCAACCCTCGGTTAGTTTTTGGCACTCGGAAAGTTCTACCATCCATTCAAAAGGATTGCGTACCTACCACACAAAAAGTTTGGTCATTTATGAATTCTCGTGCCGGTGTGATGCCAGGTACGTAGGTCGTACTTCCCAGAGATTAGGTGATAGGATAAAGCAGCATGTCCCTACTAACATTCGTCTGCATAATTTTCGGCAAAGAGAGCAACCACCCGTGGGTCTAAACAACAACCTAGTCTTAAACATGATTCTGCCATAGGACAACATCTACTCGATAACCCGATTTGTGCGGAAAATTACAGCGAGGATTTTTCAGAATCATTGGCAAAGCAAGATCTTTGTTTCACTTAGGGGTTTTGGAATCTGTCTACATCAAAACCAAAAGGCCGGTTCTGTGTAGACAGAAAGAGTTCGTTTTCTCACTTGGACTCTTCAAATAATTCATTGGTCCTCCTGCTGTATCCGACCAGCTGATTGGTGTTTAAAACACAATGCCAATTCAGCTTTTCGTTCTTTCTGATTGGTGCATTTCGAGCCGCATCTGGGTATAAATTCCGCCTTAGTCTATTGTTTCGGTCTGTTTCTGACGTTCATACTCTGAGGAGTGTCAGACGAAAAAGCTTTAAGTATGCCCGAAAATGATTCCGCTATTCATCGCAATTTTGAAGTTTTGTACAACTGAAAGACTATTCGCTTTTAGTATTCCAACATCTTAGGGATTTCTGATGTTCATACTCTGAGGTGTGTCAGACGAAAAAAGCTTTTAAGTATACCCGAAAATGATTCTGCTGTTTAACGCAATTCAGAATCTGATAGCTTTTGTGCTTCCTGTAGCCGCTGTCAGATGGCTAAATGGCTAACGTTAATTGAGATGAATCGCGACAAACGTTTCAACATACGTTCTATACCCTATCATCTGATGAGAGACCTCTCCTGATAAAATTGATAAGACAAATATATAAAAAGCAACTAAAGTGCAGTTTTCTTCAGAACTGACCCCAGTGTCCAAATCCAGCCAGTGCTGCCATGCTATTTGTTGTTGTTATTACTACTTTTTTACAATGTTGGCATACTAAAATGGCTCAAATGTAAAGTAAATGATTTCAATGCAGCTGAAGAAATACAGAATGAAAGAATGTGAAACTAAGATATCATGTTTATTCGAAACATTTAATGTATAAGACATTCCGACTTTGGAAACATATTCATTACATTTCAGGTGATTGTTTTGGTTTTGTGAATGCAACGCTGTCAGATCCTACCAAATCAATAACATATGAAATATTCAACATTGAAAATAATTCTATAACAATTAATAGCAACACTGGTGAATTATGCGTCAACACCATCTTAGATGCTGATATCCCGGTACGTCTATAGTTTGTTTTGTTCTTCTTTCTTTATTTTTTAATGGTTTTTTGCTTTGTTGAAACTTACCTACCCTTGCTTAAACTATTCAGTGTGCAGATGGTGTATAGATATTAGATGGAAATTCGGTTTTTTGTCTGTCTTCGCTTCACAAATCGTTCATGGTACTTTTGTTAAATACAATCTTTCAACCCCCTTTAGTCTTATAAACGAGTCCCTCAACATTTGCTTCATTGTTATCTCTCCTTGGTTACTTTATTCTTGGCCAGAGTTCCTTTTCATGAAATCCCCTTCTCCGGAGTAATGTTCTTCTTTGTCTGTATGGTTTAGTTTCAAGTTTGTATGTAGTGGACCAAAGGTTTGAAACCTAGCTGACCCCGAACTGCAGCTCACCCTCCCCCCTTTTCAGTCTTCGCCCTGGTCTTCTGTTTCGGTTCAAGAGACTACATTACAGTATTCACATCATTCGAATCGTAGCATTTGGTACATGATCAACGAGTGATGTTTATTATTGCCTTGTAGAATCTGCATGAAATAAAGTTCAGCGTGTCTGCCTATCACGATCCAAACCAAAAGGTTAGTCCACATTCGTTTACTTTATAGTGTATATAAGTACGTATAATGAAGCACTCACTTTTGAAGAGGCAATGACTTCGTGGTATTATTCAATTAGCTGTTGGTGTTAGATGCTCTACAAGGCCGTTGTTTGAACCCCAGGTACTGTAGCGCCACAGCCAAGTCCGAGATGTCATTAATTTTTCAATTTCTAAGACCCTAGCCACTGGTGCTTAGTACATCATTTCACCACCCTTCATAATATACAGTATTATTCAGTTATTCATAAACTCTAAAATAATTTAAATGATACCAGTTTGCTTTATATTGCCATACTGATCTTTTTTGTTTTTTTTTTAGGCAACAACAATTGTCTATGTTTACATTGGAGATGTTAATGACAATTATCCTGTTTTCCAAGGGGCTCCTTACAAATCCAACATAAGTGAAGTAAGCTATCCTTAATTTTTTATGAAAAATTATATATTTTAAACTTTCATTCTTAATTCGTGATTACTTCATGTGTACTCTTCAATTTACAGGATTCACCAATCAATACGTACGTCACTAGAGTCCAGGCCACTGACATAGATAAGAAAGGTCTTTCAGAACTCATTTACAACATTGAAGGATGGACCAAGGTGACTTTCGACTTTGCTATTTGATTTATATTTCATTAACTATCGCTGCAGAAGAAATACCCACTTAGATGCAAGCTGTTCTTTTACTAATGCCTGCGTCGAAATAATTTGAAATAACAGACATAAAAGCAAGCAAGATGCTGAGAAATTGATAAGCATAAAATTTAGTTTTAGCTTCTAATTTACCAAATATTTCACTCTATATGCCCTACAAAGTTGACTTGAGCTAGTTACTTTGCCTGTGCTGCTTAAAATGTCAAAATGATTTTACCAGCCGCCCCATTCTCAAATTCTAGACGCTAGCTCATGAAGTTTCCGGGTTTGGAGATGTAGCAACTGGTTAACTTATTCGTACAAGGCCAATATGCATTGATGCTCATGTGGTATTAGCCTTACTGATGCGTTCCGGTATATATCTGGCCTAACTGAGACCAGGTATCAACCTTACATGAGAACGAACACTAATACCTGCTGCACTGAAACCTAATGCCAGCCATATTTTCTGTTACGACTCTTGGTGCTAGATGATATCATGAGCTTAATTCTATCTAGTTGCTTTTCTGTACAAATTTCCCTTGAATGGCATATTAGTTGATTTAAATCCGCGTGCAAGTTTGTGGATAATCTTGGTTTTTTTTCTTTTAGGATTCAAAATTCAGTATAAAACCATTTGCTGGAACGATTTGGACGAATAAAAGACTTGATTATGAAACAAATAAAAAAGAAATATTAAATATCAGTGTTACTGTAAGTATTATAGTATGTCTTCAGCAAATTGATTGTCAGACTCAAAGAAGGAAAAATTTCACTATCCATCCCTTTTATAACTTTGTCAAATTAATCACAGTCGTCAGTTTTGCTTTGCCACTTGTGGAGAAATGTATTTTTAATTTTTTAGGATGGACGTCCTTCAGATGTAACAAGACATAAAGTATACACTTCTGTTGAAATATTCATAAATGATGCTGATGATCAAGGAGCCAAATTTGATCATTATACTTATTATGCATCCATTAAAGAAGGATTTCACAACGTAAGAACTTCTTGATGCTCTTATTTCTTTACTGTCTGTAAATTTGATTATATTTGTGCATCATTCGCTATCCTTGGGCTTGGTGCTAGAGTGATTGCTCACGACTGGCATGGTATTCAAAAAGCCCTGTCCACGCCAAAGACGTCATGAATGGTACTCATATTTATCTGCCAAGCACTCAGCACAGAAGAGTAAGGTGTGACGTTAAGTGGCCTTGTGGCCAGGGATAAGAAACGCACCCACCTGTACCTTCTTATGGCAGCCAATAGAAAAGGAACGTTTGTGTTGCCTCCAACTTGGTCTAACCACTACGTATGAATAATTGTTACCTTACCTTTCTTTCATAAAAGTCTTCTTTAAAAAATGAAATTCTGTTTCTAGATGACTGATTTGATCACTGTCCATGCATCTGATCTTGATAAAGGAATCAATGCTGCTGTTTCATATAGCATTTTGCCATGTGAGTTCCAATTCTTTTTCTTAACTGTTTTCTTTTCATTTTGCTCCTTTAAACAATGAACAAAACAATCGGGTTGGCAAATCTGACGATATATAATATTTGAAAATCTAAAGTGAGTTATTTTATGCTTATGTGTTTTCTATTTGTATTGTTGAATTGTTGTTATTTATTTTTACCGCTACATTATTTCTGCTCATTTTTTATCAATTTTAGTTTATGAGGTTTCTTATTTATTTTTAGCTTCGAATCCAAATGGAATTTATCTGATTGACGAAAAATCTGGAAAAATTTCAGTCAACGGTTTGATCGATAGAGAAGTTTCTGGCAGTCTTTTTTATTTGACTGTTCAGGTAGGTAATATACCTGTATAACTAGCTATTATTTAATGCATACTCGCCTCATGGCCACCAGGTAATCACCATTTGCTGTTGACTATGTTTTTCATATCTTTAAAGGCATCATCGACTACACACAGCCCAGCAACTTGTAATATCATCATCTCAATCAATGATACGAATGATAATGGACCAATATTTGAGAAAACAGTTTACATTGGGAAAGTTTTAGAAAATTCTTTAATTGGTTCAAAAGTACTTCGTGTTCCAGCAATTGATGCTGATGATGTAAGTTTTATAATTAAATTTTTGGTCTTACATTAGGCTGTTGTTCTTAAATTTACTGCAACCCTGTTTTACAAGAACAATATAGGTTCTAGATAAAAGTCCTCAAACATTGCAACCTAAAAACGTGAACAGAGTAGTGAAATTATATTTTGGAAATTTACTCATTTATGCAGAAAGCTTTGGACAAAATGCTGTCTTAAATAAATATTCTTTTGTGAATTTCAGTCAACTTTTGTTCTTAGACTTTTGGTATTTTTCACCATTTCTGAGCCTGGATGTTATAAATGTTTCTCTTATAAAGAAGTGTCAATAAACTTTTTTGTATCATTATTTTTAATTAGTTAGTATAATATTGTTTTTCTATATCTTGTCAAGGGTATAAACAAATTGTTGACATACAGTATAAAAGGAGGCAATGACAAATTCAGAATAGATAAAGAAGGATATGTCATTGTTAATGGCAGTTTGGACAGAGAAGATCAAGATATTCATACATTTGAGGTAAAAAGTTGTTCTCATATAAAACTATGACAGCGTTTTAATTGGAACATAACTTTGCTCTCAAGTGGCTTTCCTCTTATCATCCCCTATCATTTTCGAGAAACAACGGAAACATCTCTGAACATCGCTACATGTATGTCAAAAGATCTTTCCACTGTTTCTCGGAATTTTAAAATAATGTACTTCTCAAAAACTATCCTATCATTTTAAGAAAACGTTCTTAAAGTGTGTTTTAAGACAGCTGTTTCACACAAACAAACTTTACTCTTTTTGTTTCTGAAATTGCAGAAATCGTTGACACAATTGTCAGCCTAAGTTCTAGTCAAGAAATTGTTATCCTTTTAGGTCGAAGCAGAGGAAACATTCACGAAAGAAAAATATCGAAATTCAACCAAAGTTATAATCTCTGTTGAAGATGTTAATGATAATTCTCCAATATTTGAAACGAATTTTAAGGAAGTTTTTGTTCTAGAAGAGCTTGCACCTAGAGTCTTTGTTTTGCAGGTAATGCAGATTTTTATTCGATTTTTCAAGAGTTTTTTAGATTAATTCCATTTTAATGCTCCGTATTTCCTTCTGCAAGGAGCCATTTTAACGAGGAACCCAGTCAGTGAGGAGCCCTAACCAAGTCTCAAATAAGGATACGTGAATGAGTCATAAAAGAACTTAAGGCTTAATTTGCCCTGGGTTCTTAATTTTGGAGGCTGAGTTTTGCTACATTCTTATGCACTGACTTGAAACTTAAAATCTTGAGACCAGGCCTAGTAACAGATTCTGCACTTTCCGTCTTGCTAAATGTGTTGCCCAAGGCTCGGTTATGAGCTGTAGCCGTCAGCCACACTGCCTTCGCAGATGATAAGAGGAACCTGCACCATCGGTAGTCCAGGAGTTGTCCCGAAATTATCCGGTACTCATCTACCTAATCAAGGAGGGATGGAAATCCGATTTGACTTGCGGCACGCGGAGGTCAGATGGCATCACCCATCGATGGATTTAAACTCGGGCCTCTCTCGTGACTGCCGTGAAATTGACCCATTACCCCTTGGCCTTCAACGTTAAGCCTGATTAGCGTTAACAAAACCTAAGCTCATTGAATTTATGGCTAAACTAGTGGGTAAACTATAGTTGACATAGCAAGATCGTAAGGCTATTGCTTTGTAATCTAATGACATGTAATGGAATCTCTGAAATTGAAATATCTGAACCAACGTGTAGTTACCTTTTCTTTCAATAAGAAGACAAAATTGCAAGAAACAGCGGAAACATTTTTGGACATACTGTGATATATACGTTTGAACATACTATATGATGCGGGTTGCTCCCTGTATGTCCAAAAATTTTCCCGCTGTTTCCTGCAATTTTGAAATTTTGTACTGCTCAAAGGCTATTCAAAAAAGAAGACAAATCATATTTGCCTTACAAGAATCTAACCTATTTCTACTCTGTTTTAGATGAATGCTTCGGACAAAGATTATGGTCAAAATGCTTTGATTGAATATTCGTTGGTTCCTGATGCTGAAAATAAATATCAAGCATTTTATATAAATCCTTCAAATGGAAGCTTATACACGATTAAAAAGCTGGATCGAGAAACAACAGCGGTTTATTTTCTACTTATTAAAGCAACAGACCGAGCTCCTGCAGGTCAAACGAGGTAACATAGTACTTTATGTAATTAAAGTATTATTTACAGTGATAAACATTCGTTACATAGAGTGAAGCAAAGTTTATGATAAGAAACAATTGTGCCGATTGTTGGTTTAAATGAAGAGGGTTGTATGAATGTTTGAATGTTTGTTTGTAAGTGACTTTTGTTATTTGGAACCAAGCAGATTTGAATTGCAAATTAACTATCTTCAGATCGGTGAGACAGGAAATTTGAAGCCTTTTTATTAAGATTTTTCACCTTTCGTAACACGAAAGTCAATCGTTAAAATAAGAGGAAATCATGCTAGATATTGATATTGGTAGTGACTTTTTGTCAAAAATCTTTGTACAGAGGAGTATTTTTCAACAAAGTCGAGCTGAAGCAAGGAGAAGCATTTTGCAGCCTTCAAACTACTGCAGTTCTTCGGCTTCTCTGCAGTTTTGTAGTATGTAAAGTTTCAATATCAGGAACACTAGGATCTCGACGTTCAGATGCTTTGTATCTTTATAAGATGTTGGTAACATTTAACATATAAAACTATAAACCTTTTGCAGAGAGAGTCTTTGCACAGTGAAAGTAACAGTTGTTGACATCAATGACAATTCACCTCAATTCGAGAAAAGTAAATACGTTACAGAAGTGACTGAAGCTGCCAACGTGAATACAATTGTATTGGCTTTAAAGGTTGGTTTTTATCAATGAAAATATTGTATCATTCTAATGCTAGATTTAATATGAAAATTAAACGGTTCTCATTGCTGCTCAGAGTTTCAAACTACATAGCAATAATCAAGCAACTGCGACTTATGTCCAAACCCCCTGCTATTAAAATCGTCCTATCATGACAACATTTACTAATGTGCAATATCTGCTCTTGATTTTTAGAGTGCTTTAATCAGTGTATGTAACCGACTGTTACTCATTAACATTAAAAAAGACAGTGATACATCATAAGACAATACTTTCTACCTAACATTATCTTTCTCTGTGTGACGGTTTCAACGTAGCTAAAGTGACGTTTCTGTGTGAGAGCTGTCTCATTTCTAGTAGCTTAAAATAAGCAATGATCAACAACGTTAATTTTTATCTAACAGGCGTTTGATGGAGATGAAGGTGATAATGCAAAATTGAAATACTTCATTTTATCAAGTAATCAGTCAGATTTCTTCAAAATAGATGAAAACAGGTAATTATGATTTCCAATTATTTAGTAAAATTCATCTCCTTTTTGGATTATTTTTTTTACTTCATTTATGTGGTATTGCAGAGGGTATCTTCTTGTGTGTGTATGTTTTTGCTTTACTTCTAGTGGTATAATCAAGACAGCTAAAGAGCTGGATCGAGAGACTAGAAGCATTTTTAATCTGTTTGTCCAAGTTAAGGATAGCGGAAATAAGGTTACGAATATTTATTTCTCCTTTACTTTGATTTATTATTTTGCTATGAAACGCTTTGTGTGTTTTCTTAAATTTGTATACAATATTTTAGTAAAAGTTTCTTGCCGTGTTTTTAGACTGCTCAACATCAAAATGTCCTAATTTAGCGAAACACACTGGAGCGCCGAATGTATCATTTTGGAGTTAGAACAATAACTAGATATAACTAGTCACAAATTAAATCTCTATTTGTCTACAAATAGTTGACTAGGCTTTGATACTAACTTTGTTTGATTGTTAATATTTGAAATCATTCGTCTTTTAGACTTCCTCGACTGAAGTAGTTGTTAATATTTTGGATATAAATGATAATGCTCCAATATTTTCCAAACCAAATGGATATCACTTCAACGTAACGGAAGAACAATCCAATGCAATGGTTGGCACAGTGCAGGTATTACAAATAGTTTAAGAAGTCAATTTATTTTTATTTTTTGACATTCTACTGAATTGAGAAAAGAAGCATGCTGATTTAATATAATCTTTTATTGTTTTATCAGGCCTATGATGTTGATGAAGGGGACTCTGGAAAAGTGAATTTCATCATAACGGACAGTGAATTGTAAGTCAAAATAAGTTTTTTCAATTTCTATTTCTGTCTTCCCCGTCAAAACTCGTTATCTACAATGTTTTATTGGAACTTGTGACGATTATTCTGGAGTTACTGTGATGCTTAAAAGTTTGTAGCATTTATTTACGTATAAGGGCCTTGCTAAACGATCAAGCATTGTTTGTCAAACGTTTGAAATTTCATGGTCAAGCAAAATGTTTGACCGTTTGGCCGTTTGACATTTTATGTTTCCTTCAAGCAAAGAATGCTTTTCAACTATATGAACTTGTTTGTGCTTGTGAAGCAGTATTCTGTGACATGGCCAAGTAGTGAAACATTGCTTGTAAATGTTTTTCAATGTTTTGATCCTTTGGCTAGAGCCAAACGCTTAGTTTATAGCAGAGATGAAAAATCGGACATTGCGAAAGTTGCAAAACAACGCAGCAAGTTTTTTTCCGTGCAATCGCTGCAAAACAAATAATTTACAGGGCGATTTCATAGTCGACGTTTCATATCTTTCAGCCAATTTACATGTGCGCTAATATTGTTGCGTGTCACGTCTTGGAAAACGGTGCGACCTTTATTAAAAGCTATTCTCCAAACGAAAGAGTAAATTGGCATATGAAAAGTGTTGTAAAGCTAATAAAAATACTTCTAATGCATAAACGATTATATTAACTCTAGGTTCAAGATAGACAAAGTCTCTGGGGAAATAAGAACACAAGTTGCTCTAGATCGAGAAAAAGCTTCACTACATCGAATTACAGTAGCTGCAGTGGACTTATCGAAAAGTGCACCAAGACGAAGTTTTGTTATGGTAAATAAAATTATTTAACCTTCAGACTGATGTTATAGTTATGGTAAGTGGTGGAAAAAATGGCTTGAACAAGGCTTTATTAGGTGTGGCTCAAGGTGGTGCTGCTGCCCAATAACATAAGTTTGATTTGTTGCTCCGTTTATTGTCTTCTTGAGCTGCTGTCTTCTTTGGGGCACCATCTCCATTGATCGTTTGGCCTCTAAGTCATCTGTTTGTTTTATTGTGCCTCGTCCAATCACGAGGCTTCTTGTAGTTCGGTACATGGATGTCATTTGTTGTCTCAGATGCCATCAATATTTGCTTTTTAAGATGTAGGAAAGCTGGCATTGTTGAATGGGAAGTGGGGAACGTGACATGGCATCTGTGAGTTGACCATACTTCTAGTCATCTCGCGAACCACAACAAGAGACATAGATAAATTAGTGGCCCAAATAAGGACAAGCTTGTGCGCATGAATGACTAAATTTGTTTTACCTTTTAGGTTGAAATATCAGTAGAAGATATAAATGATAATGCGCCGACATTTAATGCACCAAAAAGCTACTCAACAGTCATCAGAAAAGATTCAGTCAACGAAAGCTACGTTTTTACATTTCAAGCAACTGATATTGATGCAAATGAAAATGCAAGAATTTCATATTACATCATGAATCATGAATATAAATCCATTTTCACATTGGATAAAACAACTGGCATTTTACGAGTCAAAGCTCCTATTCCAATTCACTTCAATTATTCAATAAGCATTAATGTCGCTGCATGCGATGACAAAAACATTCAACTCAATGATTCAGCTGTTCTCCGTGTTTTCTTTGCTAATGTTGTCAAAAATGCACCAATCATTCAACCACTTGTCATCCGGAAATCTGTGAAAGAGGTAAGTGATTTTGGTCCTTGGAACTTTATCTCACTTTTTCCATTTTCTGCAGAACGACGGGTTTCTGGAATGCGCTACCTCAGTTGTGCTTCCTCCAGGTAGATCTGTGATCTAGTGATAATATCGGAGAAACATCGAGTTTCTCTAAGAATTGTTTGATGCGGCATTTCTCTTTAACTTTAAACTTTGCAAGACTTTTTCAAAGTTTGTGAAGTTATCAATATTTTGATGCATTCGAGAAACGTATTAATGCAATGTTATTTGGTTAGATTTTATAAAATGGAATATAAGTAAAACTTTTCATTTTTAGAATATGCCTGCTGGAACTGTTGTTTTTGATGTTAATGCCAAATACGATGGAAAAACGGATGAGAAAAACTTCAAATATTCAATTGCATATGGAGAAGATGATAAATTCAAAATTCATTTTGAAACTGGAAGAGTGACAACATTAGTTTCCCTAGACAGAGAAATGCAAACAAAATACACTGTAAGAAAAAACTTTTATCGAGTTATTAAAGAGTTTTTTGTTGATCTTCATTTCTTTATTTTTGAAGATCCAATTTGATTCAAATGTTGTCTTTTCAGCTTGTGATTATGGTTCAGCTTAAACTTCGAAGTGAAGCAAATTTTGCAACTTTAGAAATAACAGTTGAGGATGAAAATGATAATCCACCGATATTTCCACAGGTACATGATTAATTTTCTCCAAATTTTGTTAAAATGAACTGGACCGTTCTTTTAGTTTATTCAACACATTTTCCCTTCTTAAGTAGTGATAAAAATAATTGCTTCCATCTCGTAAACCCCAATCTCGTCCTTGATACTCCTTCTGACCCGATCTGTAACCTTTGGATCTATGTACTTTTTCCAAGCTGCCAAGGGTAAATCTAACGTTTGCAATTCAACTCTGTTACTTACCACATAGGCAGCTCGTCATACTTTAACTGTAAGCTCTTGCCTTAAGCTATTCCTTGGAAGTTTTCTATTTTCTTTTATTTTTTTCCTTTAATTTGAATCTATTTTCTACTGAGACTGTATTCGCATCAACATTTTCAGGGTTTATTTGTTGCTTCGATCTACGAAAATCAAAAAGCTAATACACTTGTTACCAGTGTCATGGCATCAGATAGTGATATTCATCAGAATGCTCGTGTTTCATATCATTTGCAAGGTATCTGTTATGTGTATTGTTCTTACCCCTTCAGCTTACCACATAGGATACATTTACCAGTTGAGTTAAATTTGAGTCTCGAACTTGTGAACTCTTGCTTTGCTCGGCAAAGCTCTACCAACTGAGCTCTCTGGTGACAGGACCTTCACGACCCTGATTCGTAAAAATTGCTCACATTTCCAATCTTATCCCGTAAATGCAAGGGGACCACAAAAAGCAATCGCTAAACAATACGGACTGAATCAAAGGACAACCGTATCAAGACTACCTCATGAATCTTCTAGCAGACCCAGAGAATCAGCTGCTCCAAAATGATAGGAAGAGCAAACATCAAAGAATGGAGATAGCATGTATTTCAAGCACCCTAATTAATGCTCCTTCGGTGACATAATCATTTGATGGTAGGATGTAGCATGACATTTAGAGCGTCGGTTTACAAACTAGAGGTAGCAGATTTGTCCTGTTTCTATATACCTGCTTTTTTTATACACATTTACCAGTTTGTCTCTTGTTTGTCGTTTTTCTCCAATTCAATCCTTTCCCATCCAGGAAGCACTGATTTTTACATTGATGAAAATACTGGCAGGATTTTTACAAATATACTGTTGGTAAGTTGTATTCTTATTCTGTCTTATATTCACCTTTATTTTTAAGAAACAAGTGAAGTAGTGAAAAGAAGTGAAACTTTCAACTTTGTACTGAGTCTTTGAAAGTCAATGAGGAAGTAAGAAATGGAGCAAGATGTTCTACTGAAATGCTTTGTCATAATTTTGAGATTTGATACGTTTGTCCACCTTCTATCCTACTATTCTCAGTTGATGTATGGACATGTTTATAATAATACACCAATTCTTTGCATCAAATCATCGAAAGAACAAACATGACTGACTTTGGTTGATTCTTCATATCTTGTTATTGAACGCAACAAGAGATATATGAAGCATCCATGTCCGCATCAACCCTCCACATGAGCTAGCTTGCGAGCCATCTGGCTAGTCTTATTAATTAAGATGTAAAGATTGCAATCCGATCAACTCTGAGTAGGACAAGCATGAAGTAGCTGTTCAATTCTGTTTTACGTCTTCCCTCTTTGCCATTCGTCATGTTGCTCGTTGCAATGAAGTGCAGCTGCCTGACTTTAAGTCTGATTTTTGTATTTTTGTATTGAACAGGATAGAGAGAAAGTTGAAACATACAATTTGACAATTATTGCCGTGAATTCATATTCAAATATAACATTAAATGGAAGCTGTCAAGTGATAATTAATGTGCTTGATTTGAATGATAATGCTCCATTGTTTGATGAATTAAATTATGTGGCATCAATTGCTGAAAATGCACCAGTTAATACCTCAGTTATTCAAGTCCATGCCAGAGATAAAGATATCGTAAGTCTATGTTTGTTATCTTCTTCTAATGCTAGACCATATGCTCTAATCTAAGCCTATTTGCCCTTGTTAGTAAGATCCAATCAAAAGCCATTCTAAATAACAAGTCTATCAAGACCCCTAAACTCTATCTTATCTGCCTTGGTTTGCTAACCTTTCTATTTTCTATCATTTCATTCATGGTTGCTGTCGCTTCTGGCGCTGAATACACCACTTTACCTTCACCTTTTGCCTTCACCTAGTTCTTTCTTCTGTAGCAAATTGCCTCATTGCTTGGCTGATTCTTACAGCCTACCATTGTAGACCGACTCTATAAGTCTTTAGGTTGTCTGTATTTCGTTTCTTTAGTGACCGTGATGGTCTTTCTCTCAACAACATCTAATTGAAGACTTCAATTTTAATAAAAAATATTCAGCACATGATGTCTATTCAACATGTTGATTATCGATGTTTTTTTTTGCAGGGAATAAATGCAGAAATTTTCTATCATATGGAAGGCAGTGATTGTTTCTTCATTGAAAGACAATCAGGAGTTCTACGAAGTTCTTGTGTTCTTGATCGAGAGAATATTGCACTTTATCAGGTTAGACACTGAACAGTTAAACTTCAAACATGGTACTTTATTTATTTAATCAAGGTTTAATTTTTATTGGAATGTTTGACTGTATTCATTTTTTTATTTTGCAGTTGAAATTAATAGCAAAAGATATAGAAAATAAATCTTCGAGTGCAAATCTGAAAATTTTTGTTACTGATGTTGATGATAATCATCCTCATTTCATATCACGCATTTTCAGGTAACTATTTTGAGTTCTATATTTGATTTTCTGGAAAGAACGTGGAAACTCATTAGACTTGTTATTGAGAATGCCCTTACCCAAACCCTTACCACATTAAAAATGTAGGGAACCATTACTTACAACTTTGCCTGTTAGTTTACTTTCACAAACCTGTAGCCAACTCAGTTGTCCAAATGAATTCCCAGGGTATTTGAAGTAGAATGTCAGTCTTGGAGCACAAGCTGCAGGTCCACATTTGCTGTATAGCTGCTAGAAGGCCTTACAAATAGATATTGCTATCTTGCTTGCGGTTTGCTTAGGAAATCCACATTCTCCTTCTCTGCTGGTGATTTATCGTTAGATAATTAAGAAAATATTAAACAAACAGATATATTAACTACTTCATGTTCATAAATTTTTAGAGTAGTGCTACTCGTTTTTTATGCATATATATCTCATTTACATGGGATACAGATATGTGAACTCATATGATTTTTCTTTTGACTAGATTCAATCCGTCAGAAGATGCAAGTGTTGGATCGATTATTGGAATTTGTAACATCACTGATAAAGATTCAACAGTTACAAATGTTTTGTTTCAAATTCATAGTGGAAATGACCAAGGTTTGCATTGCAAAGATTACATAAAAAAGAGTTGGCTTTCCCACTTGGGTTCATCAGTTAATTAATTCTATTGACTTCCCGTTGCATCCCGTGAACGGAAGATAGTCTTGCATGCATACGAAATAAGGATAAAGTTGGTGATGGCCTATGATGTAACCCTATGTTGAACTTACTAAACTGATGAAGGGAATCGGCTTTGTTTCTGACAACATTTATTGATTCCAGTTGATATTATCTTTCTGTTGATACTACATCCCCAAAAGTTCAGATTTAAACAATTCTGCACTGACAAAGGAGGTTGACAGCTTTGCAAATATTGCAGGAGCAGCACTGCCTTAAACGGTGTTAACGGCTAATGTTAGACATGTATTTCACCACGCGTTTACGAGTAAATTTCAATGTCTCTATGTTTCTGTCTTACAGGATTCTTCAATTTGGATGATAAGACTGGTATCTTGACATTGCAAAGAAATTTGGACAGAGAGAAAATATCATCATATTCACTGAGAATAAGAGTATATAATAATACAATGGCAAATTCAAATTCAAAACGTAAACGAAGATCCATAGGTAGGAACTGTAAGGTTTTTCAGATCATGAAATTGCTGTCTGATCTTGATGATGGTAATGTTATAGGATATGATAATATTTTGTAGATTCTTCAAAGTCACATTTTGATGAGGCAGTGGTTTCCATTGAAGTACAAGACATCAACGACAATCCACCAGTTTTTATGAAAACTAAATTCATTGCAGGTATACAATTGTGCTTGTTATGTAGTATAATAGATAGAAGCATTAGCTTTTTAATTTCATTTAATTGATTTCATTTACAATAAAGAACATTGCTCTTTTCGTAGTTGTTCACAAAGACACCAAATTCAACAATGTTGTCCTTCAAGTTTATGTAAGTACGTTTTTAAGTGTAAGGGGAACTTAAGTTTGATGGAATTTTTGTTTCATTTCTTAACTGTTGCTTTTTCTCGAACCAATGTCTTAGTTTGTTTCCTTACTCTCAATTTTAGGCAAATGACAGTGACTATGGCAACAACAGTGCATTAGTGTATGACATCACTTCCGGCAATAACGAGAACCTTTTTGAAATTGATAAAAGAAGTGGAAAAATCAAAGTATACAAATCGTTAGTTAGTGATGTTGACAAAGTCGTTACGTTATTTGTCTCCGCAAATGATAATCGAGGTTTGGTACCGAATCTTAAATCCGTCAACTCGGCAAAAATTCTAATTTACATAATTGGGGATGATAAAATTGGAATCATTTCAGTTGGTTCATCTGCTAATTATCTTCATCAACATGTCTCTGATTTGGAAAGGTAAACTTCCTTCCTGTCTTTCTTTTTATAATTTTTGTCTTTCTTTCAGTCGATTAAGCTTCTTAAAATGTCATTGAAATATCATTGCATCAATTTTTTATCTTAACTGCTTGTTCTTCAGCTACCGTACTTCAAAACATGATTTTTGAATTAATTCACAATTTTGACACCTTCGTAGATTGTTAAGCAGAGCTACAAAAACACAGGTCAAGATATTTGATATCAGGCCAACATCACACAAATCATCGTAAGTTTTCAACAGAATTGTGTTTAGTTCAGTTTTTATGTATTTAGTTTTATAGTATAGTTTGTATTTTAGAACAAGGCTCTGGCCAAACGATCAACCATTTATGTCAAACATTTGAGATTTGCTTTTCAAACACAATGTTTGACAATTTGGCCACATCATAAATCATTGCTTGTCAAACGTTTTTAACTTGATACGTCCATTGCTGCATTTGATGTTTTTGCAGTTTTTAAAGCATTATTGAAGAAGTTATGCTTTTCAAGCAATCTTTTGTGACGTGACTAAATGGTCAAACATTGCTTGTAACGCTCAAATGTTTGACAAGCAATGTTTGATCGTTTTGCCAAGGCCCTTCTCAACAAAAATAACCTTGCTTATTGTTTTTGTTGTTTTTTATTTACTTATTGTTTTTTTATTTACTTTTGTTTCACAAAAAAACAATGAATCGCAATGGCGACAAATTTCATTAATACATTATAATATCAGAAAGTGGACAAAAGTTTGAAGAAAACTTTTCAAACAGGGAATCTAACAGTCGACATGTTTGTGGCAAAGAAAAAAGCTCATTTTTAAAATCGCTTTTCATACCATGTATGGTTTTTCAAAATCATTAAATCAACTTTCTATGTTTTGACAAATGGAGCAATGTTTTTAAATCTGTAATTTGTAATCCCTTTTTCTCTTTTGAATGTTTTCTCTTCTTGCCCTTCAGGTTCTTAGCATACTTCTATGGATTCGATGAGAGAAATCAACGAGTACTAACAAGAGGACAGCTTGCTAAGTAAGAAAATTATGTTGTTTACTTGTGAAAAGTTCATTTTCATGGTTTGATGGTAATCTTTATTGTATCGTTGCACATTTTTTGTGCATTATATAAGTATATAAGGAGATATTCTTTGTAGTTCTCTTATTCTCTAGGTGTTTAAATATCATATTCTCTAAACGGATTCTCTAAAAGATGAAACTGTATGACCTAGATTATTCTAACTCACAACGTTTAAAATAGCTCAAAGACTGATGATTTCCTTTCGTAACCAGCTACCCCTTCTTTTCCTTTGTGCTTTCCTTGCAAATAAGAATACTGTCACTTTGAGTTCTGTGAATGCTACGGTCACTGATCGTTGATTTCATCTTTTCTGTTGTTGATTGTCTCCCACTATAAATCTTTCCGTTTCTTCTCCTTCTCGGCATGAGTGTATAAAAATCATTTTTCCACAAGTGGCTTACTTCAATAGATTGGATCTCAACCTTGACTGCATGACTAGATAGGCAACAACGTTAGCACTTAGCTATAGAGCTCAAGGAAAACGCCGAGTAACTCTCCGAGTCACACAACCCAAGGCTCTTCTCCCGTTTGACTTTTTTGTGTTTCCGCTATGTTGAGCTTTCTTCAGCAAATGGATAAAAATGAGCTATACGAGCTGTATATACATCTAAATTCCCTTGTAGTATTTTACTATTATCTAATTTTCTCTATCTTAGATCGATCTTATTACCAGAAACAACTGACTTGAAGTCGTCTTTTAATTATTGGAATATAAGTTGGTATGAGGAATCTACTCCAACAGTTTTGAAATCAACTGGAATTAAAGAAAGTAATAAGGAAGTTTACATTGGTGTTATTGCAGGGATGACAATCCTTATCATCATTCTTGCATTTATATTAATTTGGCTTTCACATCTAAGAAGGTAATTTTTTCATTCTAAGATCTTCCCCTTTTCTTTTTATTTATGACTATGCTTGAATCAAAGATAAACCTAAAAATGCAGCTGAAATATGAATATAAGACAAGCACGGCGGCCAAAAACAGTGTATGAAATGAACGAGAGCAGTTAGCTAAATCAGAGAATACAGAGCAGATTTCTCTTATTTTCTTTATCATAATAAATCGTCTGAAAAGTAAGAAATCATATGTAAAATATAAAATGAGACTAGTTCGCCAATAAGATGTTGTTATTATTGTTAAATTGAAGCCGCTCTTTGATTTTCTGCTCTCATTTTTTTCATAAAATTTTGTCGCCGTACTGGTTTTATATATTTCGAAGTTTCGCTTCCGAATTAGTCAACCTACAATAAAACTAAAATCGTAGAATGGTCACTCGCATACTGTAATAAAAAAAGAAAGAAAAAAATCTATAAATTTGACATTCAAATTTCCTAAAATTTGACATTCAAATTTCCTAATAATTTTCGTAAATAAAATTTCTAAAAACGACTAAGAAGTAAATATTAAATCTGATATGAGGTTGATTATTTAAATTGTCAATCAGATCTTAACTAAAGCCACTAAAATAAAAGAGATGTCATATAAAGAATTAAAATCAAACAAAACAAATAGACTCAGGTTTTACTATCGCAAGAGCTCTGCATTCCCACTATGTTTCGCTTGATAGGCTGATGTTTTAGGACATAGTTGCATTTCATCTATAAACGATCACTTTGTTGTGCGTCACTTGTTCATACAAATGATTTTGCTTCTCGGTAAATACATCCGAGATTAATATGAAAAACAAAAAAGGATTTCATAAAATTTTGGTTTCAGATATTGCCTGGCTCCTGTACGAGAATACGTGGCCATGTCATGTTCAACTAAATCAAGGTATTCCCAACTGAAAACAACCAAATTTGGCCATAATCTTTCTAATAATATCTAATCCAAAAATAACCAAAATTCGTACGACCATTCTAACCATATTAACATTAGAAAACTAAAGCTAATAATCAACTATTTCTTTATGAATAACTAAGAATGAAATCTAAATTTATTGTGACTCAACATGCAAGCATTTTATGGAAATGCCAGAAAAGTTGCATTAAATCTAGAACAACTTCTTTGCAACTTTGTTTCTACTGCAAGTTTTTCTAAATTCTGGGGTTTCTTTAAAAGATGACGGATTAATGAAACATATTCTGTGTTTGCCTTTTTCAAAAACAAAATTCGTTACTTCTTGAAAATGCAGCTCTCTGGCAAAGTAAGCGGCTTTTCGGATGAGTTCGGATATAGAATTTAGAAACACCAAAATCACTGGAATTTTCAGCAACCACATAGTAGTTAGATTTGTTAAACTCTGCAATTCATTATTTATGGCCAGATGAAATGATTTAATAACTTAAAAGAAACACGGAAAATGGAACAACTTTGATGAAGGGGGAAAATTTTAAAAAATTAACATCTAAATTAATCAAATAATGAAAACTAATGAAAATAACTTGTTTCTTAGTAATTAACTCAGAATCTTTTGATTGAATTTTTCGTAATCATTAAAATTAGTATTTATAATAAGTTGTAAATGTTGCATAGAACGCCCCTATCCTTTAATAAACGTCTAAATTCATGTAATTTTATAACACTATCTCCTACCTTATAACATGTTGTTAATTTTAAAAATAGTTTCAAAATAAATTATAAACAACCTTGCAATAAAATTTGTTTGCGTTGCATTGTTGTTGGGGATTACTTGTTACTGATGAGGAGAACGATGAACTAAAGATATAAACAATAAATAGCAACAAATAGTAACTAAATGCAACACGTTTTGTACAATTCAGAGGCCAGAGGCTATTAACAAATAGAAGTTAGTCAGTACTTCGAGATATTAAGAAATGCTTAATTTTTGCAGAAAATCACGACGAAAGATGATGAATGAAAACAATGAATTGAGAAATGAACCAATGAGAATAGCAAATGAATCTTATTCTATAGAGTGAGTTTCGATGATTCGCTGATGATTAATCATTAATTGAATGATTGTTTGATTAGTTGTTGATTTCATTTCTATTTTAGTATGTTTGCCAAGTACAAACGTAATCTTTAAATACCACACCTTGTAAGACTCCTGCAAGCCACTAAAACCGTTGCAGATCCAATAATTTCAAGAGAAGGGAACCCCCCCCTAATTCTTCACTCTACCTCTTTTGTCTTCATCTTCTCCGTTGATCACGAGATTCTCTACTTGTCCCTTTCCTAAGAGTTGTTCCATAAATCCCTGCCGTCCTTTCCTTCTATTTTCCATGCGTTGTCTCTTTCCGTTAGCTTTCCAATGAACGTTTTCATTGCAACAAGTATGGCTGGTCCAGACAAAATATTTCAGCCGATTCGAACAGCTTTTCCATTCCTTTCCCATTTTTCTTTCACAGTTTTTATTTATCTTTCCGATTTCCCATGTTTTGCTTCAATTGCATAATTCTGGCTTGTGTAACATACTAGAACTCTTTGTGTGTCTAAATATGATTCATTTCTTTTAGCACAATTAAAAGTGAAAGATCTGTGAATCAATACATCACTGAACCATATGAATCTAACGTAAGCTGATTTTTCATCTTTTAATGTGTGAGGTATTTTGAATTGGCTTAGTTATGCTGTACATCTAGTTATGCAGTATACGAATAGTCTTCGAGCGTTAAAAAATTTTGCGGAAACATTTTTGGACATACTGAAAAGCTTTTTGTTACTAGAAGGAAAAAAGCTTTTAAGTATGTTAAAAATGTTTCTTTCAGTCATGCAGAACAGAGAAAAAGACTAGGCCTCTATTCGTAGTAATATGGTGAATGCTAATGACTAACGAATTTACGGCGGGGAGTGTTGCTGCCTGAGTGTACTAAAGATAATAGGCATGAACTGCATGCATCGTTAGATATTTTCTTAATATGATTTATCATTTATGTGATTGAATCTACACAAGAATGGTGATTTTTTTATTTTGAAGGAGAATATTGATACGACAGAAGACCCGGAAACACAAAATGAAGATTTAAATTCAAATCAATTTTACAAAGTTGAATTACATCATGAAGGTCAAGATGCAACTGAGCAGAATGAATATTTGAGTTACAATTCAATACAAACGCCAACTTGGGCATATAGTGGTGAAGAAAACATATCTTTAAAAAGTGATGAAGATGCTGATGAAATAGTGGAACAAAAATTATCAAATTATTCACAGTCGAATGATACGATACTTGATGTAAACACAAGTGGACCAGTCTTGAATGCAGATGGACCGATATTCACAAGTGAAAGAACGGATGATGTATTAAATGAGGAATCATTGGTGACCAATACGTATGAACAATCAAATACAACTGAAGTAAGTAAAACTGATGATTCTAATGATGAAAGAAGAAGCATGACAGAAGATGAATGTTATGTCGATAGTTCTACAAATTGTTTGGATTTAACTATGGAATCTGACTTGACTTATAATACATCGTTCAATGAAGTACATCATGATGCAAACCATGGTACAGGGCATCACCATGGCAACACCAATAATAGCGAAGTAAATCGATGTCTTTCTGCTCCGTTGAAGATTTTAAATGTTCAGAAAAATCAAGAAGATGAGGATGTAGTTACGTATCTTTGATATAGTTATTTAGATCTCTAGTAAGAATTAAGGTCTCTGATGAACATCCTAATGAACTGCCAATTCAAGGAACATTGGTATCCTGAACACGTTTGAATTAAGCAAGTTGATCTTGCTACTTTATGTTTGTGCATTTAAATAAACGGCAAATAATGTAATAAAAGTAATCTGCACTTTCTATTACTTTTGGTGAATTTTGAGCTGGACTCTAATCAGAACAAATTTTGCACGTTTTTCATTATTACGAATTTTTCAAAAAGCAAAACGAAAATCACCTTCATTTTGTTCATTTTGTAATTTGCTTCTAAGTAAAGTTTGAAGTGAAGATTTGGTGAAAAATATTTATAATGTGTTCAAACTTGAGATGCATACAACATTCATGCCTTGATTAATACTGCAAACGGGTTGTGCTTGAAATGAAACGGGCATAAAATGAATGAATGTAGTATATATGCTAATTATTTGCAGCAAGAATGTTATGTGAGAAAGCTAAGTGAATCCAATCATATAAGGTCATGTTGTTAAGCGGTTTTAAATATTAACGAGTTTCTTACAGTTTGAACTGAAGCAATGAATTGATGGCCTGTTGATATTTTCATGCTTACATTTCTCTTATTCATTTATTTTTTATTAATGATTGCCTTTTACCAACGTTACCATACAGCAAAGAAAATAAACACCAAACACAACTTGAATAGCATTTCTAACTGGAAGACGCTGAAGATTACACACAGGTAAATAAATTTCTTATTTTTTTGGTAATCCTATTTCCATGGAATTTATTTGTCTGAATATTTAATATAAAGTATCGATTCTTTTTTTTTCAAATTTGACTTCTTACAGCCTTAATAGTTAACATAATTAATGATTGCTTACAAACGTAGGTTCTATTTTCTCGACAACTTTATAACGACAGATGTTTATTGATTTCATCACAAATAATAACATAGTTGCTGTTTTGTTTTTAAATTTGTTATCTTATTGACAAATATAAAATTATTAATACATGCAATATTTGTAGAATGAAAGAAGACTACTTGAAATTGCCAGCAATTGATGAGCCAGAGCCGGATTTAACTATTCGATCTAAATACAAAATGAAAACAACTTCATATCAGCTGAACAAGAAATGTAACAATGAAAACCTTGAAGTTTGCCTTAATGTAAATAAAGCAGCTCAACTACCTGCCGTAGAAAGACCTGAACATAGCATTTACTCGCAATTTATGTTCTACAGAAGACAATGGCATCCGGAAAATAAGAATAAATTGGAAAAAAATCAAACGAAAGGGAAGAAGATGCAAATGAAAAAGGACATTTTGGAAACCAATTTTCTGCCTTCTATTAAGCCCACGAATTTAACGATCAACCCAAAGAAGATAATAAATAAGAAATCACCGAGAGATACAAATAATAATACTTTTAATGAATATCAAGAAGACATAAAAACAAAACAACCGAAGCTAAGAAATGAAAAACTAGATTTAAATGAAAAAGATGCTAAAAAGATATTATCTATTTATGTACCTTATTAGCTAAACAAGGAAGAAACTTTTTTATGTTTACTGGTATAAAAATTATTTCAACCCACTGTAATATGTTGTGCATGCTTATGAATTATATGTATGAATAGAAAGAATATCATTACTTTGTTCTGCATCATCTCTTTAAAAGTAAGGACGTTTGAAAGTTTCTAGGACAAACGTTTATACACCTGAAACTGGTCTTTCCTTAATGAAAGAAGCATTCATAATCATGAAGAAACCTTTTGCAGATTTTTTAGCTTTTTGCAGTGCTAATAATAGACCTTTCAAAGTGGCCTGGGTCGGTGCAACATTTTTCTGGAAAATGGTTGACATGTTCAGTAAGGGTGTCCTCTCCACGTTCAGTAACCAGAATTTTAGTCGTTTCAGGAGAGACATTGCAGCATTTTTTGCTTCAAATTCATGTTTAGTGGGAAGTAAAGTGAAAGAAAGGATTCAGATACCAGTTTATCTGCTCTAGTAGGCATTTTATTAAGAATTTCTTTTCTGAGAGTTAATTTCATCTTGCTTCCTGAGATTCTACAGATATTTATAACAATTAATGTCACAGATCCCTTTCCTCTCTTAGTCTTCCATTATTCATGAATTAGAAGTAAAATCTGTTGCACTACCTCTCGTAAGGCGGCTGCAATCAAGGTCGTTGCTGTTTCACGTCAGGAGTTCCTTACTCAATATATGTACCATTTTCCAGAAAAATGTCGTGTCGGCCCAGACCTCTTTGGAAAGGTCTATTATTATTTCTTATAGAAAACGCCGTGGCCAAATATTTGCTTTTCACAATTTCAGTAATTTTTTGCCCCCCTAGCTGAAACAAAGCTCTACGCCTATGTAGGTACCTCAATCTCTGCTCACAACACGGCTCACAACCAGACCATTGAGCTGTGTACACAATGCATCTTGCGCGAATGTTAAAGATTAAGAATCAAGATTAATTGATACTTGTCATGCAGAAGGCATACAGACGTTACCTGTAACCCCCGAAACAGAAACATGATATTCACTGGTGGAGGCGTGCTTTGAATGAAATGAAACCTTGCATTTTGAAAAAGACGCATTTATTATTGCTGAAGTTGCTGAGTGAATCGTTGTGTCGAATGTAGAATTGGTTGTCAATGTCGAATTCGTGGATATCATCATTAAGTTGTGACAAATTTAATAGAGCAAAGAGTGCCAAATAACAGCAAAGTGTCCTTGTAAACACCACACTGCGGAAATGACAAAACCGGAAGAGCACCCAAGTCCTCTCGTAGCTTGGCTTTATCGAAAACTGGCCTCCCGTGTTTATTATAACTAAGTTGTGTTCTTTTAATTTGCTCAGATGCCACTAAAACCAAGATATTTGGATGTATAAATTGAATATGGAGAGCGTCAGGGCGATTTAAGAGGTTAGTGAGCATTTTTCATTCCACGTGTTTCATCCACTGATCAGTGGTTTCATCATAGACTTAACCACATTTCATTATGGCTGCCCGGAACAGAAAACGCTTCATTTTATCTGCGTTTATCTCCACTTCTGCGAAAAGCCCACCGAAGTATTATAAGAAATTTGCAATTACAGCATTATTTCTCAGCAATTTCGTAAGAAATAAATAGTTCAGCAAACTTTTTGAATACGATTCTGTTCGGAGCATGCGCCCGAAGGGTCGAACCATCATTGCTGAAATTCAGCGCTTGAATCCTATGAGTAATCTGAGTCGATATCTATATGTTGGCCCCAACATGTGGGCCTCATGCGATGCTGCGTGAGTGTCCACGTTGGGGCAGGCTGGGCTTGGTGGGCTTGCTCCTTTTTTATGGTTAGTAGTTGGTGTTGTTTTTTGTTAATTTGTTGTTGTTTTGTTTTTTATTTGTGATGTAGAAAAATGTTTCGTGATTTCGTTTCAGGTAGAAAACTGCAGTTGTAAGCATAAAAAAATCATCATTTGTTGCATCCTGTGTTTTCTGGTGACTTCCGTCATTTGGTAGTAGCTACAAAATTGATATAGATACAGTACTATACCTAAAAGTGAGAGAACATCTAAAGCTATCATGGTGCCTTATGATGAAGTGGCGTAGACAGACAGCCAATATTGGAGGAGAAAAAGGCAGTGGTCAATCAAACATAGGGGATGGTTTTTAAGAGGAAATAACAGAGTTGAGAAAATAAAGAGTTGTGCTCTTTCTAGCATCTGAAGTTTAGGAACCTCCAGCTTTTCTTCAGCCCGCATTAAAAAACGTTCAGATGGAAAGCAATAACGTCGATTAAAGATTTGGCGCCAAATACGCCCTGAGGCACCCTTTTCACGACAAGAGATCTGGTTTTACAGAAATCTCTTTGAAATTCGTTTTTTACTTTGGCTATTGGGGTCTGGAAACGAAATTTCTGCTATTGGCACTATATATTGTCCTTTTAAACTTTGCGCCTTTTCCCGGTATAAGAAGGTCTGCGCTCTATTTTAAAAAGCGGTGTTATTGTCCGTTGGTTTGCTTCTCTTGTATAGTCCAGAGCAAGAATTGTATGAATTATGTTAATTTCTGAACGCAATTTTTTCGAATAGCGTCAAAAGTTGCACTGAACGAAATGCTGGCGCCACAAATTTTAGAAATTGAGCGCAAAAAACTTCCAAGCACCCTCGCAGGTCCGGTTAATTTCACACCTTTCGATCCGACCATTGCAAGAAATAGGAAAGAAACCACATTTCTCATTACCGGATGATGGGACACGGGTCTCTCCCGAAAGGTTGCCCTACTAAGCATCAAAGGCTTGTCATGATAAGTGGTGACTATCATGTCTAATACGATGTTCATTTCTATTTGCAGGGGAAAACATCATCGCCTCAAAGAAGCGCTTTGAATAGAAATTTTAAATTAAGCAATATTATTTCTTCCCTCAAAATAAATTTCCATTTCTAGTCTCATTATTCTGACATATCTGCAAATTTGCGATACATGAATTGAGAATAGAGTCGCAAAAAATTAATCAGACAACAAAATCAAATTCTTTATATGAAATAGTTACAAGTAAAAACGTAATATTTCGAAAATATATATTATAAGTGGCGTAGGAGCCAGGGGGCAGGGGGCACGTGCCCCCACCCACTTTTCTGCCAAAATCTTAATGTTAAACTAAAGTATACTTTGAATTTTGTACTTTACAAAATGCAATGAAAGACCTACTCTCTATTTCAGATGCCCCTTCTTTCGAAAAATATTTCATTGATTGTTTGAAATTAAATGGCTTCGGCTCATTGACACTTTCCAAAGAGAAAATAAATTGAAAATATTTTGTTAATTATGTGTTCTAATGCTCACAGAAATTTATGAATGGAGTAGATTGGGTTTTATCTCTGTACCTAGCAGCAAGCAGGAGACCAATATAAGTTGATTTGGAGGGAGAGTAATTCTTGGCCGTTATCATGTACTGTATGTAGTTCAGGTCAGAAAGAAGGTGCGTTGTGATTAGGTATTTAACTTGGTATTACCAAGCTGTATTACATTGCCAGTAATCTTTTCGTCGTGTATCTTAATGTGCTATTTGTTTGCTGAAATCAAGGGTTTATGTGGCTTTTTCGAAGGCAGAATATTTTTGGAACAAGCCAAAAAAGAGGTAAGACCAATTGAGGAAATTCGAAAACCTTTGCAAGCGTTAGAGATGATGAGAAGTATATACACTCATTTTTTACAAGGAAACTAATAAATTTTATAAGATACTACTATAGAAACCTACGCAAACTGCATTTCGGTAAATTCTGAAAGTGGTGCATACAGTAGCATACCGGACGTGAAGGCTAGATAGATTTTGCAATTTGCTTGTTATTTGTGCATTTGGTGTTATCGTAAGAACATATGACATTAGATTTTAAATAGAAATAATAATAGACAGGACCTCATATAGAGTCGAAATAGGAAGAACATTTTCCCCAAAAAATCGTCAAAATAGTAAGTCTATAGCCCAGGAAAATGGCCAAAAATAAGCGAAAATCAGGGGTTTTGAAAACAGGCTTTTTTATGCATAAATAAATGCGCAAACCCGCAAAAAAGCTCCTAAATAGCGCATAGGGTTATATAAAGTATTTTCTGATCAAATAAATTCAAATTAGGAAGAAAAATTTCTCAGGAAAATGGCCCAAAAATCACGAAAATAGTAAGTCTATAGCCCAGGAAAATGGCCGAAAAAAATAAGCGAAAATCAAAAATAAGGGTTTTAAAAACGGGCTTTTTTATGCATAAATAAATGCGCAAACCCGCCAAAAAGCTCCTAAATAGCGCCTAGGGTTATATAAAGTATTTTCTGATCAAATAAATTCAAATTAGGAAGAAAAATTTCTCCCCAAAAAATCACGAAAATAGTAAGTCTATAGCCCAGGAAAATGGCCAAAAATAAGCGAAAATCAAGGGTTTTGAAAACGGGCTTTTTTATGCATAAATAAATGCGCAAACCCGCCAAAAAGCTCCTAAATAGCGCCTAGGGTTATATAAAGTATTTTCTGATCAAATAAATTCAAATTAGGAAGAAAAATTTCTCCCCAAAAATCACGAAAATAGTAAGTCTATAGCCCAGGAAAATGGCCAAAAATAAGCGAAAATCAAGGGTTTTAAAACGGGCTTTTTTATGCATAAATAAATGCGCAAACCCGCCAAAAAGCTCCTAAATAGCGCCTAGGGTTATATAAAGTATTTTCTGATCAAATAAATTCAAATTAGGAAGAAAAATTTCTCCCCAAAAAATCACGAAAATAGTAAGTCTATAGCCCAGGAAAATGGCCAAAAATAAGCGAAAATCAGGGTTTTTAAAACGGGCTTTTTTATGCATAAATAAATGCGCAAACCCGCCAAAAAGCTCCTAAATAGCGCCTAGGGTTATATAAAGTATTTTCTGATCAAATAAATTCAAATTAGGAAGAAAAATTTCTCCCCAAAAATCACGAAAATAGTAAGTCTATAGCCCAGGAAAATGGCCAAAAATAAGCGAAAATCAGGGGTTTTGAAAACGGGCTTTTTTATGCATAAATAAATGCGCAAACCCGCCAAAAAGCTCCTAAATAGCGCCTAGGGTTATATAAAGTATTTTCTGATCAAATAAATTCAAATTAGGAAGAAAAATTTCTCCCCAAAAATCACGAAAATAGTAAGTCTATAGCCCAGGAAAATGGCCAAAAATAAGCGAAAATCAAGGGTTTTGAAAACGGGCTTTTTTATGCATAAATAAATGCGCAAACCCGCCAAAAAGCTCCTAAATAGCGCCTAGGGTTATATAAAGTATTTTCTGATCAAATAAATTCAAATTAGGAAGAAAAATTTCTCCCCAAAAATCACGAAAATAGTAAGTCTATAGCCCAGGAAAATGGCCAAAAATAAGCGAAAATCAAGGGTTTTGAAAACGGGCTTTTTTATGCATAAATAAATGCGCAAACCCGCCAAAAAGCTCCTAAATAGCGCCTAGGGTTATATAAAGTATTTTCTGATCAAATAAATTCAAATTAGGAAGAAAAATTTCTCCCCAAAAATCACGAAAATAGTAAGTCTATAGCCCAGGAAAATGGCCAAAAATAAGCGAAAATCAAGGGTTTTAAAACGGGCTTTTTTATGCATAAATAAATGCGCAAACCCGCCAAAAAGCTCCTAAATAGCGCCTAGGGTTATATAAAGTATTTTCTGATCAAATAAATTCAAATTAGGAAGAAAAATTTCTCCCCAAAAATCACGAAAATAGTAAGTCTATAGCCCAGGAAAATGGCCAAAAATAAGCGAAAATCAAGGGTTTTAAAACGGGCTTTTTATGCATAAATAAATGCGCAAACCCGCCAAAAAGCTCCTAAATAGCGCCTAGGGTTATATAAAGTATTTTCTGATCAAATAAATTCAAATTAGGAAGAAAAATTTCTCCCCAAAAAATCACGAAAATAGTAAGTCTATAGCCCAGGAAAATGGCCAAAAATAAGCGAAAATCAAGGGTTTTAAAACGGGCTTTTTATGCATAAATAAATGCGCAAACCCGCCAAAAAGCTCCTAAATAGCGCCTAGGGTTATATAAAGTATTTTCTGATCAAATAAATTCAAATTAGGAAGAAAAATTTCTCCCCAAAAATCACGAAAATAGTAAGTCTATAGCCCAGGAAAATGGCCAAAAATAAGCGAAAAT
>JACTAT010000040.1:8270680-8297151 GCA_014526335.1 Chrysaora quinquecirrha
CAAGCAAATTGGCAACTGGGAAGCCGAGGATCTGTTGAGCAGGAAACTGTCGAACAGGGCAAATTGTCTGAAAAAATTAAGCAAATCACCGTAGCTTATATGCATGCAACAACACACATGGAGGCATCTAACGAATTAATAAACTAACAATATATTACTAGCCGTATCTCCAATAATAAATGTCTAATCTCAGACAAACGCTTCACTCTAATAATGGCCTCCCTCTGGTAAACACCTCCTTCCAATAAACGCCTACTTCGTATAAACGCTTCACGCTAATAATGGCCTGCCTCTCTCTCTGATAAACATCTCCCTCTGATGAATACTTCCATCACATGATATACTACCTGAGATTTGTAGTATACGAAATTGTGGTTGTCTTTTAGAGCCTTTAAACCTTTTACGGTCATCATCAATTATTCGTTTTGCTTTCCAGAGAAAATGGGAGTTGCTGTATGGGGAGCAGAAAAATTCACTTCAGAAGTTTTATGAGACATGGCTGAAAATGAAGGCAACAGTAGAAAGTAATTCTCATCCGAGAGACAATGAAGTATGTATTGTTGTTTCCATCCACCCTAGTAATTAGGTACCAGATGGTACCCTTATTTATGACTATACTTGGCGCGTATTTTCTGCATTCAAGAGTGCTACATTTATGATCAGAGCCCCACAAGATTAGCGTTACTCTTTTGTCCATGTTCCCCAGACTTTGAACTTCACTCGGTAAAATATCAATTTGCTAGTTTAATACAAGACTTTACTAATATTATTATTTTTGTTACTTAAGGATTATGATAGCGATGAAGACGAAGTAAAAGGAAGAAATAAAAGAAAGAAAATGAACCAAGACCATAAATCAGAAAAACCAAATAAGAAGATGAAAAATTTTAAAGAAATTGCTCTCAATAACATTAACAATGAAAAAGACGATTTGATAGAAGACTTTGAACTTTCTTCTGACGATGAGTAACAATTTTCTCATCTCATAAAATATCAAAGATTTCCTATCATAAATTTTTTGAATCGATAAGAATCTGGTGCTAGTTTATTTAAAGTTTTTTTTAAAGCTCCACTTCCGTCTCCCGTCATCTTGCAATGAGAAATGTGGTTTCTTTCCTATTTATTGCAAAGGTCGGATCGAAGGGTGTTAAAAATCAAGGGTTTTAAAAACGGGCTTTTTTATGCATAAATAAATGCGCAAACCCGCGAAAAAGCTCCTAAATAGCGCCTAGGGTTATATAAAGTATTTTCTGATCAAATAAATTCAAATTAGGAAGAAAAATTTCTCCGCAAAAATCACGAAAATAGTAAGTCTATAGCCCAAGAAAATGGCCAAAAATAAGCGAAAATCAAGGGTTTTAAAAACGGGCTTTTTATGCATAAATAAATGCGCAAACCCGCCAAAAAGCTCCTAAATAGCGCCTAGGGTTATATAAAGTATTTTCTGATCAAATAAATTCAAATTAGGAAGAAAAATTTCTCCCCAAAAATCACGAAAATAGTAAGTCTATAGCCCAGGAAAATGGCCAAAAATAAGCGAAAATCAAGGGTTTTAAAACGGGCTTTTTATGCATAAATAAATGCGCAAACCCGCCAAAAAGCTCCTAAATAGCGCCTAGGGTTATATAAAGTATTTTCTGATCAAATAAATTCAAATTAGGAAGAAAAATTTCTCCCCAAAAATCACGAAAATAGTAAGTCTATAGCCCAGGAAAATGGCCAAAAATAAGCGAAAATCAAGGGTTTTAAAACGGGCTTTTTATGCATAAATAAATGCGCAAACCCGCCAAAAAGCTCCTAAATAGCGCCTAGGGTTATATAAAGTATTTTCTGATCAAATAAATTCAAATTAGGAAGAAAAATTTCTCCCCAAAAATCACGAAAATAGTAAGTCTATAGCCCAGGAAAATGGCCAAAAATAAGCGAAAATCAAGGGTTTTAAAAACGGGCTTTTTTATGCATAAATAAATGCGCAAACCCGCCAAAAAGCTCCTAAATAGCGCCTAGGGTTATATAAAGTATTTTCTGATCAAATAAATTCAAATTAGGAAGAAAAATTTCTCCCCAAAAATCACGAAAATAGTAAGTCTATAGCCCAGGAAAATGGCCAAAAATAAGCGAAAATCAAGGGTTTTAAAAAAGCGCGCAAACCCGCCAAAAAGCTCCTAAATAGCGCCTAGGGTTATATAAAGTATTTTCTGATCAAATAAATTCAAATTAGGAAGAAAATTTCTCCCCAAAAAATCACGAAAATAGTAAGTCTATAGCCCAGGAAAATGGCCAAAAATAAGCGAAAATCAAGGGTTTTAAAAACGGGCTTTTTATGCATAAATAAATGCGCAAACCCGCCAAAAAGCTCCTAAATAGCGCCTAGGGTTATATAAAGTATTTTCTGATCAAATAAATTCAAATTAGGAAGAAAAATTTCTCCCCAAAAATCACGAAAATAGTAAGTCTATAGCCCAGGAAAATGGCCAAAAATAAGCGAAAATCAAGGGTTTTAAAAACGGGCTTTTTTATGCATAAATAAATGCGCAAACCCGCCAAAAAGCTCCTAAATAGCGCCTAGGGTTATATAAAGTATTTTCTGATCAAATAAATTCAAATTAGGAAGAAAAATTTCTCCCCAAAAAATCACGAAAATAGTAAGTCTATAGCCCAGGAAAATGGCCAAAAATAAGCGAAAATCAAGGGTTTTAAAACGGGCTTTTTATGCATAAATAAATGCGCAAACCCGCCAAAAAGCTCCTAAATAGCGCCTAGGGTTATATAAAGTATTTTCTGATCAAATAAATTCAAATTAGGAAGAAAAATTTCTCCCCAAAAAATCACGAAAATAGTAAGTCTATAGCCCAGGAAAATGGCCAAAATAAGCGAAAATCAAGGGTTTTAAAAACGGGCTTTTTTATGCATAAATAAATGCGCAAACCCGCCAAAAAGCTCCTAAATAGCGCCTAGGGTTATATAAAGTATTTTCTGATCAAATAAATTCAAATTAGGAAGAAAAATTTCTCCCCAAAAATCACGAAAATAGTAAGTCTATAGCCCAGGAAAATGGCCAAAAATAAGCGAAAATCAAGGGTTTTAAAAACGGGCTTTTTTATGCATAAATAAATGCGCAAACCCGCCAAAAAGCTCCTAAATAGCGCCTAGGGTTATATAAAGTATTTTCTGATCAAATAAATTCAAATTAGGAAGAAAAATTTCTCCCCAAAAATCACGAAAATAGTAAGTCTATAGCCCAGGAAAATGGCCAAAAATAAGCGAAAATCAAGGGTTTTAAAAACGGGCTTTTTTATGCATAAATAAATGCGCAAACCCGCCAAAAAGCTCCTAAATAGCGCCTAGGGTTATATAAAGTATTTTCTGATCAAATAAATTCAAATTAGGAAGAAAAATTTCTCCCCAAAAATCACGAAAATAGTAAGTCTATAGCCCAGGAAAATGGCCAAAAATAAGCGAAAATCAAGGGTTTTAAAAACGGGCTTTTTTATGCATAAATAAATGCGCAAACCCGCCAAAAAGCTCCTAAATAGCGCCTAGGGTTATATAAAGTATTTTCTGATCAAATAAATTCAAATTAGGAAGAAAAATTTCTCCCCAAAAATCACGAAAATAGTAAGTCTATAGCCCAGGAAAATGGCCAAAAATAAGCGAAAATCAAGGGTTTTAAAACGGGCTTTTTTATGCATAAATAAATGCGCAAACCCGCCAAAAAGCTCCTAAATAGCGCCTAGGGTTATATAAAGTATTTTCTGATCAAATAAATTCAAATTAGGAAGAAAAATTTCTCCCCAAAAATCACGAAAATAGTAAGTCTATAGCCCAGGAAAATGGCCAAAAATAAGCGAAAATCAAGGGTTTTAAAAACGGGCTTTTTTATGCATAAATAAATGCGCAAACCCGCCAAAAAGCTCCTAAATAGCGCCTAGGGTTATATAAAGTATTTTCTGATCAAATAAATTCAAATTAGGAAGAAAATTTCTCCCCAAAAAATCACGAAAATAGTAAGTCTATAGCCCAGGAAAATGGCCAAAAATAAGCGAAAATCAAGGGTTTTAAAAACGGGCTTTTTATGCATAAATAAATGCGCAAACCCGCCAAAAAGCTCCTAAATAGCGCCTAGGGTTATATAAAGTATTTTCTGATCAAATAAATTCAAATTAGGAAGAAAAATTTCTCCCCAAAAATCACGAAAATAGTAAGTCTATAGCCCAGGAAAATGGCCAAAAATAAGCGAAAATCAAGGGTTTTAAAAACGGGCTTTTTTATGCATAAATAAATGCGCAAACCCGCCAAAAAGCTCCTAAATAGCGCCTAGGGTTATATAAAGTATTTTCTGATCAAATAAATTCAAATTAGGAAGAAAAATTTCTCCCCAAAAATCACGAAAATAGTAAGTCTATAGCCCAGGAAAATGGCCAAAAATAAGCGAAAATCAAGGGTTTTAAAAACGGGCTTTTTTATGCATAAATAAATGCGCAAACCCGCCAAAAAGCTCCTAAATAGCGCCTAGGGTTATATAAAGTATTTTCTGATCAAATAAATTCAAATTAGGAAGAAAATTTCTCCCCAAAAAATCACGAAAATAGTAAGTCTATAGCCCAGGAAAATGGCCAAAAATAAGCGAAAATCAAGGGTTTTAAAACGGGCTTTTTATGCATAAATAAATGCGCAAACCCGCCAAAAAGCTCCTAAATAGCGCCTAGGGTTATATAAAGTATTTTCTGATCAAATAAATTCAAATTAGGAAGAAAAATTTCTCCCCAAAAATCACGAAAATAGTAAGTCTATAGCCCAGGAAAATGGCCAAAAATAAGCGAAAATCAAGGGTTTTAAAACGGGCTTTTTATGCATAAATAAATGCGCAAACCCGCCAAAAAGCTCCTAAATAGCGCCTAGGGTTATATAAAGTATTTTCTGATCAAATAAATTCAAATTAGGAAGAAAAATTTCTCCCCAAAAATCACGAAAATAGTAAGTCTATAGCCCAGGAAAATGGCCAAAAATAAGCGAAAATCAAGGGTTTTAAAACGGGCTTTTTTATGCATAAATAAATGCGCAAACCCGCCAAAAAGCTCCTAAATAGCGCCTAGGGTTATATAAAGTATTTTCTGATCAAATAAATTCAAATTAGGAAGAAAAATTTCTCCCCAAAAAATCACGAAAATAGTAAGTCTATAGCCCAGGAAAATGGCCAAAAATAAGCGAAAATCAAGGGTTTTGAAAACGGGCTTTTTTATGCATAAATAAATGCGCAAACCCGCCAAAAAGCTCCTAAATATCGCCTAGGGTTATATAAAGTATTTTCTGATCAAATAAATTCAAATTAGGAAGAAAATTTCTCCCCAAAAAATCACGAAAATAGTAAGTCTATAGCCCAGGAAAATGGCCAAAAATAAGCGAAAATCAAGGGTTTTAAAAGCGGGCGTTTTTATGCATAAATAAATGCGCAAACCCGCCAAAAAGCTCCTAAATAGCGCCTAGGGTTATATAAAGTATTTTCTGATCAAATAAATTCAAATTAGGAAGAAAAATTTCTCCCCAAAAAATCACGAAAATAGTAAGTCTATAGCCCAGGAAAATGGCCAAAAATAAGCGAAAATCAAGGGTTTTGAAAACGGGCTTTTTTATGCATAAATAAATGCGCAAACCCGCCAAAAAGCTCCTAAATAGCGCCTAGGGTTATATAAAGTATTTTCTGATCAAATAAATTCAAATTAGGAAGAAAAATTTCTCCCCAAAAAATCACGAAAATAGTAAGTCTATAGCCCAGGAAAATGGCCAAAAATAAGCGAAAATCAAGGGTTTTAAAACGGGCTTTTTATGCATAAATAAATGCGCAAACCCGCCAAAAAGCTCCTAAATAGCGCCTAGGGTTATATAAAGTATTTTCTGATCAAATAAATTCAAATTAGGAAGAAAAATTTCTCCCCAAAAAATCACGAAAATAGTAAGTCTATAGCCCAGGAAAATGGCCAAAAATAAGCGAAAATCAAGGGTTTTGAAAACGGGCTTTTTTATGCATAAATAAATGCGCAAACCCGCCAAAAAGCTCCTAAATAGCGCCTAGGGTTATATAAAGTATTTTCTGATCAAATAAATTCAAATTAGGAAGAAAAATTTCTCCCCAAAAAATCACGAAAATAGTAAGTCTATAGCCCAGGAAAATGGCCAAAAATAAGCGAAAATCAAGGGTTTTAAAACGGGCTTTTTATGCATAAATAAATGCGCAAACCCGCCAAAAAGCTCCTAAATAGCGCCTAGGGTTATATAAAGTATTTTCTGATCAAATAAATTCAAATTAGGAAGAAAAATTTCTCCCCAAAAATCACGAAAATAGTAAGTCTATAGCCCAGGAAAATGGCCAAAAATAAGCGAAAATCAAGGGTTTTAAAAACGGGCTTTTTTATGCATAAATAAATGCGCAAACCCGCCAAAAGCTCCTAAATAGCGCCTAGGGTTATATAAAGTATTTTCTGATCAAATAAATTCAAATTAGGAAGAAAAATTTCTCCCCAAAAATCACGAAAATAGTAAGTCTATAGCCCAGGAAAATGGCCAAAAATAAGCGAAAATCAAGGGTTTTAAAAACGGGCTTTTTTATGCATAAATAAATGCGCAAACCCGCCAAAAAGCTCCTAAATAGCGCCTAGGGTTATATAAAGTATTTTCTGATCAAATAAATTCAAATTAGGAAGAAAATTTCTCCCCAAAAAATCTCGAAAATAGTAAGTCTATAGCCCAGGAAAATGGCCAAGAATAAGCGAAAATCAAGGGTTTTAAAACGATGTAGTGTATTTACGTAACCTCGTACTCATGTAGAGATTGGGGATTCTAGAGTTGGAATAACGCGATCATGGCGTGTTTATTTTAGGCCTGTTTTCTCTAGCTATCAATCAGTGATTATCTTCAACATCGTACCTACATACACAACATAATATGGCGACGAGTAATCTCAAGAACCCAAAGAAATAATATAGGTAAGAAATTTGCTAAAGAAAGTTGCGAATATGAATAATCAGAATCAAGTAGGCCAAGATCCACAACCTCAACCAGTAGCGATTCATTTACCTCCAGTTAAGGATTTTGATCCAAAAGGAGACCCATCTACGGTAAGCCAAAGATGGCAGAAATGGAAGAAATCGTTTGTTTATTTTCTGAATGCAACAGGTATTCAAAATGATAGTCAAAAAAGGGCTGCACTTTTGCATCTTGTAGGGGATGAAGTGCAAGACATTTTTGAAACATTAGGTGAGGTAGGTACAACTTATGAAGAAGCAATTAACAAGCTAGATAGTCACTTTGATATCAAAAGAATATTCCGTTTGAAAGATGTGTATTTCATGAGGCAGTTCAAGAGTCAGGAGAAAACATAGATTCCTATGTCACAAGGCTAAAAAGCTAACCATTTACTGTGAATATGGAAATACAACACAAGATGAGATAAGAGATCAAGTAATTGCAAAATGCAAATCAAGTAAGCTAAGGAAAAGACTGCTACAAGAACCAGATCTCACATTAGATAAAGTTCTAACTATAGGAAAGCTCATGGAACAATCAGATCACCAATCAAAGAAGATAGAAGAAAAATGGTGCAGCAGCAGCTTCAGCAGACACAAAAGAATCCTTCTCAGAACTGAATAAGATAAGACCAAACAAATATCAACAAAAGGTAAACCAACAATAAACTCTGAAGATCAAAGAAACCCACAACAAAGACAGCAATGTGGCAGGTGTGGAATGAAAATCACAAAAGCAGAGACTGCAGAGTAACAAAAGGAAAAAGAGCATGAAATGTGGAATCATGGGACACTTTGCAAAATTCTGTAAGACCAAAGCTCCAAAGAAACAAGAAAATCATCAAGTTAGAGCAAATGAAATAGCAACAGAAAGCTCAAGTGATGAAGAGGCATTTGTATTAAGAATTGGAAGCAAACAAAGACCAATATATCCAGTCAGTATAAATGGCATTTCAATTAACATGCTTATTGACAGTGGATCAACATTGAATATCATTGATGAAACATCACTTCAGAAACTCAAGAAACAACCAAAACTTGAAAACAGTAAAGCAAAGGTTTACACCTATCAAAGCAAAGAACCATTGAAACTAAAAGGATCATTCATAGCACAAATTAAAGCATTTGGTAAAGAAGCTCAAGCAAAATTCCATGTTACAGAAGGTTCAGGAGGAGCATTGCTAGGACAAAATACAGCAGAAGAGCTAGATATTTTAAGAGTAGGTCCAGTTTTAGACTCAGAAGCATGCACAGCAAGTTCACTGTACAAATCAATAAATGAAATTAGTCAAGACAAGTCCACTGATGCCAAGATAGACCCAAAGATTCAAAAAGTAATAGACAACAACAAAGAAGTATTTGAAGGCATGGGTAAATTCAAAGATTACAAGCTGAAATTACATATTGATGAGAATGTCACTCCAGTTCAACAGCCCATCAGAAGACTACCATATCATACAAGAAAGAAGGTTTCTGCAGAATTAGAAAGATTGATGAAAAATGACTGCATAGAGAAAGTCAAAGGTCCAAGCACATGGATTAATCCAATAGTAGTAGTACCAAAACCAAATGGCACTATTAGACTATGTTTAGACATGAGAAGAGCTAATGAAGCTATAATAAGAGAGAGACACCAAATTCCAAAGGTTGAAGAAATTCTTCCAGAACTGCATAATGCAAAATATTTCTCAAAGATTGATTTAAAAGAAGGGTATCACCAAGTAGAGCTATCAGAGGAATCAAGGCACATCACAACATTCCTAACACATGAAGGTTGTTTTCAATCAAAACGTCTTGTTTATGGAGTAAGTTCAGCATTTGAACAATTTCAAAAGGTAATTGAACAAAGCATTGCAGGCTGCCCAGGCACAAGATCAATATCAGATGACATTCTAATATGGTCATCAAGTATAGAAGAAATGGCAGAGCGTCTTGACAAGCTATTCAAAGCATTGCATGCAAGAAACTTGAAGATCAACCCAAAGAAATGTGTATTCGGAACAACCAAGCTCACATTTGCTGGATATTGTCTAACTGACAAAGGAATTCACCCAGATCAATCAAAAGTGGATGCAGTAAACAATGCAAAGATTCCAACAAACACAACAGAAGTAAGAAGTTTCTTAGGCCTAGTCAATTTCTGCTCACATTTCATCAAAGACTATGCTACACTTACAGAACCACTGAGAAAGCTAACCAGAAAAGAAACCCCATTCACATGGAACAAGGAACAACAAGCCAGTTTCAAGAAGCTTAAAGAAAGTCTAACAAATGCAAGCACAATGGCATACTACCAGCCAAACGCAGAGACAAAGGTCATCGTAGACGCATCACCAGTAGGACTAGGAGCAATTCTCACTCAAAAGCAGAAAGATGGTAAATTCAAGCCTGTAGCATATGCATCACATGCATTAAGCCCGACAGAACAAAGGTATTCTCAAACAGAGAGAGAAGGCTTAGCAGCATTTTGGGCAACACAGAAGTTTCATTACTATTTGTATGACAGAGAATTCATAATAGTAACTGATCATAAACCTCTTGAAAAACTATTATCTGCAAAGGGAAGCCCTACACCAAGATTGCAAAGATGGTTACTTAAAATGCAACCATACAAGTTTACAGTAATGTATGAACCTGGACACACAAACGCATCTGATGTTTTGTCACGTTCACCTTTACCAGCAACAGGGGAGCAGCTGAATGATGATACAGAGCATTTCATCAACTCGTTAGTCTATGACGCTATCCCAAAGTCAGTAACATCAGAAGAAATTCAAGAAATATCAAGGAAAGATGAACTCTTGAAAAACGTCAAAAATCAAATCAAATCAGAAAAATGGTCAAAAAGTCCAGAATATAAACCATTTTTTCTGTGCAGGAAAGATCTATGGATAAAAGATGACATTATCTTAAAAGGCACAAAGCTAGTAATTCCCAAAGATCTTAGACAAAGAATTCTTGGCACAGCACACCAACATCACTTAGGAATTGTGAAAACAAAAGGACTACTTCGAGAAAAAGTATGGTGGCCAGGAATAGACCAAGAAGTTGAAAAATTGATCAAAGAATGCCATGCATGTCAAGTAACAGGAGCAAGCAAAACCAATTATCAGCCACTGGAAGCAACCAAAATACCGTCAACAAATTGGCACACGGTCGCGTTAGATATCCAGGGACCATATCCAACAAAGGATTATCTAATAGCACTCATTGATTACAGATCAAGGTATCCAGTAGTTGCACAAGTCAGAACTATTAACACAAAACAGTAATCAAAGCATTAGACAAGATATTTTCTATGTTTGGATATGTCAAGGAGTTAGTAGCAGATAATGGAAGACAGCTCATTTCGGATGAATTTAAACAGTACCTCAAACAGCATGGTATAAAATTAAGAAACGTAACACCTTATTCACCATGGGTCAACGGTGAAGTGGAACGCTTCAACAGATCACTCAAAAAGGCAAATCAATGTGCACATGCAGAAGGAAAAGATTGGAGAGTAGAACTCAATAAGTTTTTACTGCTCTATCGAACAACTCCGCACGCAACAACAGGACAATGCCCAGCAACAACATTTTTCGGACGCAGTATCAAGAACGACATACCGGAATATAACAGTGATGATTCACAAGAGAGTGAATTAGATAAGAAAGACAGAAAACAGAAAGAGAAAATGAAAGAGTATGCAGACTCGAAAAGGAAAGCAAAAGAAAGTGAAATTCAAAATCAAGATACAGTGCTTGTAAAGAACCTCTGGAAAACTGATAAACTATCTCCTAATTGGCTAAATGAGAAATTCAGAGTCATAAAGATATATAAGAAAAGTGCTTTATTACAAAACGAAAAGGAAATAGATTCTACCGAAACAAAGCACACCTAAAAGTATACAAGGAAAGCAAGAAAAACAAACATGTTGTAATTGGAAAGAAGAACACTGAAAGCACAGAGCAAGAAGAAGACATCATAGTACCAGGCACGATTGCCAAGCGAAAATCAAGGGTTTTAAAACGGGCTTTTTATGCATAAATAAATGCGCAAACCCGCCAAAAAGCTCCTAAATAGCGCCTAGGGTTATATAAAGTATTTTCTGATCAAATAAATTCAAATTAGGAAGAAAAATTTCTCCCCAAAAAATCACGAAAATAGTAAGTCTATAGCCCAGGAAAATGGCCAAAAATAAGCGAAAATCAAGGGTTTTAAAACGGGCTTTTTTATGCATAAATAAATGCGCAAACCCGCCAAAAAGCTCCTAAATAGCGCCTAGGGTTATATAAAGTATTTTCTGATCAAATAAATTCAAATTAGGAAGAAAAATTTCTCCCCAAAAATCACGAAAATAGTAAGTCTATAGCCCAGGAAAATGGCCAAAAATAAGCGAAAATCAAGGGTTTTAAAAACGGGCTTTTTTATGCATAAATAAATGCGCAAACCCGCCAAAAAGCTCCTAAATAGCGCCTAGGGTTATATAAAGTATTTTCTGATCAAATAAATTCAAATTAGGAAGAAAAATTTCTCCCCAAAAATCACGAAAATAGTAAGTCTATAGCCCAGGAAAATGGCCAAAAATAAGCGAAAATCAAGGGTTTTAAAACGGGCTTTTTATGCATAAATAAATGCGCAAACCCGCCAAAAAGCTCCTAAATAGCGCCTAGGGTTATATAAAGTATTTTCTGATCAAATAAATTCAAATTAGGAAGAAAAATTTCTCCCCAAAAATCACGAAAATAGTAAGTCTATAGCCCAGGAAAATGGCCAAAAATAAGCGAAAATCAAGGGTTTTAAAACGGGCTTTTTATGCATAAATAAATGCGCAAACCCGCCAAAAAGCTCCTAAATAGCGCCTAGGGTTATATAAAGTATTTTCTGATCAAATAAATTCAAATTAGGAAGAAAAATTTCTCCCCAAAAATCACGAAAATAGTAAGTCTATAGCCCAGGAAAATGGCCAAAAATAAGCGAAAATCAAGGGTTTTAAAACGGGCTTTTTATGCATAAATAAATGCGCAAACCCGCCAAAAAGCTCCTAAATAGCGCCTAGGGTTATATAAAGTATTTTCTGATCAAATAAATTCAAATTAGGAAGAAAAATTTCTCCCCAAAAATCACGAAAATAGTAAGTCTATAGCCCAGGAAAATGGCCAAAAATAAGCGAAAATCAAGGGTTTTAAAAACGGGCTTTTTTATGCATAAATAAATGCGCAAACCCGCCAAAAAGCTCCTAAATAGCGCCTAGGGTTATATAAAGTATTTTCTGATCAAATAAATTCAAATTAGGAAGAAAAATTTCTCCCCAAAAATCACGAAAATAGTAAGTCTATAGCCCAGGAAAATGGCCAAAAATAAGCGAAAATCAAGGGTTTTAAAAACGGGCTTTTTTATGCATAAATAAATGCGCAAACCCGCCAAAAAGCTCCTAAATAGCGCCTAGGGTTATATAAAGTATTTTCTGATCAAATAAATTCAAATTAGGAAGAAAAATTTCTCCCCAAAAAATCACGAAAATAGTAAGTCTATAGCCCAGGAAAATGGCCAAAAATAAGCGAAAATCAAGGGTTTTAAAACGGGCTTTTTATGCATAAATAAATGCGCAAACCCGCCAAAAAGCTCCTAAATAGCGCCTAGGGTTATATAAAGTATTTTCTGATCAAATAAATTCAAATTAGGAAGAAAAATTTCTCCCCAAAAATCACGAAAATAGTAAGTCTATAGCCCAGGAAAATGGCCAAAAATAAGCGAAAATCAAGGGTTTTAAAACGGGCTTTTTATGCATAAATAAATGCGCAAACCCGCCAAAAAGCTCCTAAATAGCGCCTAGGGTTATATAAAGTATTTTCTGATCAAATAAATTCAAATTAGGAAGAAAAATTTCTCCCCAAAAATCACGAAAATAGTAAGTCTATAGCCCAGGAAAATGGCCAAAAATAAGCGAAAATCAAGGGTTTTAAAACGGGCTTTTTATGCATAAATAAATGCGCAAACCCGCCAAAAAGCTCCTAAATAGCGCCTAGGGTTATATAAAGTATTTTCTGATCAAATAAATTCAAATTAGGAAGAAAAATTTCTCCCCAAAAATCACGAAAATAGTAAGTCTATAGCCCAGGAAAATGGCCAAAAATAAGCGAAAATCAAGGGTTTTAAAACGGGCTTTTTATGCATAAATAAATGCGCAAACCCGCCAAAAAGCTCCTAAATAGCGCCTAGGGTTATATAAAGTATTTTCTGATCAAATAAATTCAAATTAGGAAGAAAAATTTCTCCCCAAAAAATCACGAAAATAGTAAGTCTATAGCCCAGGAAAATGGCCAAAAATAAGCGAAAATCAAGGGTTTTAAAACGGGCTTTTTATGCATAAATAAATGCGCAAACCCGCCAAAAAGCTCCTAAATAGCGCCTAGGGTTATATAAAGTATTTTCTGATCAAATAAATTCAAATTAGGAAGAAAAATTTCTCCCCAAAAAATCACGAAAATAGTAAGTCTATAGCCCAGGAAAATGGCCAAAAATAAGCGAAAATCAAGGGTTTTAAAACGGGCTTTTTATGCATAAATAAATGCGCAAACCCGCCAAAAAGCTCCTAAATAGCGCCTAGGGTTATATAAAGTATTTTCTGATCAAATAAATTCAAATTAGGAAGAAAAATTTCTCCCCAAAAATCACGAAAATAGTAAGTCTATAGCCCAGGAAAATGGCCAAAAATAAGCGAAAATCAAGGGTTTTAAAACGGGCTTTTTATGCATAAATAAATGCGCAAACCCGCCAAAAAGCTCCTAAATAGCGCCTAGGGTTATATAAAGTATTTTCTGATCAAATAAATTCAAATTAGGAAGAAAAATTTCTCCCCAAAAAATCACGAAAATAGTAAGTCTATAGCCCAGGAAAATGGCCAAAAATAAGCGAAAATCAAGGGTTTTAAAACGGGCTTTTTATGCATAAATAAATGCGCAAACCCGCCAAAAAGCTCCTAAATAGCGCCTAGGGTTATATAAAGTATTTTCTGATCAAATAAATTCAAATTAGGAAGAAAAATTTCTCCCCAAAAATCACGAAAATAGTAAGTCTATAGCCCAGGAAAATGGCCAAAAATAAGCGAAAATCAAGGGTTTTAAAACGGGCTTTTTATGCATAAATAAATGCGCAAACCCGCCAAAAAGCTCCTAAATAGCGCCTAGGGTTATATAAAGTATTTTCTGATCAAATAAATTCAAATTAGGAAGAAAAATTTCTCCCCAAAAATCACGAAAATAGTAAGTCTATAGCCCAGGAAAATGGCCAAAAATAAGCGAAAATCAAGGGTTTTAAAACGGGCTTTTTATGCATAAATAAATGCGCAAACCCGCCAAAAAGCTCCTAAATAGCGCCTAGGGTTATATAAAGTATTTTCTGATCAAATAAATTCAAATTAGGAAGAAAAATTTCTCCCCAAAAAATCACGAAAATAGTAAGTCTATAGCCCAGGAAAATGGCCAAAAATAAGCGAAAATCAAGGGTTTTAAAACGGGCTTTTTATGCATAAATAAATGCGCAAACCCGCCAAAAAGCTCCTAAATAGCGCCTAGGGTTATATAAAGTATTTTCTGATCAAATAAATTCAAATTAGGAAGAAAAATTTCTCCCCAAAAATCACGAAAATAGTAAGTCTATAGCCCAGGAAAATGGCCAAAAATAAGCGAAAATCAAGGGTTTTAAAACGGGCTTTTTATGCATAAATAAATGCGCAAACCCGCCAAAAAGCTCCTAAATAGCGCCTAGGGTTATATAAAGTATTTTCTGATCAAATAAATTCAAATTAGGAAGAAAAATTTCTCCCCAAAAATCACGAAAATAGTAAGTCTATAGCCCAGGAAAATGGCCAAAAATAAGCGAAAATCAAGGGTTTTAAAACGGGCTTTTTTATGCATAAATAAATGCGCAAACCCGCCAAAAAGCTCCTAAATAGCGCCTAGGGTTATATAAAGTATTTTCTGATCAAATAAATTCAAATTAGGAAGAAAAATTTCTCCCCAAAAATCACGAAAATAGTAAGTCTATAGCCCAGGAAAATGGCCAAAAATAAGCGAAAATCAAGGGTTTTAAAAACGGGCTTTTTTATGCATAAATAAATGCGCAAACCCGCCAAAAAGCTCCTAAATAGCGCCTAGGGTTATATAAAGTATTTTCTGATCAAATAAATTCAAATTAGGAAGAAAAATTTCTCCCCAAAAAATCACGAAAATAGTAAGTCTATAGCCCAGGAAAATGGCCAAAAATAAGCGAAAATCAAGGGTTTTAAAACGGGCTTTTTATGCATAAATAAATGCGCAAACCCGCCAAAAAGCTCCTAAATAGCGCCTAGGGTTATATAAAGTATTTTCTGATCAAATAAATTCAAATTAGGAAGAAAAATTTCTCCCCAAAAATCACGAAAATAGTAAGTCTATAGCCCAGGAAAATGGCCAAAAATAAGCGAAAATCAAGGGTTTTAAAACGGGCTTTTTATGCATAAATAAATGCGCAAACCCGCCAAAAAGCTCCTAAATAGCGCCTAGGGTTATATAAAGTATTTTCTGATCAAATAAATTCAAATTAGGAAGAAAAATTTCTCCCCAAAAATCACGAAAATAGTAAGTCTATAGCCCAGGAAAATGGCCAAAAATAAGCGAAAATCAAGGGTTTTAAAACGGGCTTTTTATGCATAAATAAATGCGCAAACCCGCCAAAAAGCTCCTAAATAGCGCCTAGGGTTATATAAAGTATTTTCTGATCAAATAAATTCAAATTAGGAAGAAAAATTTCTCCCCAAAAATCACGAAAATAGTAAGTCTATAGCCCAGGAAAATGGCCAAAAATAAGCGAAAATCAAGGGTTTTAAAACGGGCTTTTTATGCATAAATAAATGCGCAAACCCGCCAAAAAGCTCCTAAATAGCGCCTAGGGTTATATAAAGTATTTTCTGATCAAATAAATTCAAATTAGGAAGAAAAATTTCTCCCCAAAAATCACGAAAATAGTAAGTCTATAGCCCAGGAAAATGGCCAAAAATAAGCGAAAATCAAGGGTTTTAAAACGGGCTTTTTATGCATAAATAAATGCGCAAACCCGCCAAAAAGCTCCTAAATAGCGCCTAGGGTTATATAAAGTATTTTCTGATCAAATAAATTCAAATTAGGAAGAAAAATTTCTCCCCAAAAATCACGAAAATAGTAAGTCTATAGCCCAGGAAAATGGCCAAAAATAAGCGAAAATCAAGGGTTTTAAAACGGGCTTTTTATGCATAAATAAATGCGCAAACCCGCCAAAAAGCTCCTAAATAGCGCCTAGGGTTATATAAAGTATTTTCTGATCAAATAAATTCAAATTAGGAAGAAAAATTTCTCCCCAAAAATCACGAAAATAGTAAGTCTATAGCCCAGGAAAATGGCCAAAAATAAGCGAAAATCAAGGGTTTTAAAAACGGGCTTTTTTATGCATAAATAAATGCGCAAACCCGCCAAAAAGCTCCTAAATAGCGCCTAGGGTTATATAAAGTATTTTCTGATCAAATAAATTCAAATTAGGAAGAAAAATTTCTCCCCAAAAATCACGAAAATAGTAAGTCTATAGCCCAGGAAAATGGCCAAAAATAAGCGAAAATCAAGGGTTTTAAAAACGGGCTTTTTTATGCATAAATAAATGCGCAAACCCGCCAAAAAGCTCCTAAATAGCGCCTAGGGTTATATAAAGTATTTTCTGATCAAATAAATTCAAATTAGGAAGAAAAATTTCTCCCCAAAAATCACGAAAATAGTAAGTCTATAGCCCAGGAAAATGGCCAAAAATAAGCGAAAATCAAGGGTTTTAAAACGGGCTTTTTATGCATAAATAAATGCGCAAACCCGCCAAAAAGCTCCTAAATAGCGCCTAGGGTTATATAAAGTATTTTCTGATCAAATAAATTCAAATTAGGAAGAAAAATTTCTCCCCAAAAATCACGAAAATAGTAAGTCTATAGCCCAGGAAAATGGCCAAAAATAAGCGAAAATCAAGGGTTTTAAAACGGGCTTTTTATGCATAAATAAATGCGCAAACCCGCCAAAAAGCTCCTAAATAGCGCCTAGGGTTATATAAAGTATTTTCTGATCAAATAAATTCAAATTAGGAAGAAAAATTTCTCCCCAAAAATCACGAAAATAGTAAGTCTATAGCCCAGGAAAATGGCCAAAAATAAGCGAAAATCAAGGGTTTTAAAACGGGCTTTTTATGCATAAATAAATGCGCAAACCCGCCAAAAAGCTCCTAAATAGCGCCTAGGGTTATATAAAGTATTTTCTGATCAAATAAATTCAAATTAGGAAGAAAAATTTCTCCCCAAAAATCACGAAAATAGTAAGTCTATAGCCCAGGAAAATGGCCAAAAATAAGCGAAAATCAAGGGTTTTAAAACGGGCTTTTTATGCATAAATAAATGCGCAAACCCGCCAAAAAGCTCCTAAATAGCGCCTAGGGTTATATAAAGTATTTTCTGATCAAATAAATTCAAATTAGGAAGAAAAATTTCTCCCCAAAAATCACGAAAATAGTAAGTCTATAGCCCAGGAAAATGGCCAAAAATAAGCGAAAATCAAGGGTTTTAAAACGGGCTTTTTATGCATAAATAAATGCGCAAACCCGCCAAAAAGCTCCTAAATAGCGCCTAGGGTTATATAAAGTATTTTCTGATCAAATAAATTCAAATTAGGAAGAAAAATTTCTCCCCAAAAATCACGAAAATAGTAAGTCTATAGCCCAGGAAAATGGCCAAAAATAAGCGAAAATCAAGGGTTTTAAAAACGGGCTTTTTTATGCATAAATAAATGCGCAAACCCGCCAAAAAGCTCCTAAATAGCGCCTAGGGTTATATAAAGTATTTTCTGATCAAATAAATTCAAATTAGGAAGAAAAATTTCTCCCCAAAAAATCACGAAAATAGTAAGTCTATAGCCCAGGAAAATGGCCAAAAATAAGCGAAAATCAAGGGTTTTAAAACGGGCTTTTTATGCATAAATAAATGCGCAAACCCGCCAAAAAGCTCCTAAATAGCGCCTAGGGTTATATAAAGTATTTTCTGATCAAATAAATTCAAATTAGGAAGAAAAATTTCTCCCCAAAAATCACGAAAATAGTAAGTCTATAGCCCAGGAAAATGGCCAAAAATAAGCGAAAATCAAGGGTTTTAAAACGGGCTTTTTATGCATAAATAAATGCGCAAACCCGCCAAAAAGCTCCTAAATAGCGCCTAGGGTTATATAAAGTATTTTCTGATCAAATAAATTCAAATTAGGAAGAAAAATTTCTCCCCAAAAATCACGAAAATAGTAAGTCTATAGCCCAGGAAAATGGCCAAAAATAAGCGAAAATCAAGGGTTTTAAAACGGGCTTTTTATGCATAAATAAATGCGCAAACCCGCCAAAAAGCTCCTAAATAGCGCCTAGGGTTATATAAAGTATTTTCTGATCAAATAAATTCAAATTAGGAAGAAAAATTTCTCCCAAAAATCACGAAAATAGTAAGTCTATAGCCCAGGAAAATGGCCAAAAATAAGCGAAAATCAAGGGTTTTAAAACGGGCTTTTTTATGCATAAATAAATGCGCAAACCCGCCAAAAAGCTCCTAAATAGCGCCTAGGGTTATATAAAGTATTTTCTGATCAAATAAATTCAAATTAGGAAGAAAAATTTCTCCCCAAAAATCACGAAAATAGTAAGTCTATAGCCCAGGAAAATGGCCAAAAATAAGCGAAAATCAAGGGTTTTAAAAACGGGCTTTTTTATGCATAAATAAATGCGCAAACCCGCCAAAAAGCTCCTAAATAGCGCCTAGGGTTATATAAAGTATTTTCTGATCAAATAAATTCAAATTAGGAAGAAAAATTTCTCCCCAAAAATCACGAAAATAGTAAGTCTATAGCCCAGGAAAATGGCCAAAAATAAGCGAAAATCAAGGGTTTTAAAACGGGCTTTTTATGCATAAATAAATGCGCAAACCCGCCAAAAAGCTCCTAAATAGCGCCTAGGGTTATATAAAGTATTTTCTGATCAAATAAATTCAAATTAGGAAGAAAAATTTCTCCCCAAAAATCACGAAAATAGTAAGTCTATAGCCCAGGAAAATGGCCAAAAATAAGCGAAAATCAAGGGTTTTAAAACGGGCTTTTTATGCATAAATAAATGCGCAAACCCGCCAAAAAGCTCCTAAATAGCGCCTAGGGTTATATAAAGTATTTTCTGATCAAATAAATTCAAATTAGGAAGAAAAATTTCTCCCCAAAAATCACGAAAATAGTAAGTCTATAGCCCAGGAAAATGGCCAAAAATAAGCGAAAATCAAGGGTTTTAAAACGGGCTTTTTATGCATAAATAAATGCGCAAACCCGCCAAAAAGCTCCTAAATAGCGCCTAGGGTTATATAAAGTATTTTCTGATCAAATAAATTCAAATTAGGAAGAAAAATTTCTCCCCAAAAATCACGAAAATAGTAAGTCTATAGCCCAGGAAAATGGCCAAAAATAAGCGAAAATCAAGGGTTTTAAAACGGGCTTTTTATGCATAAATAAATGCGCAAACCCGCCAAAAAGCTCCTAAATAGCGCCTAGGGTTATATAAAGTATTTTCTGATCAAATAAATTCAAATTAGGAAGAAAAATTTCTCCCCAAAAATCACGAAAATAGTAAGTCTATAGCCCAGGAAAATGGCCAAAAATAAGCGAAAATCAAGGGTTTTAAAACGGGCTTTTTATGCATAAATAAATGCGCAAACCCGCCAAAAAGCTCCTAAATAGCGCCTAGGGTTATATAAAGTATTTTCTGATCAAATAAATTCAAATTAGGAAGAAAAATTTCTCCCCAAAAAATCACGAAAATAGTAAGTCTATAGCCCAGGAAAATGGCCAAAAATAAGCGAAAATCAAGGGTTTTAAAACGGGCTTTTTATGCATAAATAAATGCGCAAACCCGCCAAAAAGCTCCTAAATAGCGCCTAGGGTTATATAAAGTATTTTCTGATCAAATAAATTCAAATTAGGAAGAAAAATTTCTCCCCAAAAAATCACGAAAATAGTAAGTCTATAGCCCAGGAAAATGGCCAAAAATAAGCGAAAATCAAGGGTTTTAAAACGGGCTTTTTATGCATAAATAAATGCGCAAACCCGCCAAAAAGCTCCTAAATAGCGCCTAGGGTTATATAAAGTATTTTCTGATCAAATAAATTCAAATTAGGAAGAAAAATTTCTCCCCAAAAATCACGAAAATAGTAAGTCTATAGCCCAGGAAAATGGCCAAAAATAAGCGAAAATCAAGGGTTTTAAAACGGGCTTTTTATGCATAAATAAATGCGCAAACCCGCCAAAAAGCTCCTAAATAGCGCCTAGGGTTATATAAAGTATTTTCTGATCAAATAAATTCAAATTAGGAAGAAAAATTTCTCCCCAAAAATCACGAAAATAGTAAGTCTATAGCCCAGGAAAATGGCCAAAAATAAGCGAAAATCAAGGGTTTTAAAACGGGCTTTTTATGCATAAATAAATGCGCAAACCCGCCAAAAAGCTCCTAAATAGCGCCTAGGGTTATATAAAGTATTTTCTGATCAAATAAATTCAAATTAGGAAGAAAAATTTCTCCCCAAAAATCACGAAAATAGTAAGTCTATAGCCCAGGAAAATGGCCAAAAATAAGCGAAAATCAAGGGTTTTAAAACGGGCTTTTTATGCATAAATAAATGCGCAAACCCGCCAAAAAGCTCCTAAATAGCGCCTAGGGTTATATAAAGTATTTTCTGATCAAATAAATTCAAATTAGGAAGAAAAATTTCTCCCCAAAAATCACGAAAATAGTAAGTCTATAGCCCAGGAAAATGGCCAAAAATAAGCGAAAATCAAGGGTTTTAAAACGGGCTTTTTATGCATAAATAAATGCGCAAACCCGCCAAAAAGCTCCTAAATAGCGCCTAGGGTTATATAAAGTATTTTCTGATCAAATAAATTCAAATTAGGAAGAAAAATTTCTCCCCAAAAATCACGAAAATAGTAAGTCTATAGCCCAGGAAAATGGCCAAAAATAAGCGAAAATCAAGGGTTTTAAAACGGGCTTTTTATGCATAAATAAATGCGCAAACCCGCCAAAAAGCTCCTAAATAGCGCCTAGGGTTATATAAAGTATTTTCTGATCAAATAAATTCAAATTAGGAAGAAAAATTTCTCCCCAAAAATCACGAAAATAGTAAGTCTATAGCCCAGGAAAATGGCCAAAAATAAGCGAAAATCAAGGGTTTTAAAACGGGCTTTTTATGCATAAATAAATGCGCAAACCCGCCAAAAAGCTCCTAAATAGCGCCTAGGGTTATATAAAGTATTTTCTGATCAAATAAATTCAAATTAGGAAGAAAAATTTCTCCCCAAAAATCACGAAAATAGTAAGTCTATAGCCCAGGAAAATGGCCAAAAATAAGCGAAAATCAAGGGTTTTAAAACGGGCTTTTTATGCATAAATAAATGCGCAAACCCGCCAAAAAGCTCCTAAATAGCGCCTAGGGTTATATAAAGTATTTTCTGATCAAATAAATTCAAATTAGGAAGAAAAATTTCTCCCCAAAAATCACGAAAATAGTAAGTCTATAGCCCAGGAAAATGGCCAAAAATAAGCGAAAATCAAGGGTTTTAAAACGGGCTTTTTATGCATAAATAAATGCGCAAACCCGCCAAAAAGCTCCTAAATAGCGCCTAGGGTTATATAAAGTATTTTCTGATCAAATAAATTCAAATTAGGAAGAAAAATTTCTCCCCAAAAATCACGAAAATAGTAAGTCTATAGCCCAGGAAAATGGCCAAAAATAAGCGAAAATCAAGGGTTTTAAAAACGGGCTTTTTTATGCATAAATAAATGCGCAAACCCGCCAAAAAGCTCCTAAATAGCGCCTAGGGTTATATAAAGTATTTTCTGATCAAATAAATTCAAATTAGGAAGAAAAATTTCTCCCCAAAAATCACGAAAATAGTAAGTCTATAGCCCAGGAAAATGGCCAAAAATAAGCGAAAATCAAGGGTTTTAAAACGGGCTTTTTATGCATAAATAAATGCGCAAACCCGCCAAAAAGCTCCTAAATAGCGCCTAGGGTTATATAAAGTATTTTCTGATCAAATAAATTCAAATTAGGAAGAAAAATTTCTCCCCAAAAATCACGAAAATAGTAAGTCTATAGCCCAGGAAAATGGCCAAAAATAAGCGAAAATCAAGGGTTTTAAAACGGGCTTTTTATGCATAAATAAATGCGCAAACCCGCCAAAAAGCTCCTAAATAGCGCCTAGGGTTATATAAAGTATTTTCTGATCAAATAAATTCAAATTAGGAAGAAAAATTTCTCCCCAAAAATCACGAAAATAGTAAGTCTATAGCCCAGGAAAATGGCCAAAAATAAGCGAAAATCAAGGGTTTTAAAACGGGCTTTTTATGCATAAATAAATGCGCAAACCCGCCAAAAAGCTCCTAAATAGCGCCTAGGGTTATATAAAGTATTTTCTGATCAAATAAATTCAAATTAGGAAGAAAAATTTCTCCCCAAAAAATCACGAAAATAGTAAGTCTATAGCCCAGGAAAATGGCCAAAAATAAGCGAAAATCAAGGGTTTTAAAACGGGCTTTTTATGCATAAATAAATGCGCAAACCCGCCAAAAAGCTCCTAAATAGCGCCTAGGGTTATATAAAGTATTTTCTGATCAAATAAATTCAAATTAGGAAGAAAAATTTCTCCCCAAAAATCACGAAAATAGTAAGTCTATAGCCCAGGAAAATGGCCAAAAATAAGCGAAAATCAAGGGTTTTAAAACGGGCTTTTTATGCATAAATAAATGCGCAAACCCGCCAAAAAGCTCCTAAATAGCGCCTAGGGTTATATAAAGTATTTTCTGATCAAATAAATTCAAATTAGGAAGAAAAATTTCTCCCCAAAAATCACGAAAATAGTAAGTCTATAGCCCAGGAAAATGGCCAAAAATAAGCGAAAATCAAGGGTTTTAAAACGGGCTTTTTATGCATAAATAAATGCGCAAACCCGCCAAAAAGCTCCTAAATAGCGCCTAGGGTTATATAAAGTATTTTCTGATCAAATAAATTCAAATTAGGAAGAAAAATTTCTCCCCAAAAATCACGAAAATAGTAAGTCTATAGCCCAGGAAAATGGCCAAAAATAAGCGAAAATCAAGGGTTTTAAAACGGGCTTTTTATGCATAAATAAATGCGCAAACCCGCCAAAAAGCTCCTAAATAGCGCCTAGGGTTATATAAAGTATTTTCTGATCAAATAAATTCAAATTAGGAAGAAAAATTTCTCCCAAAAATCACGAAAATAGTAAGTCTATAGCCCAGGAAAATGGCCAAAAATAAGCGAAAATCAAGGGTTTTAAAACGGGCTTTTTATGCATAAATAAATGCGCAAACCCGCCAAAAAGCTCCTAAATAGCGCCTAGGGTTATATAAAGTATTTTCTGATCAAATAAATTCAAATTAGGAAGAAAAATTTCTCCCCAAAAAATCACGAAAATAGTAAGTCTATAGCCCAGGAAAATGGCCAAAAATAAGCGAAAATCAAGGGTTTTAAAACGGGCTTTTTATGCATAAATAAATGCGCAAACCCGCCAAAAAGCTCCTAAATAGCGCCTAGGGTTATATAAAGTATTTTCTGATCAAATAAATTCAAATTAGGAAGAAAAATTTCTCCCCAAAAATCACGAAAATAGTAAGTCTATAGCCCAGGAAAATGGCCAAAAATAAGCGAAAATCAAGGGTTTTAAAACGGGCTTTTTATGCATAAATAAATGCGCAAACCCGCCAAAAAGCTCCTAAATAGCGCCTAGGGTTATATAAAGTATTTTCTGATCAAATAAATTCAAATTAGGAAGAAAAATTTCTCCCCAAAAATCACGAAAATAGTAAGTCTATAGCCCAGGAAAATGGCCAAAAATAAGCGAAAATCAAGGGTTTTAAAACGGGCTTTTTTATGCATAAATAAATGCGCAAACCCGCCAAAAAGCTCCTAAATAGCGCCTAGGGTTATATAAAGTATTTTCTGATCAAATAAATTCAAATTAGGAAGAAAAATTTCTCCCCAAAAAATCACGAAAATAGTAAGTCTATAGCCCAGGAAAATGGCCAAAAATAAGCGAAAATCAAGGGTTTTAAAAACGGGCTTTTTTATGCATAAATAAATGCGCAAACCCGCCAAAAAGCTCCTAAATAGCGCCTAGGGTTATATAAAGTATTTTCTGATCAAATAAATTCAAATTAGGAAGAAAAATTTCTCCCAAAAAATCACGAAAATAGTAAGTCTATAGCCCAGGAAAATGGCCAAAAATAAGCGAAAATCAAGGGTTTTGAAAACGGGCTTTTTATGCATAAATAAATGCGCAAACCCGCCAAAAAGCTCCTAAATAGCGCCTAGGGTTATATAAAGTATTTTCTGATCAAATAAATTCAAATTAGGAAGAAAAATTTCTCCCCAAAAAATCACGAAAATAGTAAGTCTATAGCCCAGGAAAATGGCCAAAAATAAGCGAAAATCAAGGGTTTTAAAACGGGCTTTTTTATGCATAAATAAATGCGCAAACCCGCCAAAAAGCTCCTAAATAGCGCCTAGGGTTATATAAAGTATTTTCTGATCAAATAAATTCAAATTAGGAAGAAAAATTTCTCCCCAAAAATCACGAAAATAGTAAGTCTATAGCCCAGGAAAATGGCCAAAAATAAGCGAAAATCAAGGGTTTTAAAACGGGCTTTTTATGCATAAATAAATGCGCAAACCCGCCAAAAAGCTCCTAAATAGCGCCTAGGGTTATATAAAGTATTTTCTGATCAAATAAATTCAAATTAGGAAGAAAAATTTCTCCCCAAAAATCACGAAAATAGTAAGTCTATAGCCCAGGAAAATGGCCAAAAATAAGCGAAAATCAAGGGTTTTAAAACGGGCTTTTTATGCATAAATAAATGCGCAAACCCGCCAAAAAGCTCCTAAATAGCGCCTAGGGTTATATAAAGTATTTTCTGATCAAATAAATTCAAATTAGGAAGAAAAATTTCTCCCCAAAAATCACGAAAATAGTAAGTCTATAGCCCAGGAAAATGGCCAAAAATAAGCGAAAATCAAGGGTTTTAAAACGGGCTTTTTATGCATAAATAAATGCGCAAACCCGCCAAAAAGCTCCTAAATAGCGCCTAGGGTTATATAAAGTATTTTCTGATCAAATAAATTCAAATTAGGAAGAAAATTTCTCCCCAAAAAATCACGAAAATAGTAAGTCTATAGCCCAGGAAAATGGCCAAAAATAAGCGAAAATCAAGGGTTTAAAAACGGGCTTTTTTATGCATAAATAAATGCGCAAACCCGCCAAAAAGCTCCTAAATAGCGCCTAGGGTTATATAAAGTATTTTCTGATCAAATAAATTCAAATTAGGAAGAAAAATTTCTCCCAAAAAATCACGAAAATAGTAAGTCTATAGCCCAGGAAAATGGCCAAAAATAAGCGAAAATCAAGGGTTTTAAAACGGGCTTTTTATGCATAAATAAATGCGCAAACCCGCCAAAAAGCTCCTAAATAGCGCCTAGGGTTATATAAAGTATTTTCTGATCAAATAAATTCAAATTAGGAAGAAAAATTTCTCCCCAAAAAATCACGAAAATAGTAAGTCTATAGCCCAGGAAAATGGCCAAAAATAAGCGAAAATCAAGGGTTTAAAAACGGGCTTTTTATGCATAAATAAATGCGCAAACCCGCCAAAAAGCTCCTAAATAGCGCCTAGGGTTATATAAAGTATTTTCTGATCAAATAAATTCAAATTAGGAAGAAAAATTTCTCCCCAAAAATCACGAAAATAGTAAGTCTATAGCCCAGGAAAATGGCCAAAAATAAGCGAAAATCAAGGGTTTTAAAACGGGCTTTTTATGCATAAATAAATGCGCAAACCCGCCAAAAAGCTCCTAAATAGCGCCTAGGGTTATATAAAGTATTTTCTGATCAAATAAATTCAAATTAGGAAGAAAAATTTCTCCCCAAAAATCACGAAAATAGTAAGTCTATAGCCCAGGAAAATGGCCAAAAATAAGCGAAAATCAAGGGTTTTAAAACGGGCTTTTTATGCATAAATAAATGCGCAAACCCGCCAAAAAGCTCCTAAATAGCGCCTAGGGTTATATAAAGTATTTTCTGATCAAATAAATTCAAATTAGGAAGAAAAATTTCTCCCCAAAAAATCACGAAAATAGTAAGTCTATAGCCCAGGAAAATGGCCAAAAATAAGCGAAAATCAAGGGTTTTAAAACGGGCTTTTTATGCATAAATAAATGCGCAAACCCGCCAAAAAGCTCCTAAATAGCGCCTAGGGTTATATAAAGTATTTTCTGATCAAATAAATTCAAATTAGGAAGAAAAATTTCTCCCCAAAAATCACGAAAATAGTAAGTCTATAGCC
>JACTAT010000040.1:8311118-8331645 GCA_014526335.1 Chrysaora quinquecirrha
TTTCATCAAGCAGAGTGGCGCAGGGGAAGCGTGCTGGGCCCATAACCCAGAGGTCGGTAGATCGAAACTACCCTCTGCTAATTTTGTTTTCCTTGTCTCTTATGATAATGTATCTTAATTGATACAAAATCAGACAATATAAGTTGTTTCATCAAGCAGAGTGGCGCAGGGGAAGCGTGCTGGGCCCATAACCCAGAGGTCGGTAGATCGAAACTACCCTCTGCTAATTTTGTTTTCCTTGTCTCTTATGATAATGTATCTTAATTGATACAAAATCAGACAATATAAGTTGTTTCATCAAGCAGAGTGGCGCAGGGGAAGCGTGCTGGGCCCATAACCCAGAGGTCGGTAGATCGAAACTACCCTCTGCTAATTGTTGTTTTCCTTGTCTCTTATGATAATGTATCTTAATTGATACAAAATCAGACAATATAAGTTGTTTCATCAAGCAGAGTGGCGCAGGGGAAGCGTGCTGGGCCCATAACCCAGAGGTCGGTAGATCGAAACTACCCTCTGCTAATTGTTGTTTTCCTTCTCTCTTTTGATAATGTATCTTAATTGATAGAAAATTAGACAATATAAGTTGTTTCATCAAGCAGAGTGGCGCAGGGGAAGCGTGCTGGGCCCATAACCCAGAGGTCGGTAGATCGAAACTACCCTCTGCTAATTTTCGTTTTCCTTGTCTCTTATGATAATGTATCTTAATTGATACAAAATCAGACAATATAAGTTGTTTCATCAAGCAGAGTGGCGCAGGGGAAGCGTGCTGGGCCCATAACCCAGAGGTCGGTAGATCGAAACTACCCTCTGCTAATTGTTGTTTTCCTTGTCTCTTATGATAATGTATCTTAATTGATACAAAATCAGACAATATAAGTGGTTTCATCAAGCAGAGTGGCGCAGGGGAAGCCTGCTGGGCCCATAACCCAGAGGTCGGTAGATCGAAACTACCCTCTGCTAATTTTCGTTTTCCTTGTCTCTTATGATAATGTATCTTAATTGATACAAAATCAGACAATATAAGTTGTTTCATCAAGCAGAGTGGCGCAGGGGAAGCGTGCTGGGCCCATAACCCAGAGGTCGGTAGATCGAAACTACCCTCTGCTAATTGTTGTTTTCCTTCTCTAATTTTCTTTTGATGAAATGTATCTTAATTGATACAAAATCAGACAATATAAGTTGTTTCATCAAGCAGAGTGGCGCAGGGGAAGCGTGCTGGGCCCATAACCCAGAGGTCGGTAGATCGAAATTACCCTCTGCTAATTGTTGTTTTCCTTCTCTCTGTTGATAATGTATCTTAATTGATAGAAAATTAGACAATATAAGTTGTTTCATCAAGCAGAGTGGCGCAGGGGAAGCGTGCTGGGCCCATAACCCAGAGGTCGGTAGATCGAAACTACCCTCTGCTAATTTTCGTTTTCCTTGTCTCTTATGATAATGTATCTTAATTGATACAAAATCAGACAATATAAGTTGTTTCATCAAGCAGAGTGGCGCAGGGGAAGCGTGCTGGGCCCATAACCCAGAGGTCGGTAGATCGAAACTACCCTCTGCTAATTGTTGTTTTCCTTGTCTCTTATGATAATGTATCTTAATTGATACAAAATCAGACAATAAAAGTTGTTTCATCAAGCAGAGTGGCGCAGGGGAAGCGTGCTGGGCCCATAACCCAGAGGTCGGTAGATCGAAACTACCCTCTGCTAATTTTGTTTTCCTTGTCTCTTATGATAATGTATCTTAATTGATACAAAATCAGACAATATAAGTTGTTTCATCAAGCAGAGTGGCGCAGGGGAAGCGTGCTGGGCCCATAACCCAGAGGTCGGTAGATCGAAACTACCCTCTGCTAATTGTTGTTTTCCTTCTCTCTTATGATAATGTATCTTAATTGATACAAAATCAGACAATATAAGTTGTTTCATCAAGCAGAGTGGCGCAGGGGAAGCGTGCTGGGCCCATAACCCAGAGGTCGGTAGATCGAAACTACCCTCTGCTAATTGTTGTTTTCCTTCTCTCTTATGATAATGTATCTTAATTGATACAAAATCAGACAATATAAGTGGTTTCATCAAGCAGAGTGGCGCAGGGGAAGCCTGCTGGGCCCATAACACAGAGGTCGGTAGATCGAAACTACCCTCTGCTAATTGTTGTTATTCTTCTCTCTTTTGATAATGTATCTTAATTGATACAAAATCAGACAATAAAAGTTGTTTCATCAAGCAGAGTGGCGCGGGGGAAGCCTGCTGGGCCCATAACCCAGAGGTCTGTAGATCGAAACTACCCTCTGCTAATTGTTGTTTTCCTTCTCTCTTTTGATACTGTATCTTAATTAATAGAAAATTAGACAATATAAGTTGTTTCATCAAGCAGAGTGGCGCAGGGGAAGCGTGCTGGGCCCATAACCCAGAGGTCGGTAGATCGAAACTACCCTCTGCTAATTTTCGTTTTCCTTGTTTTTATGATAATGTATCTTAATTGATACAAAATCAGACAATATAAGTGGTTTCATCAAGCAGAGTGGCGCAGGGGAAGCCTGCTGGGCCCATAACCCAGAGGTCGGTAGATCGAAACTACCCTCTGCTAATTGTTGTTTTCCTTCTCTGGCTTAACCCAGAGGTCGGTGATAATGTATCTTAATTGATAGAAAATCAGACAATATAAGTTGGTTTCATCAAGCAGAGTGGCGCAGGGGAAGCCTGCTGGGCCCATAACCCAGAGGTCGGTAGATCGAAACTACCCTCTGCTAATTGTTGTTTTCCTTGTCTCTTATGATAATGTATCTTAATTGATACAAAATCAGACAATATAAGTTGTTTCATCAAGCAGAGTGGCGCAGGGGAAGCGTGCTGGGCCCATAACCCAGAGGTCGGTAGATCGAAACTACCCTCTGCTAATTTTCGTTTTCCTTGTCTCTTATGATAATGTATCTTAATTGATACAAAATCAGACAATATAAGTTGTTTCATCAAGCAGAGTGGCGCAGGGGAAGCGTGCTGGGCCCATAACCCAGAGGTCGGTAGATCGAAACTACCCTCTGCTAATTTTCGTTTTCCTTGTTTTTATGATGATAATGTATCTTAATTGATACAAAATCAGACAATATAAGTTTTCCTTGTTTCATCAAGCAGAGTGGCGCAGGGGAAGCCTGCTGGGCCCATAACCCAGAGGTCGGTAGATCGAAACTACCCTCTGCTAATTTTTGTTTTCCTTCTCTCTTATGATAATGTATCTTAATTGATACAAAATCAGACAATATAAGTTGTTTCATCAAGCAGAGTGGCGCAGGGGAAGCGTGCTGGGCCCATAACCCAGAGGTCGGTAGATCGAAACTACCCTCTGCTAATTGTTGTTTTCCTTCTCTCTTATGATAATGTATCTTAATTGATACAAAATCAGACAATATAAGTTGTTTCATCAAGCAGAGTTTGGGCCCATAACCTTAGATCGAAACTCTCTTATGATAATGTATCTTAATTGATACAAAATCAGACAATATAAGTTGTTTCATCAAGCAGAGTGGCGCAGGGGAAGCGTGCTGGGCCCATAACCCAGAGGTCGGTAGATCGAAACTACCCTCTGCTAATTGTTTTCCTTGTCTCTTATGATAATGTATCTTAATTGTTTTCCTTGTCTCTTATGATAATGTATCTTAATTGATACAAAATCAGACAATATAAGTTGTTTCATCAAGCAGAGTGGCGCAGGGGAAGCCTGCTGGGCCCATAACCCAGAGGTCGGTAGATCGAAACTACCCTCTGCTAATTGTTGTTTTCCTTCTCTCTTTTGATAATGTATCTTAATTGATACAAAATCAGACAATATAAGTTGTTTCATCAAGCAGAGTGGCGCAGGGGAAGCGTGCTGGGCCCATAACCCAGAGGTCGGTAGATCGAAACTACCCTCTGCTAATTTTCGTTTTCCTTGTCTCTTATGATAATGTATCTTAATTGATACAAAATCAGACAATATAAGTTGTTTCATCAAGCAGAGTGGCGCAGGGGAAGCGTGCTGGGCCCATAACCCAGAGGTCGGTAGATCGAAACTACCCTCTGCTAATTTTCGTTTTCCTTGTCTCTTATGATAATGTATCTTAATTGATACAAAATCAGACAATATAAGTTGTTTCATCAAGCAGAGTGGCGCAGGGGAAGCCTGCTGGGCCCATAACCCAGAGGTCGGTAGATCGAAACTACCCTCTGCTAATTAGTTGTTTTCCTTCTCTCTTATGATAATGTATCTTAATTGATACAAAATCAGACAATATAAGTTGTTTCATCAAGCAGAGTGGCGCAGGGGAAGCGTGCTGGGCCCATAACCCAGAGGTCGGTAGATCGAAACTACCCTCTGCTAATTTTCGTTTTCCTTGTCTCTTATGATAATGTATCTTAATTGATACAAAATCAGACAATATAAGTTGTTTCATCAAGCAGAGTGGCGCAGGGGAAGCGTGCTGGGCCCATAACCCAGAGGTCGGTAGATCGAAACTACCCTCTGCTAATTTTGTTTTCCTTGTCTCTTATGATAATGTATCTTAATTGATACAAAATCAGACAATATAAGTTGTTTCATCAAGCAGAGTGGCGCAGGGAAGCCTGCTGGGCCCATAACCCAGAGGTCGGTAGATCGAAACTACCCTCTGCTAATTAGTGTTTTCCTTCTCTCTTATGATAATGTATCTTAATTGATACAAAATCAGACAATATAAGTTGTTTCATCAAGCAGAGTGGCGCAGGGGAAGCGTGCTGGGCCCATAACCCAGAGGTCGGTAGATCGAAACTACCCTCTGCTAATTTTCGTTTTCCTTGTCTCTTATGATAATGTATCTTAATTGATACAAAATCAGACAATATAAGTGGTTTCATCAAGCAGAGTGGCGCAGGGAAAGCCTGCTGGGCCCATAACCCAGAGGTCGGTAGATCGAAACTACCTCTCTGCTAATTAAAATTGTTTTCCTTGCTCTCTTATGATAATGTATGATAATGTATCTTAATTGATACAAAATCAGACAATATAAGTTGTTTCATCAAGCAGAGTGGCGCAGGGGAAGCGTGCTGGGCCCATAACCCAGAGGTCGGTAGATCGAAACTACCCTCTGCTAATTTTCGTTTCTAATTATCTTAATTGATACAAAATCAGACAATAAAAGTTGTTTCATCAAGCAGAGTGGCGCAGGGGAAGCGTGCTGGGCCCATGTTTTCCTTCTCTCTTATGATAATGTATCTTAATTGATACAAAATCAGACAATATAAGTCGTTTCATCAAGCAGAGTGGCGCAGGGGAAGCGTGCTGGGCCCATAACCCAGAGGTCGGTAGATCGAAACTACCCTCTGCTAATTGTTGTTTTCCTTCTCTCTTTTGATAATGTATCTTAATTGATAGAAAATCAGACAATATAAGTCGTTTCATCAAGCAGAGTGGCGCAGGGGAAGCGTGCTGGGCCCATAACCCAGAGGTCGGTAGATCGAAACTACCCTCTGCTAATTGGTGTTTTCCTTGTCTCTTATGATAATGTATCTTAATTGATACAAAATCAGACAATATAAGTTGTTTCATCAAGCAGAGTGGCGCAGGGGAAGCGTGCTGGGCCCATAACCCAGAGGTCGGTAGATCGAAACTACCCTCTGCTAATTAGTGTTTTCCTTGTCTCTTATGATAATGTATCTTAATTGATACAAAATCAGACAATATAAGTTGTTTCATCAAGCAGAGTGGCGCAGGGGAAGCGTGCTGGGCCCATAACCCAGAGGTCGGTAGATCGAAACTACCCTCTGCTAATTAGTGTTTTCCTTCTCTCTTATGATAATGTATCTTAATTGATACAAAATCAGACAATATAAGTTGTTTCATCAAGCAGAGTGGCGCAGGGGAAGCGTGCTGGGCCCATAACCCAGAGGTCGGTAGATCGAAACTACCCTCTGCTAATTTTCGTTTTCCTTGTCTCTTATGATAATGTATCTTAATTGATACAAAATCAGACAATATAAGTTGTTTCATCAAGCAGAGTGGCGCAGGGGAAGCGTGCTGGGCCCATAACCCAGAGGTCGGTAGATCGAAACTACCCTCTGCTAATTTTTATTTTCCTTGTCTCTTATGATAATGTATCTTAATTGATACAAAATCAGACAATATAAGTTGTTTCATCAAGCAGAGTGGCGCAGGGAAGCCTGCTGGGCCCATAACCCAGAGGTCGGTAGATCGAAACTACCCTCTGCTAATTAGTGTTTTCCTTCTCTCTTATGATAATGTATCTTAATTGATACAAAATCAGACAATATAAGTCGTTTCATCAAGCAGAGTGGCGCAGGGGAAGCGTGCTGGGCCCATAACCCAGAGGTCGGTAGATCGAAACTACCCTCTGCTAATTTTCGTTTTCCTTGTCTCTTATGATAATGTATCTTAATTGATACAAAATCAGACAATATAAGTTGTTTCATCAAGCAGAGTGGCGCAGGGGAAGCGTGCTGGGCCCATAACCCAGAGGTCGGTAGATCGAAACTACCCTCTGCTAATTTTATTTTCCTTGTCTCTTATGATAATGTATCTTAATTGATACAAAATCAGACAATATAAGTTGTTTCATCAAGCAGAGTGGCGCAGGGAAGCCTGCTGGGCCCATAACCCAGAGGTCGGTAGATCGAAACTACCCTCTGCTAATTAGTGTTTTCCTTCTCTCTTATGATAATGTATCTTAATTGATACAAAATCAGACAATATAAGTCGTTTCATCAAGCAGAGTGGCGCAGGGGAAGCGTGCTGGGCCCATAACCCAGAGGTCGGTAGATCGAAACTACCCTCTGCTAATTGTTGTTTTCCTTCTCTCTTTTGATAATGTATCTTAATTGATAGAAAATCAGACAATATAAGTCGTTTCATCAAGCAGAGTGGCGCAGGGGAAGCGTGCTGGGCCCATAACCCAGAGGTCGGTAGATCGAAACTACCCTCTGCTAATTGTTGTTTTCCTTGTCTCTTATGATAATGTATCTTAATTGATACAAAATCAGACAATATAAGTTGTTTCATCAAGCAGAGTGGCGCAGGGGAAGCGTGCTGGGCCCATAACCCAGAGGTCGGTAGATCGAAACTACCCTCTGCTAATTGTTGTTTTCCTTGTCTCTTATGATAATGTATCTTAATTGATACAAAATCAGACAATATAAGTTGTTTCATCAAGCAGAGTGGCGCAGGGGAAGCGTGCTGGGCCCATAACCCAGAGGTCGGTAGATCGAAACTACCCTCTGCTAATTATTGTTTTCCTTGTCTCTTATGATAATGTATCTTAATTGATACAAAATCAGACAATATAAGTTGTTTCATCAAGCAGAGTGGCGCAGGGGAAGCGTGCTGGGCCCATAACCCAGAGGTCGGTAGATCGAAACTACCCTCTGCTAATTGTTGTTTTCCTTCTCTCTTATGATAATGTATCTTAATTGATACAAAATCAGACAATATAAGTTGTTTCATCAAGCAGAGTGGCGCAGGGGAAGCCTGCTGGGCCCATAACCCAGAGGTCGGTAGATCGAAACTACCCTCTGCTAATTTTCGTTTTCCTTGTCTTTATGATAATGTATCTTAATTGATACAAAATCAGACAATATAAGTTGTTTCATCAAGCAGAGTGGCGCAGGGGAAGCGTGCTGGGCCCATAACCCAGAGGTCGGTAGATCGAAACTACCCTCTGCTAATTGTTGTTTTCCTTCTCTCTTTTGATAATGTATCTTAATTGATAGAAAATCAGACAATATAAGTTGTTTCATCAAGCAGAGTGGCGCAGGGGAAGCGTGCTGGGCCCATAACCCAGAGGTCGGTAGATCGAAACTACCCTCTGCTAATTGTTGTTTTCCTTGTCTCTTATGATAATGTATCTTAATTGATACAAAATCAGACAATATAAGTTGTTTCATCAAGCAGAGTGGCGCAGGGGAAGCGTGCTGGGCCCATAACCCAGAGGTCGGTAGATCGAAACTACCCTCTGCTAATTAGTGTTTTCCTTGTCTCTTATGATAATGTATCTTAATTGATACAAAATCAGACAATATAAGTTGTTTCATCAAGCAGAGTGGCGCAGGGGAAGCGTGCTGGGCCCATAACCCAGAGGTCGGTAGATCGAAACTACCCTCTGCTAATTGTTGTTTTCCTTGTCTCTTATGATAATGTATCTTAATTGATACAAAATCAGACAATATAAGTTGTTTCATCAAGCAGAGTGGCGCAGGGGAAGCGTGCTGGGCCCATAACCCAGAGGTCGGTAGATCGAAACTACCCTCTGCTAATTGTTGTTTTCCTTCTCTCTTTGATAATGTATCTTAATTGATAGAAAATCAGACAATATAAGTTGTTTCATCAAGCAGAGTGGCGCAGGGGAAGCGTGCTGGGCCCATAACCCAGAGGTCGGTAGATCGAAACTACCCTCTGCTAATTGTTGTTTTCCTTCTCTCTTTGATAATGTATCTTAATTGATACAAAATCAGACAATATAAGTTGTTTCATCAAGCAGAGTGGCGCAGGGGAAGCATGCTGGGCCCATAACCCAGAGGTCGGTAGATCGAAACTACCCTCTGCTAATTTTCGTTTTCCTTGCTTTTTATGATAATGTATCTTAATTGATACAAAATCAGACAATATAAGTGGTTTCATCAAGCAGAGTGGCGCAGGGGAAGCGTGCTGGGCCCATAACCCAGAGGTCGGTAGATCGAAACTACCCTCTGCTAATTGTTGTTTTCCTTCTCTCTTTTGATAATGTATCTTAATTGATAGAAAATCAGACAATATAAGTCGTTTCATCAAGCAGAGTGGCGCAGGGGAAGCGTGCTGGGCCCATAACCCAGAGGTCGGTAGATCGAAACTACCCTCTGCTAATTGTTGTTTTCCTTGTCTCTTATGATAATGTATCTTAATTGATACAAAATCAGACAATATAAGTTGTTTCATCAAGCAGAGTGGCGCAGGGGAAGCGTGCTGGGCCCATAACCCAGAGGTCGGTAGATCGAAACTACCCTCTGCTAATTTTCGTTTTCCTTGTCTCTTATGATAATTGTATCTTAATTGATACAAAATCAGACAATAAAAGTTGTTTCATCAAGCAGAGTGGCGCAGGGGAAGCGTGCTGGGCCCATAACCCAGAGGTCGGTAGATCGAAACTACCCTCTGCTAATTATTGTTTTCCTTGTCTCTTATGATAATGTATCTTAATTGATACAAAATCAGACAATATAAGTTGTTTCATCAAGCAGAGTGGCGCAGGGGAAGCGTGCTGGGCCCATAACCCAGAGGTCGGTAGATCGAAACTACCCTCTGCTAATTTTGTTTTCCTTGTTTTTATGATAATGTATCTTAATTGATACAAAATCAGACAATATAAGTGGTTTCATCAAGCAGAGTGGCGCAGGGGAAGCCTGCTGGGCCCATAACCCAGAGGTCGGTAGATCGAAACTACCCTCTGCTAATTAGTGTTTTCCTTCTCTCTTATGATAATGTATCTTAATTGATAGAAAATCAGACAATATAAGTTGTTTCATCAAGCAGAGTGGCGCAGGGGAAGCGTGCTGGGCCCATAACCCAGAGGTCGGTAGATCGAAACTACCCTCTGCTAATTAGTTGTTTTCCTTGTCTCTTATGATAATGTATCTTAATTGATACAAAATCAGACAATATAAGTTGTTTCATCAAGCAGAGTGGCGCAGGGGAAGCGTGCTGGGCCCATAACCCAGAGGTCGGTAGATCGAAACTACCCTCTGCTAATTTTCGTTTTCCTTGTCTCTTATGATAATGTATCTTAATTGATACAAAATCAGACAATATAAGTTGTTTCATCAAGCAGAGTGGCGCAGGGGAAGCGTGCTGGGCCCATAACCCAGAGGTCGGTAGATCGAAACTACCCTCTGCTAATTGTTGTTTTCCTTCTCTCTTTTGATAATGTATCTTAATTGATACAAAATCAGACAATATAAGTTGTTTCATCAAGCAGAGTGGCGCAGGGGAAGCGTGCTGGGCCCATAACCCGAGGTCGGTAGATCGAAACTACCCTCTGCTAATTGTTGTTTTCCTTCTCTCTTTTGATAATGTATCTTAATTGATAGAAAATCAGACAATAAAAGTTGTTTCATCAAGCAGAGTGGCGCAGGGGAAGCGTGCTGGGCCCATAACCCAGAGGTCGGTAGATCGAAACTACCTCTGCTAATTTTGTTTTCCTTGTCTCTTATGATAATGTATCTTAATTGATACAAAATCAGACAATAAAAGTTGTTTCATCAAGCAGAGTGGCGCAGGGGAAGCGTGCTGGGCCCATAACCCAGAGGTCGGTAGATCGAAACTACCCTCTGCTAATTTTCGTTTTCCTTGTTTTTTATGATAATGTATCTTAATTGATACAAAATCAGACAATAAAAGTTGTTTCATCAAGCAGAGTGGCGCAGGGGAAGCCTGCTGGGCCCATAACCCAGAGGTCGGTAGATCGAAACTACCCTCTGCTAATTTTCGTTTTCCTTGTCTCTTATGATAATGTATCTTAATTGATACAAAATCAGACAATATAAGTTGTTTCATCAAGCAGAGTGGCGCAGGGGAAGCGTGCTGGGCCCATAACCCAGAGGTCGGTAGATCGAAACTACCCTGCTGCTAATTGTTGTTTTCCTTCTCTCTTTTGATAATGTATCTTAATTGATAGAAAATCAGACAATATAAGTTGTTTCATCAAGCAGAGTGGCGCAGGGGAAGCGTGCTGGGCCCATAACCCAGAGGTCGGTAGATCGAAACTACCCTCTGCTAATTGTTGTTTTCCTTCTCTCTTATGATAATGTATCTTAATTGATAGAAAATCAGACAATATAAGTTGTTTCATCAAGCAGAGTGGCGCAGGGGAAGCGTGCTGGGCCCATAACCCAGAGGTCGGTAGATCGAAACTACCCTCTGCTAATTTTCGTTTTCCTTGTCTTTTTATGATAATGTATCTTAATTGATACAAAATCAGACAATATAAGTTGTTTCATCAAGCAGAGTGGCGCAGGGGAAGCGTGCTGGGCCCATAACCCAGAGGTCGGTAGATCGAAACTACCCTCTGCTAATTGTTGTTTTCCTTCTCTCTTTTGATAATGTATCTTAATTGATAGAAAATCAGACAATATAAGTCGTTTCATCAAGCAGAGTGGCGCAGGGGAAGCGTGCTGGGCCCATAACCCAGAGGTCGGTAGATCGAAACTACCCTCTGCTAATTGGTGTTTTCCTTGTCTCTTATGATAATGTATCTTAATTGATACAAAATCAGACAATATAAGTTGTTTCATCAAGCAGAGTGGCGCAGGGGAAGCGTGCTGGGCCCATAACCCAGAGGTCGGTAGATCGAAACTACCCTCTGCTAATTAGTGTTTTCCTTGTCTCTTATGATAATGTATCTTAATTGATACAAAATCAGACAATATAAGTTGTTTCATCAAGCAGAGTGGCGCAGGGGAAGCGTGCTGGGCCCATAACCCAGAGGTCGGTAGATCGAAACTACCCTCTGCTAATTATTGTTTTCCTTGTCTCTTATGATAATGTATCTTAATTGATACAAAATCAGACAATATAAGTTGTTTCATCAAGCAGAGTGGCGCAGGGGAAGCGTGCTGGGCCAATAACCCTGAAGTCGGTGGATCGAAACTACCCTCTGCTAATTTTCGTTTTCCTTGTTTTTTATGATAATGTATCTTAATTGATACAAAATCGGACAATATAAGTGGTTTCATCAAGCAGAGTGGCGCAGGGGAAGCCTGCTGGGCCCATAACCCAGAGGTCGGTAGATCGAAACTACCCTCTGCTAATTGTTGTTTTCCTTCTCTCTTATGATAATAAATCTTAATTGATAGAAAATCAGACAATATAAGTTGTTTCATCAAGCAGAGTGGCGCAGGGGAAGCCTGCTGGGCCCATAACCCAGAGGTCGGTAGATCGAAACTACCCTCTGCTAATTTTCGTTTTCCTTGTCTCTTATGATAATGTATCTTAATTGATACAAAATCAGACAATATAAGTTGTTTCATCAAGCAGAGTGGCGCAGGGGAAGCGTGCTGGGCCCATAACCCAGAGGTCGGTAGATCGAAACTACCCTCTGCTAATTGTTGTTTTCCTTGTCTCTTATGATAATGTATCTTAATTGATACAAAATCAGACAATATAAGTTGTTTCATCAAGCAGAGTGGCGCAGGGGAAGCGTGCTGGGCCCATAACCCAGAGGTCGGTAGATCGAAACTACCCTCTGCTAATTGTTGTTTTCCTTCTCTCTTTTGATAATGTATCTTAATTGATACAAAATCAGACAATATAAGTTGTTTCATCAAGCAGAGTGGCGCAGGGGAAGCGTGCTGGGCCCATAACCCAGAGGTCGGTAGATCGAAACTACCCTCTGCTAATTGTTGTTTTCCTTCTCTCTTTTGATAATGTATCTTAATTGATAGAAAATTAGACAATATAAGTTGTTTCATCAAGCAGAGTGGCGCAGGGGAAGCGTGCTGGGCCCATAACCCAGAGGTCGGTAGATCGAAACTACCCTCTGCTAATTTACGTTTTCCTTGTCTCTTATGATAATGTATCTTAATTGATACAAAATCAGACAATAAAAGTTGTTTCATCAAGCAGAGTGGCGCCGGGGAAGCGTGCTGGGCCCATAACCCAGAGGTCGGTAGATCGAAACTACCCTCTGCTAATCTTCGTTTTCCTTGTTTTTTATGATTATGTATCTTAATTGATACAAAATCAGACAATATAACTGGTTTCATCAAGCAGAGTGGCGCAGGGGAAGCCTGCTGGGCCCATAACCCAGAGGTTGGTAGATCGAAAGTACCCTCTGCTAATTTTCGTTTTCCTTGTCTCTTATGATAATGTATCTTAATTGATACAAAATCAGACAATATAAGTTGTTTCATCAAGCAGAGTGGCGCAGGGGAAGCGTGCTGGGCCCATAACCCAGAGGTCGGTAGATCGAAACTACCCTCTGCTAATTGTTGTTTTCATTCTCTCTTTTGATAATGTATCTTAATTGATAGAAAATTAGACAATATAAGTTGTTTCATCAAGCAGAGTGGCGCAGGGGAAGCGTGCTGAACCCATAACCCAGAGGTCGGTAGATCGAAACTACCCTCTGCTAATTGTTGTTATTCTTCTCTCTTTTGATAATGTATCTTAATTGATACAAAATCAGACAATATAAGTTGTTTCATCAAGCAGAGTGGCGCAGGGGAAGCGTGCTGGGCCCATAACCCAGAGGTCGGTAGATCGAAACTACCCTCTGCTAATTGTTCGTTTTCCTTGTCTTTATGATAATGTATCTTAATTGATACAAAATCAGACAATATAAGTTGTTTCATCAAGCAGAGTGGCGCAGGGGAAGCGTGCTGGGCCCATAACCCAGAGGTCGGTAGATCGAAACTACCCTCTGCTAATTAGTGTTTTCCTTGTCTCTTTTGATAATGTATCTTAATTGATACAAAATCAGACAATATAAGTTGTTTCATCAAGCAGAGTGGCGCAGGGGAAGCGTGCTGGGCCCATAACCCAGAGGTCGGTAGATCGAAACTACCCTCTGCTAATTTTGTTTTCCTTGTCTCTTTTATGATAATGTATCTTAATTGATACAAAATCAGACAATAAGTTGTTTCAAAGTGGCGTTTCATCAAGCAGAGTGGCGCAGGGGAAGCGTGCTGGGCCCATAACCCAGAGGTCGGTAGATCGAAACTACCCTCTGCTAATTGTTGTTTTCCTTCTCTCTTTGATAATGTATCTTAATTGATACAAAATCAGACAATATAAGTTGTTTCATCAAGCAGAGTGGCGCAGGGGAAGCGTGCTGGGCCCATAACCCAGAGGTCGGTAGATCGAAACTACCCTCTGCTAATTGATAATGTATCTTAATTGATACAAAATCAGACAATATAAGTTGTTTCATCAAGCAGAGTGGCGCAGGGGAAGCCTGCTGGGCCCATAACCCAGAGGTCGGTAGATCGAAAATTGTTGTTTTCCTTCTCTCTTTTGATAATGTATCTTAATTGATACAAAATCAGACAATAAAGTTGTTTCATCAAGCAGAGTGGCGCAGGGGAAGCGTGCTGGGCCCATAACCCAGAGGTCGGTAGATCGAAACTACCCTCTGCTAATTACCCTCTGCTAATTGTTGTTTTCCTTGTCTCTTATGATAATGTATCTTAATTGATACAAAATCAGACAATATAAGTGGTTTCATCAAGCAGAGTGGCGCAGGGGAAGCCTGCTGGGCCCATAACCCAGAGGTCGGTAGATCGAAACTACCCTCTGCTAATTGTTGTTTTCCTTGTCTTTTTGATAATGTATCTTAATTGATACAAAATCAGACAATATAAGTGGTTTCATCAAGCAGAGTGGCGCAGGGGAAGCCTGCTGGGCCCATAACCCAGAGGTCGGTAGATCGAAACTACCCTCTGCTAATTGTTGTTTTCCTTCTCTCTTTTGATAATGTATCTTAATTGATAGAAAATCAGACAATATAAGTGGTTTCATCAAGCAGAGTGGCGCAGGGGAAGCCTGCTGGGCCCATAACCCAGAGGTCGGTAGATCGAAACTACCCTCTGCTAATTTTCAGTTTTCCTTGTCTTTTATGATAATGTATCTTAATTGATACAAAATCAGACAATATAAGTGGTTTCATCAAGCAGAGTGGCGCAGGGGAAGCCTGCTGGGCCCATAACCCAGAGGTCGGTAGATCGAAACTACCCTCTGCTAATTGTTGTTTTCCTTCTCTTTTGATAATGTATCTTAATTGATACAAAATCAGACAATATAAGTGGTTTCATCAAGCAGAGTGGCGCAGGGAAAGCCTGCTGGGCCCATAACCCAGAGGTCGGTAGATCGAAACTACCCTCTGCTAATTGAGTGGCGCAATATAAGTTGGGAAGCGTGCTGGGCCCATAACCCAGAGGTCGGTAGATCGAAACTACCCTCTGCTAATTTTCGTTTTCCTTGTCTCTTATGATAATGTATCTTAATTGATACAAAATCAGACAATATAAGTTGTTTCATCAAGCAGAGTGGCGCAGGGGAAGCGTGCTGGGCCCATAACCCAGAGGTCGGTAGATCGAAACTACCCTCTGCTAATTATTGTTTTCCTTGTCTCTTTATGATAATGTATCTTAATTGATACAAAATCAGACAATATAAGTGGTTTCATCAAGCAGAGTGGCGCAGGGGAAGCGTGCTGGGCCCATAACCCAGAGGTCGGTAGATCGAAACTACCCTCTGCTAATTTTCGTTTTCCTTGTCTCTTATGATAATGTATCTTAATTGATACAAAATCAGACAATATAAGTGGTTTCATCAAGCAGAGTGGCGCAGGGGAAGCCTGCTGGGCCCATAACCCAGAGGTCGGTAGATCGAAACTACCCTCTGCTAATTGTTGTTTTCCTTCTCTCTTTTGATAATGTATCTTAATTGATACAAAATCAGACAATATAAGTTGTTTCATCAAGCAGAGTGGCGCAGGGGAAGCGTGCTGGGCCCATAACCCAGAGGTCGGTAGATCGAAACTACCCTCTGCTAATTTTCGTTTTCCTTGTCTCTTATGATAATGTATCTTAATTGATACAAAATCAGACAATATAAGTTGTTTCATCAAGCAGAGTGGCGCAGGGGAAGCGTGCTGGGCCCATAACCCAGAGGTCGGTAGATCGAAACTACCCTCTGCTAATTATTGTTTTCCTTGTCTCTTATGATAATGTATCTTAATTGATACAAAATCAGACAATATAAGTGGTTTCATCAAGCAGAGTGGCGCAGGGGAAGCGTGCTGGGCCCATAACCCAGAGGTCGGTAGATCGAAACTACCCTCTGCTAATTTTCGTTTTCCTTGTTTTTATGATAATGTATCTTAATTGATACAAAATCAGACAATATAAGTGGTTTCATCAAGCAGAGTGGCGCAGGGGAAGCCTGCTGGGCCCATAACCCAGAGGTCGGTAGATCGAAACTACCCTCTGCTAATTTTTGTTTTCCTTCTCTCTTTTGATAATGTATCTTAATTGATACAAAATCAGACAATATAAGTGGTTTCATCAAGCAGAGTGGCGCAGGGGAAGCCTGCTGGGCACATAACCCAGAGGTCGGTAGGTCGAAACTACCCTCTGCTAATTTTCGTTTTCCTTGTTTTTTATGATAATGTATCTTAATTGATACAAAATCAGACAATATAAGTGGTTTCATCAAGCAGAGTGGCGCAGGGGAAGCGTGCTGGGCCCATATCCAAGAGGTCGGTAGATCGAAACTACCCTCTGCTAATTTTCTATTTCCTTGTTTTTTATTATAATGTATCTTAATTGATAGAAAATCAGACAATATAAGTTGTTTCATCAAGCAGAGTGGCGCAGGGGAAGCGTGCTGGGCCCATAACCCAGAGGTCGGTAGATCGAAACTACCCTCTGCTAATTTTCGTTTTCCTTGTTTTTTATGATAATGTATCTTAATTGATACAAAATCAGACAATATAAGTGGTTTCATCAAGCAGAGTGGCGCAGGGGAAGCCTGCTGGGCCCATAACCCAGAGGTCGGTAGATCGAAACTACCCTCTGCTAATTTTCGTTTTCCTTGTTTTTTATGATAATGTATCTTAATTGATACAAAATCAGACAATATAAGTGGTTTCATCAAGCAGAGTGGCGCAGGGGAAGCCTGCTGGGCCCATAACCCAGAGGTCGGTAGATCGAAACTACCCTCTGCTAATTTTCGTTTTCCTTGTTTTTATGATAATGTATCTTAATTGATACAAAATCAGACAATATAAGTGGTTTCATCAAGCAGAGTGGCGCAGAGGAAGCGTGCTGGGCCCATAACCCAGAGGTCGGTAGATCGAAACTACCCTCTGCTAATTAGTGTTTTCCTTGTCTTTTGATAATGTATCTTAATTGATACAAAATCAGACAATATAAGTCGTTTCATCAAGCAGAGTGGCGCAGAGGAAGCGTGCTGGGCCCATAACCCAGAGGTCGGTAGATCGAAACTACCCTCTGCTAATTAGTGTTTTCCTTGTCTCTTATGATAATGTATCTTAATTGATAGAAAATCAGACAATATAAGTTGTTTCATCAAGCAGAGTGGCGCAGGGGAAGCGTGCTGGGCCCATAACCCAGAGGTCGGTAGATCGAAACTACCCTCTGCTAATTTTCGTTTTCCTTGTTTTTATGATAATGTATCTTAATTGATACAAAATCAGACAATATAAGTGGTTTCATCAAGCAGAGTGGCGCAGGGGAAGCCTGCTGGGCCCATAACCCAGAGGTCGGTAGGTCGAAACTACCCTCTGCTAATTTTCGTTTTCCTTGTTTTTTATGATAATGTATCTTAATTGATAGAAAATCAGACAATATAAGTTGTTTCATCAAGCAGAGTGGCGCAGGGGAAGCGTGCTGGGCCCATAACCCAGAGGTCGGTAGATCGAAACTACACTCTGCTAATTTTCGTTTTCCTTGTTTTTATGATAATGTATCTTAATTGATACAAAATCAGACAATATAAGTTGTTTCATCAAGCAGAGTGGCGCAGAGGAAGCGTGCTGGGCCCATAACCCAGAGGTCGGTAGATCGAAACTACCCTCTGCTAATTGTTGTTTTCCTTCTCTCTTTTGATAATGTATCTTAATTGATACAAAATCAGACAATATAAGTCGTTTCATCAAGCAGAGTGGCGCAGAGGAAGCGTGCTGGGCCCATAACCCAGAGGTCGGTAGATCGAAACTACCCTCTGCTAATTCTTGTTTTCCTTGTTTTTATGATAATGTATCTTAATTGATACAAAATCAGACAATATAAGTGGTTTCATCAAGCAGAGTGGCGCAGGGGAAGCGTGCTGGGCCCATAACCCAGAGGTCGGTAGATCGAAACTACCCTCTGCTAATTTTCGTTTTCCTTGTTTGGAACTTTTCTAATGATAATGTATCTTAAGTGATACAAAATCAGACAATATAAGTGGTTTCATCAAGCAGAGTGGCGCAGTTCTTTAAAGCCTGCTGGGCCCATAACCCAGAGGTCGGTCGGTAGATCGAAACTACCCTCTGCTAATTTTTTCGTTTTCCTTGTCTCTTATGATAATGTATCTTAATTGATACAAAATCAGACAATATAAGTTGTTTCATCAAGCAGAGTGGCGCAGAGGAAGCGTGCTGGGCCCATAACCCAGAGGTCGGTAGATCGAAACTACCCTCTGCTAATTTTATTTTCCTTGTCTCTTATGATAATGTATCTTAATTGATACAAAATCAGACAATATAAGTGGTTTCATCAAGCAGAGTGGCGCAGGGGAAGCCTGCTGGGCCCATAACCCAGAGGTCGGTAGATCGAAACTACCCTCTGCTAATTAGTGTTTTCCTTGTCTCATGATAATGTATCTTAATTGATACAAAATCAGACAATATAAGTTGTTTCATCAAGCAGAGTGGCGCAGGGAAAGCCTGCTGGGCCCATAACCCAGAGGTCGGTAGATCGAAACTACCCTCTGCTAATTAGTGTTTTCCTTCTCTCTTATGATAATGTATCTTAATTGATACAAAATCAGACAATATAAGTCGTTTCATCAAGCAGAGTGGCGCAGGGGAAGCGTGCTGGGCCCATAACCCAGAGGTCGGTAGATCGAAACTACCTCTGCTAATTTTCGTTTTCCTTGTCTCTTATGATAATGTATCTTAATTGATACAAAATCAGACAATATAAGTTGTTTCATCAAGCAGAGTGGCGCAGAGGAAGCGTGCTGGGCCCATAACCCAGAGGTCGGTAGATCGAAACTACCCTCTGCTAATTTTCGTTTTCCTTGTCTCTTATGATAATGTATCTTAATTGATACAAAATCAGACAATATAAGTTGTTTCATCAAGCAGAGTGGCGCAGGGAAGCCTGCTGGGCCCATAACCCAGAGGTCGGTAGATCGAAACTACCCTCTGCTAATTAGTGTTTTCCTTCTCTCTTATGATAATGTATCTTAATTGATACAAAATCAGACAATATAAGTGGTTTCATCAAGCAGAGTGGCGCAGGGGAAGCCTGCTGGGCACATAACCCAGAGGTCGGTAGGTCGAAACTACCCTCTGCTAATTTTCGTTTTCCTTGTCTCTTATGATAATGTATCTTAATTGATACAAAATCAGACAATAAAAGTTGTTTCATCAAGCAGAGTGGCGCAGAGGAAGCGTGCTGGGCCCATAACCCAGAGGTCGGTAGATCGAAACTACCCTCTGCTAATAAGTATTTTCCTTGTCTCTTATGATAATGTATCTTCATTGATACAAAATCAGACAATAAAAGTTGTTTCATCAAGCAGAGTGGCGCAGAGGAAGCCTGCTGGGCCCATAACCCAGAGGTCGGTAGATCGAAACTACCCTCTGCTAATTAGTGTTTTCCTTCTCTCTTATGATAATGTATCTTAATTGATACAAAATCAGACAATATAAGTCGTTTCATCAAGCAGAGTGGCGCAGGGGAAGCGTGCTGGGCCCATAACCCAGAGGTCGGTAGATCGAAACTACCCTCTGCTAATTTTCGTTTTCCTTGTCTCTTATGATAATGTATCTTAATTGATACAAAATCAGACAATATAAGTTGTTTCATCAAGCAGAGTGGCGCAGGGGAAGCGTGCTGGGCCCATAACCCAGAGGTCGGTAGATCGAAACTACCCTCTGCTAATTTTTGTTTTCCTTGTCTCTTATGATAATGTATCTTAATTGATACAAAATCAGACAATATAAGTGGTTTCATCAAGCAGAGTGGCGCAGGGAAAGCCTGCTGGGCCCATAACCCAGAGGTCGGTAGATCGAAACTACCCTCTGCTAATTAGTGTTTTCCTTCTCTCTTATGATAATGTATCTTAATTGATACAAAATCAGACAATATAAGTTGTTTCATCAAGCAGAGTGGCGCAGGGGAAGCGTGCTGGGCCCATAACCCAGAGGTCGGTAGATCGAAACTACCTCTCTGCTAATTGTTGTTTTCCTTGTCTCTTATGATAATGTATCTTAATTGATACAAAATCAGACAATATAAGTGGTTTCATCAAGCAGAGTGGCGCAGGGGAAGCCTGCTGGGCCCATAACCCAGAGGTCGGTAGATCGAAACTACCCTCTGCTAATTAGTGTTTTCCTTCTCTCTTATGATAATGTATCTTAATTGATACAAAATCAGACAATATAAGTTGTTTCATCAAGCAGAGTGGCGCAGGGGAAGCGTGCTGGGCCCATAACCCAGAGGTCGGTAGATCGAAACTACCCTCTGCTAATTAGTGTTTTCCTTGTCTCTTATGATAATGTATCTTAATTGATACAAAATCAGACAATATAAGTCGTTTCATCAAGCAGAGTGGCGCAGAGGAAGCGTGCTGGGCCCATAACCCAGAGGTCGGTAGATCGAAACTACCCTCTGCTAATTGTTGTTTTCCTTCTCTCTTTTGATAATGTATCTTAATTGATAGAAAATCAGACAATATAAGTCGTTTCATCAAGCAGAGTGGCGCAGAGGAAGCGTGCTGGGCCCATAACCCAGAGGTCGGTAGATCG
>JACTAT010000040.1:8332145-8349702 GCA_014526335.1 Chrysaora quinquecirrha
GAATATCGTTGCAAAGGGTAAACAGGACCACGTGACTATCTCACTGGAAAGGGATTTTCATATGAAAAGAATGAAATCTACATGGACGTCATACACCAAAGGGTTTTAGTTCCAATCATCATAGGAAGGGCAGAAAGGATCACGTGACAATCCGAATTGAATTGGAACCTCATAAAGACAATAGAAATCCAGATTGACGTCATGTGCAGAAGGGATTTAAGTTGTGAGCAACTTTGGGAAGGGGAAAAAGAATCACGTGACCATCTACCTGGAATGGAAATCTCACATGCAACGTTGCCTTAAAATGACGTCATATGCCCGATCTTCTGACTCCCCGATTTCCGGTTGCCACCTTTTAGGTGTTGGAGTTTTTCCAAGAAATCCAACAGTTTAAAACTTAGTGAATATTTCTAACAAAAATCGACAATAAGAAATTCATCCAAGAAATATTAATTAATTTTTGGGACAATAATGGCATGAGCCATTAACGTGAAATTGCCTCAAAGACATGGTTGAGTAAATTAGAATGACGCAATAGGTCAAAGTAAACAAAAATCACTGATTTGTTACCGAAACACCTTAGTAAATAGTAAATACAAAACAAAGTATTTACATGAGTAGTATTTCCGGTGAGATAACTGATGAAAACTTGGTTTACATTTTCAAGAGGAATTGAAAATAAGAAATTCATCCAGGAAATGTTAATTAATCTTTAGGACAATAACGACATGAGCCATTAACGTGAAATTGCCTCAAAGACATGGTTGAGTAAATTGCATCGACGCAATAAATGGACGTAAACAGAAATCAGAGATTTGTTACAAAAAACCTTAGTAAATCGGAAATACAAAACAAAATATTCTCCTGAGTAGTTTTTCCGGGTGACCTAATTGATTAAAACTTGGTTTACAATTTATACAGGAATTGAAAATAAGAAATTCATCCAAGAAATGTTAATTAATTTGTAGAACAATAACGGCATGAGCCATTAACATGAAATTGCCTCGAAGACATGGTTGAGTAAATTGCATCGACGCAATAGATTGAAGTAAACAGAAATCAGAGATTTGTTACGAAAAAATCCTTAGTAAATAGGAAGTACAAAACAAACTATTTTCCTGAAACACCTAAAAAGGGAAAACGTATCGGGGCATTGAATCCTGGCCGGGCAACGTTTCGAACCCTTTCATGTGCGCCACGTAACATGCGGACACTTCTAGATCCTTCTGAGCTGTGACGCAGCAGCTAAATGGAAATTATCCCGTGATGGCATTAGCTACGCCGTGACTGGCCGAAACGAGGAGGCCCTTTGTTTCCCAACACAATCAACCTGGGGCCACCTGCCAAGGGGGAGTTACGAAAGGAAGTCGTCAACCTTTAACGACGGTTTGTTGGGTGCATTCCTGCGGCCGCGGGGGATGCCTGAAATACTGTACAACCTTTGTTCGCCTTTGTTCCCGGTCCGATATCACCACAAAAGAGCTGGTATTTGCAACCCCTGTTCGGAGGTGGTAGCAGCCGGCCCCCAAAGCTGTCGTGATGACAGATCCACAACTGGGGCTCTCGAGAAGGCGGCGGACTTCGAAAAGAGGGAAGCGGCCCAACCGCGCATCGAATTGCAACCAAAAAACACTCGTGCCAACTTCACATTTTAGTATATAGACTAGCTCGGCGGCTCGCGCTTCGCGCGAGGCCGCCATCGCTAGCTCCTGCGGAGGGCTTCTCGCCGCTTCGCGGCTCGCGGGCGACGCTTCGCGTCGCTCTGCTCGGCTGCCGCTCGCTGCGCTCGCGGCAACCTCTCAGTGGCACGTGCTCCGCACGTGCTCTCCCTCCTTCCAAACTCGTTGGATGGCTCATCCGTGCACATAACAGTCGGCTATGCAAGAGATAAGGTGACTGAGGTCATACATACGCGGGATTTTAGTTGCGATAATTGTTGGTAATAAAAAGCATCACGTGAGCATCCAACCTGAATAGGAATTTCATACGGAAAGAGTAGGAATCTACAGTGGCGTCCAAGACAAGGGGAATTACCATTGTGAAAATTCTTTTTGAGGGTAAAAAGGAGTCTTAGTGGGAATCTCATAAGGAGGAAATGCACCAGGGGGATTTAAAATGGTAACCTTTTTCTCCGAGGGTACACAGGATCACGTGATATGTGGATGACATGGGAATGTAATATGGACAGAATAAATATCGCAAACATTGTTGCTTAGTTTCTTGGTTGTCCTGTTACTGACTTGCTTGGTTGCTTGGTTTCCCAGTTGCCCAGTTGCTTGGTATCGCCGGTTTCCCAGTAGCCGAGTTGCTCGGTTGCCCAGTTGCGCCATTGCTCTGGTTGTCGAGTTGCTCAGTTGCCCAGTTGCCAAGTTGCTCACTTCCCCATTTCTCGCTTGCCCTTTTGCTCCGTTGCTTGGTTTCCAAGTTGCCAGGTTGTGATGTTGCTCAGTTGTTTACTTGCCCAGTTGCTTTTTTGCGCTGTTGCTTGGTTCCCAGTTGCTCGGCTTCCCGGTAACGCAGTTGCTCGGTTTCCCAGTTGCCAAATTGTTCGGTTGACCAGTTGCAGCCTTGCTCTGGTTGCCCAGGTGCTCAGTTGCCCAGTTGCTCCGTTGCGCAATTGCTCGGTTGGCCTATTGCAGCGTTGCTTGGTTGCCAAGCTGTGGAGTTCCCCAGTTGCCAAGTTTCTTGGTTTCCCAGTTCCCCAGTTGCTCGGTTGCCCTGTTGCCCCGTTGCTGGTTGCCCAGCTGTGAGCGCTCCCAGTTGCCACGTTGACAAGTTGCTCAATTGCCAAGTTGCTCTCTTGCCCAATTACTTTGCTGCTCTGTTGCTGATTTGCTCAGTTGCTTGGTTCCCATTTGCTCGGTTTCCCAGTTGCTTACTTCCCAATTGCTTGGCTGTCCTGTTGTTGATTTGCTCCGTTGCTTGGTTGCCAGTTGTTCGGTTTCTCAGTTGCGCCGTTGCTCTGGTTGCCCAGTTGCTTAGTTGCCCAGTTGCCGACTTGTCAAATTGTTTGGTTGTCTCGTTGCTGGATTTCCCAGCTGTGCGGTTGCACAGTTGCTCAGTTGCCCAGTTGTCCACTTGGCTAATTGCTTTGATGCCTAGTTGCCAGTTACTCAGTTACCCACTTGTCCAGTTGCTCGGTTTCCCAGTTCCGTCATTGCTTTCGTTGCCTAGTTGCTCAGTTGCCCAGTTGCTCTGTTGCTCAGATGCAAGTTGCATGGTTTCCTAGTTGCCCGGTTGATCGGTTCCCCTAGTTGCCGAGTAGCTCAGTTGCGCTGTTGCTCGGTGGATGGGTTACCCAGTTGCCTAGTTACTTGGCTGCCCAGTTTAATACGATTCCTCAATACCCAGATCCGCTTAATATGTTGCCAATCGTTCAATTCCCTAATTTATCTGATGTACCTCATGAATATATTTCATTATTACCATTGTACACCCTTAATTCAAGTCAAGAGGTTATGCCCCCTTGATAAAACTCCAAAATACCCATAGATTCCCTTAATATGACGGTATGTCCTCGATTCCTCGATTCCCTGATTCCTAGTTTTACAGACTGAGAACCATTTAGGGTCGTTAGCGTGAAATTGTTCGAAGGACATGGTCCAATGAATTGAAATGACGCAACGGTTGCAATAAAACAAAAAATAAGTGTGTTCACTCTATTATTCACTCTAGTTGAAATAGAATTTCATTCCATAAATTTAATAGGACATACCTTAAATTAATGAAACATGAATTCGTAATGACCTTAAATGAGGGTGACAGTTTTCTCAAATGAACTGACATGACGCAACAAAACACGTCAACGAACAGTTTACTCCGGTCAATTGAGATGGCGCCACGAAATCCCGTAAACAAACATAGACAGAACCGTGAATGCTCTGAAACTAAATTGTTAGTTCTCTTCTTACGTTCATTATTTTGAAGCAATTGTGAAACGAAAAAAACATAAAGAACTGAACAATTGAGAAACACCTTGACGTCATGTTTCCGATTGCTCGATTCCCTAATTCCCCGTTCCCACTTTTACACACTCAGAACCATTTAGGGTCGTTAACGTAAAATAGCTCGAAGGACATGGTCCAATGAATTGAAACGACGCAACAGTTGCAATTAAACAAAAAATAAGTGTATTCACTCTCCATTCACTCTATTTGACATCGAATTTTATTCAATAAATTTAATAACACATACCATAAATCAATAAGACATAAATTCGCACTGACCTTGAATAAGGTGACAACGCAACAAAATCAAGTAAACAAAGATCCACAGAACTGAGAATGCTGTGAAATAAATTCTTAATTCGCTTCTTACATTCACTCTGTTGTTGCGACTGTGAAACGAAACAAGTATAAAAGAAGTGGACAAATGAGAAACGCCTTCATCATTTTCAAGCAGCACTTGATCTTGTAGGAAATATATTCCTCGTTCTTTGCGGATGCACGAATGGATGTGCCACAAAACACGGGATCCTTCTAGACGCTTCGAAAGCCCGTGACGCAGCACGGACGTGGATTTAACCCCGTGACCGGACGCTCCCGACGATTGGTTGTGGGAACGAGGTCGATTGTTCCCCGAGCGTGGCCCAATGCCAACGGGGAGCTCCCGGGGTTCGTGCCTGAAATGTTTTCGAAGGGCGGGGGAATCCTGCCTAACTGTACATCTTTTGTTCTCCTTTGTTTCCTCGCACGTCATTAGACCAATATCGGGCACAATGATCGGTATTTGCCAGGCCGTGGCGCAGCTGGCAGCAGCCTGGCCCGAACGAGGCGACGATGACAAGGTACCACGTCGGTGGCTCGATCACGCACGGGAGTTGGCGAACCGGGGAGCGGCCGAACTTCGGATCGAACTCTTACAAGGAAACGCGCGTGCCAAGACCACCGCCTCCTTAGCGTATTAGTATATAGATTATGTTTACTTGTTGTTTAGTTGTTGCTATAGGTAACTATAGCCAACAAGAGTTTGTTTTTAGGACTTCTAGAGTCAGTCGTGAAATAGATGTTAGGGAGATTCAATTCAATTCAATTCAATTCAATATTGTTTGTAAAATACATCAAATTAATACAAAGTCTAAAAAAGTATGTATTTTACGCGACCCAAGAAAAGCAAAGCTTATCTAGCTTGGGCCGCAACTAAAAGATAAAAGGAAATTAACATAATAGGCCTATTTAACTAATTTAAGACAAGATAATTAGCATAACTAAGACTAACAGGATATATATATATATATATATATATATATATATATATATATATATATATATATATATATATATATATATATATATATATAATTTTATATAATTTATGTATATATAATTCCAAGGCTACATATTTTTTCAATCTTTTGTTTTTTAAATATTTTTTTTGTCTTTTATTACAACAATAATAACAACAACATAATTTGTAAGAAATTAAAGAGAAACAAGTTCTTAAGCTAATTGTTGTGATGAATGATACTACTAATATAGGTCATTGATAAAGGATAGTAGAATGTTGATTCTTGCATTCAGATAGTACGTAGAATTTAATGTTTCTCAAGAAAATGGGCTGTCAGTGTACCAACCCGTTTGCTTGAGCAGAAATTTTCGTTTACGGTCGGTGATTCCGATTTGCAAAGCAAACTACGGAGGCACACCTTGCAACGAAGACCGGAATGGTCAACTGCAAAAATGAAATAATGAAAAACTCATATAATCAACAATCAATAAAAGAGGGATAGGGAGGGAGGGAGAAATTGCGTGTCTTGATAATCCGGTCATATCCTAACTGATAACTGTTCGATCTGAAAAGCCGGTTGCTAATGCGATCGTTTATGTACCAGGAAACAATGGTTCAAATACAAAAGATATACTTATAAGGCTATCCATAGGAGTTTCAATTGACACATCCTCAGCAATATTAAATTTGCATAGCAGTTATGTTGTCATGACACTATAACTACCAATTAGGGAAAGATAAGATAACCTAATTCGTAGGAAGAAAACAACTCCAAACCATTAAGGTAAATTCTTAAATCACCATCCAAGTTCACAAGCAGTTCATAAATGCTTTTAAACATAAGCCTCGGACTCAAGAGGAGGCACGCCACTGCTGTAACGCTGATCAGGATATTGTTACTTTTTAGAACTCAGCTTCTTTCGACATTAACCCTGCTTAAATGGTATTTAACCAGCATTTAATGTTTCTCAAGAAAATGGGCTGTCAGTGTACCAACCCGCTTGCTTGAGCAGAAATTTTCGTTTACGGTCGGTGATTCCGATTTGCAAAGCAAACTACGGCCACAGAACACGTAGTGTGACCCCAATCACCAACCGTAAATAAGACCCTAATAAAAAAACAACTTCTCCCAACCCTAAAAAACCTAAATAAAATTAGCAGGAATAAAGTCATAATTTCATAAAATCGAACTCAAAAACCAATAAGTGGAAGGGACAGAGAGCAGCTAACCTCACCGGCAGTTAGCAGCCCCTTCTAAAGAAAACAATAGCCAAAGTGGACAGTGAGCATAAGGCTACGCCTGCCTAAAAGGGTGGCAGCACCGGCGATTTCACATTGATGTATCACACAACATCGTTTATTAATTTTGCATTGATGTATCACACAACATCATTTGATCACTTTAGCATTGATGTATCACACAACATCATTTGATCGCTTTAGCATTGATGTATCACACAACATCATTTAATCACTTCAGTATTGATGTATCACACAACATCATTTGATCACTTTAGCATTGATGTATCACACAACATCATTTAATCACTTTAGCATTGATGTATCACACAACATCATTTGATCACTTTAGCATTGATGTATCACACAACATCATTTGATCGCTTTAGCATTGATGTATCACACAACATAATTTAATCACTTCAGCATTGATGTATCACACAACATCATTTGATCACTTTAGCATTGATGTATCACACAACATCGTTTAATCATTTGTATTGATGTATCACACAGCATCATTTGCTCACTGAAGCATTGAGGTATCACACAACATCATTTGATCACTTCAGCATTGATGTATCACACAACATCATTTGATCACTTTAGCATTGATGTATCACACAACATCGTTTAATCATTTGCATTGATGTATCACACAGCATCATTTACTCACTTACGCATTGATGTATCCCACAACATCATTTGATCACTTTAGCATTGATGTATCACACAACATCGTTTAATCATTTGCATTGATGTATCACACAGCATCACTTACTCACTTAAGCATTGAAGTATCACATAACATCATTTGATCACTTTAGCATTGATGTATCACACAACATCGTTTAATCATTTGCATTGATGTATCACACAGCATCATTTACTCACTTAAGCATTGATGTATCACACAACATCATTTGATCACTTTAGCATTGATGTATCACACAACATCGTTTAATCATTTGCATTGATGTATCACACAGCATCATTTACTCACTTAAGCATTGATGTATCACACAACATCATTTGATCACTTTAGCGTTGATGTATCACACAACATCATTTGATCACTTCAGCATTGATGTATCACACAACATCGTTTAATCATTTGCATTGATGCATCACTCAGCATCATTGACTCACTTAAGCATTGATGTATCACACGACATCATTTGATCACTTTAGCATTGATGTATCACACAACATCGTTTAATCATTTGCATTGATGTATCACACAGCATCATGTACTCACTTAAGCATTGATGTATCATACAACATCATTTGATCGCTTTAGCATTGATGTATCACACAACATCATTTGATCACTTCAGCATTGATGTATCACACAACATCGTTTAATCATTTGCATTGATGTATCGCACAGCATCATGTACTCACTTAAGCAGCATTGATGTATCACACAACATCATTTGATCACTTTAGCATTGATGTCTCAGACAACATCATTTGATCACTTTAGCATTGATGTATCACACAACATCGTTTGATCACTTTAGCATTGATGTATCACACAGCATCATTTACTCACTTAAGCATTGATGTATCACACAGCATCATTTGCTCACTTAAGCATTGAGGTATCACACAGCATCATTTGCTCACTTAAGCATTGAGGTATCACACAACATCATTTAAGAATTGATGTATCACACAAAATCATTGATCGTTTATTCATTTTAACACTGCGCCTGCACATTCTCAAAAGCGCAGGTTGCTGCCGCATTGGGCTTCACGTGTTAGGGGTGTTACCTCGATATTACAAGTTAAACGACACCAGGGAGAATTCAGAAAAATGCCAAAAATAAAACTAAGCCACAAATCTAGCAACTTAGAATCAACATAACACAACATTAGATTAGCAAAACGAACAAATGGGAGTAATAAAGAAACAACGTACTAAACAATAGCAAGTTGGTATAAATCAATGCTCATTCTATTACTCATTCTCAGCCTATCAAATCGAAAAGAACGCTCAATTGCTCATTCTCAGCCTATCAAATCGAAAGGAACGCCTACGAGTGAATCCAATTAGCCAACCTACTTATTTTCAATTAAACCCTACATTTCGGTAGATGCAATCACAAGAATCGAAGAAAAACGAATTTCAAAACCGTTCATTTTAGTACCAAAATGGGAAAAGAAACAACATTAGTTCAAGTTATTTTGAGAAATAGCTGTCAAATGCCCTTCTAATTTCCCTAATGCTGAATAGAGGCATCTTTAGAATATGCCCTATTAGCTTTGCTTGTTTTTGCGACATAGATGGTAAAGGTATTGTAATTGAAACGCAAGGCCAGGACAATCTAACAAACTTTCGAAACAGATAGGCGTATCAACAATGACATGTTACAGTAGATAAATACACTAGCGAAAAGAATTCATCGAACTCAAAGCTTTCGAAGCTGAAAATAATTGTCTCTGGGGAGTTTAATATAGCCTTTGTAGGCATCACTTGTCCAACGTGGGTTAAAACCTTTTACAAACGATTATTCAGTTTCGTTTTTGGAAGATGAAGCCGTGCAATTTTTACTTAGACTGGCAATGAAACGAAGCAAACTGGAAACAGTAAACCATTAATGTTTAAAAATCCATTGTCACTACAAAAGTTTCTAAATTATTTCTGCGCAGAGGCATAAGTTTTCTGAGTGGTCTGAGCTAAAGCATTTATTCATCAAATGCTGCCAATATGGCTTGCAGTGAAGGTAAAATTACACGAAATCGCTAGAATTGACAATTCCCCGAGTAAAAAGGCCCTGTGACGGTCCCTGCAAGTTCCATTTTGAAACAAGAACCACTGCCATGTTATCGCAACGGAAAGCCACACGCTTACGTTCCCATGACGCCCCCCAAATGTTTGCAGCCAAAACAATTGGAATTAATTCTTTAATCGCAATGTTTAACGCATCAGCACACGCAGGCCAACGATTTGCAAACCACTGATTGCCAAATATAGCCGCATAACCTAAGCTCCCTGCAGCATCAGATGAGATGTTTATCTCTGGGGCCTTTTCCCAAGTACGGTACAAAATAGACTACGTCCATTCCATTGACATAAAAGGGAATTCTGCCAGGAAATATCATCCCGTTCCCAAGACGAAAGACACACGTTGTAATGCAATTCTTTTACAGAAGATGCTCCGTCAATCAATCTCCGTAAAAATGGGCGTGCCACAACAATAGACTGGCAGCAATGCTGCAAACTGCCGAGTAGTGACAGGAACTGTCGCTTAGGACCAAACCTACGACTAGACCAAAACTCAAGATGCTGCTTTATTTTTTCCCTTGGTAACCGCATTTCTAATTTTTCGGTATCTAAAACAAAACCCAAAAAAGGTTAATATTGTGGAGGGACCCTCTGTTTTTTCCTCAGCTAATGTGACGCCCAAGCGCTGACAAATATCCAAGGAAGTATTCAGTAACTTCTGGCACTCGTCAGAGCCCGGTTTTCCAATAATAAGAAAATCAGCTAAATAATGTTGCACCACAGCCTCGTTTCGACGAGATTCAAAAATTTATTGAAGGACATCTGCAAATCTTGTAAGAATTTTTGGTGCAGACCTTAATCCAAATGGCAAAGCCAAATCGACGTAAAACTGACCCTGCCAATTCATGCCCAGATAATGTCTATCTTCAGGACGTACTGGTAATAAACGATAGGCTCTTTTGATATCAAATTTAGCCAGCAAAGTACCTTTACCAAACTGCATAAAGTTCTGAATTGCTTCAGGATACCAACATAGAAACCTCAGCCAAACTATATGAAATAGTTTACGCTGTGATTAATAGGATACGACAAGTCAGTTATTAAGCGCCATTTACCAACAGTTGATTTGGGGATAACCCCAAAACGATTTATCTGAAGATTATCAAAAGGAGGTTCAGAAGACGGGCCCAGTCGGACCAAATTTAAGCTCTTCTTTGAGATAAGAATCAATAATTTCAGGCTTTTGCCTAGCCGAAAGGCAATTTTTCTTTGCTGAAACTGATGGGGCACCTCGCACCCCAATATCCAAACCAAATGTAATCCCATTCAGCACCCACGTAGCTTCTGGATGCAGAGAAAAACGAACAAACGCTTCGCTTAGATTACTTGCCGCCTGCTTGCGAAATGTTTTATCATATTCTAGCCAACTGCAATGATAGTCTAAGCAATTACATAGTCTAAGCAACGCCAAATCAACATTTTTATTCTCGTCTATCATAGCAGCAACGAATCCAGGGACAGGAGGAAGACCTCCCATAACAACAATTGACATTGAACTGTTGAGGGTTAAGAACCCAAGAACCAGTTTTTTCATCCGGTATACACGAAAAACGGTAGCGTGAGAGATGCCACACCCGTACTGGAAAGGCTCTGAGTCAATAAGCCACTGGAATTAGCATTTGAGGTCGCAACCTCTACAAAATTTGGGGCTTACGCAGAGGGCACCTGGCCCCTTATCTGGGAACTACATGACCTTGGGATGAGCTTTGAGCTTTCTGACCCAAGAGAGGAACGTTAAGAGTTTCTTGGATATTCGCAATCAATGACTCCAAAGCCGATAGACGTGACTCAGAACCTTGTCCCTCAGAGGTATGAGCATCGTTACGTTCTTCAGACATGATTAATGACTACCCAGAGTTATTTCAATTAATAAGATATAAATCAGAACGGTCTCACCGGAAAAGACGTCGCTGTAAACTCCTGACTAAACCTGTCCTTAGACATACTTCGGGAAACACAATCTCAAGATACCAGAGCTGCTCCAAATTACCAATGAACGAATAAGCCAACAGAAATTGCGTGTCTTGATAATTCGGTCATATCATAACTGATAACTGTTCGATCTGAAAAGCCGGTTGCTAATGCGATTGTTTATGTACCAGGAAACAATGGTTCAAATACAAAAGATATACTTATAAGGCTATCCATAGGAGTTTCAATTGACACATCCTCAGCAATATTAAATTTGCATAGCAGTTATGTTGTCATGACACTATAACTACCAATTAGGGAAAGATAAGATAACCTAATTCGTAGGAAGAAAACAACTCCAAACCATTAAGGTAAATTCTTAAATCACCATCCAAGTTCACAAGCAGTTCATAAATGCTTTTAAACATAAGCCTCGGACTCAAGAGGAGGCACGCCACTGCTGTAACGCTGATCAGGATATCGTTACTTTTTAGAACTCAGCTTCTTTCGACATTAACCCTGCTTAAATGGTATTTAACCAGCATAAACTTAAATTATATAATAGGTTGGATTATTTGATTAGTTGCATTTGACGATTTGCCGTTTTGAAGATTTGCTGTAGACGATTTTAATTAGCCGAGCCGAGCCGAAGTATTATGCATATCTGAGACTGATCTGTAGCTGAAGTTTTTTTTATAAAGAAAGTTTTTGTTGTTTTTGGAACTTATCTTTATTTTGGTTTTTAACTCTCAAAGAACGAACTCACAAGTAAAACGCCCTTGTAAGTCGTTTTACATTGGTGCCCAGTGTGAGGATCAGGATCAAAATCGAAAGAGAATCATGCAGTTTGTTTCAAGTCTTCAAAACAGAATATCAGATTCTACCTACAATAGTTTTCGTACGATGGATGGCTTGCCAATTTGTTTCTATTGTAAACGCCGTGGCCATGTCAAGAAACATTGTTGGTACTGGCTGGAGAATTGTGATGTCAACAGTCAATGTTTTGGGCAGAATAATGTGAGTAATAGTTTTTCTCTTGAAAATAACCAGAACTTGAAAGAATATCCAGTGCCTCAAGAACAACATCATCTTGTGAGTGATTCAAATGAAGACAGTTTTCTTATTATCAGTAAGCTTTTCCAGAAGCTTCAAGCATTGACCACTGAGTTGACCACGATGGTAAAATCAAGAAATAGCAATCGCCTAGTCAACCTTAATCAGTTGCCCCAGGAAAAAGAAATCGACACAAGCATCATAAAAGGAGCTTTCCTGAGTTTGTTGAAGAACATTGTGTCCGCCTCACAACTTTTAGAAAATGAAAAAGAATTTGGTCAAAGAAATGGAAATACTGAGTTTGGTGTAGAAGAATCTAAAATGTCATCAACACTGTGTTATCCAGTTTCATCTAATGAACAGATACAGAGAAGATTTGAAATAACTTGAGTGAAATCTTAGAAAGAAGCCTGGAGTCTTCTCTTCGAAGAGGGGAGCAATGTTATGAAACATGAGCTGAGCGTACTTTGAACTCATTAACACTTTTCTAACTATACTTGCTTTTGTTTATTGTTTTATCTTTAATTATGTTTACTTGTTGTTTAGTTGTTGCTATAGGTAACTATAGCCAACAAGAGTTTGTTTTTAGGACTTCTAGAGTCAGTCGTGAAATAGATGTTAGGGAGATCAGCCGTTTGATTAGTTGCATTTGACGATTTGCGAATTTTGAAGATTTGCTGTAGACGATTTTCACCCTGGATAACGTATGTGCAGTACAGCGGTGGTTGTGCAGTACAGCGGTGGTTGTGCAGTACAGCGGAGGGATAACATCAGTACAGCGGAGGGATATCATCAGTACGGCGGAGGGATACCATGAGTACAGCGGTGGATGTTCAGTACAGCGGTGGGATACCATGAGTACAGCGGTGGATGTTCAGTACAGCGGTGGGATAACATGAGTTGCGTGGAGGGATACCATCAGTACAGCGGAGGGATACCATAAGTACAGCGGTGGGTGTTCAGTACAGCGGAGGGATACCATGAGTTGAGTGGAGGGATGCCATCAGTACAGCGGAGGGATACCATCAGTACAGCGGTGGTTGTTCAGTACAGTGGAGGGATGACTTGAGTACAGCGGTGGATATTCAGTACAGCGGAGGGATACCATGAGTTGTGTGGAGGGATACCATCAGTACAGGGGAGGGATATCATGAGTACAGCGGTGGATGTTCAGTACGGCGGTGGGATACCATGAGTACAGCGGTGGGCGTGCAACCTGCTTGAGAAATTGCAACGGTGTTGCACGAATATGGCAGTATCAGTGCGCAGAAACAGACGCGTTTCGCTCACAGTTTTTTTGACAAAGTGCTGAATTCATGACTCAATCAACATTAATCGTTGTTTTAAATACTTGCAAATACAAATACCGTAAGAAATCACAAAAAACAAATTGGCTTGCAAACTGTCCTGTGATTTTCCGCTCGCAAATATTTACTAGCCATTGGAAATATCGCATGCAAAATTCATCTCACGAAATCAGAATCAAGCAGAATCATTTCCTTGTAGAACACCGACGCATAGTTGCATTTTTCGAAATATCAAACAAATCATAATATGTAGTTACGTACCTTGATACTGCCATATTCGTGCAACACCGTTGCAATTTCTCAAACAGGTTGCACGCCCACCGCTGTACTCATGGTATCCCACCGCCGTACTGAACATCCACCGCTGTACTCATGATATCCCTCCACTGTACTGAACATCCACCGCTGTACTCATGATATCCCTCCGCTGTACTCACATGTGATCCCACCGCTGTACTGAACATCCACCGCTGTACTGATGGTATCCCTCCGCTGTACTGATGGTATCCCTCCACACAACTCATGGTATCCCTCCGCTGTACTGAATATCCACCGCTGTACTCAAGTCATCCCTCCACTGTACTGAACAACCACCGCTGTACTGATGGTATCCCTCCGCTGTACTGATGGCATCCCTCCACTCAACTCATGGTATCCCTCCGCTGTACTGAACACCCACCGCTGTACTTATGGTATCCCTCCGCTGTACTCATGAATATCCTCCACCGTACTGATGATATCCTTCCCTGTACTGGTAATCTTTATAGCAGCAGAATTTCAAAGTAAGCAGAATTAAAAGCGAATTGAAAAATATCAAAAACAGTTTAGCCAAAATTACACTTAAACGGCATCTTTAAGATAATATATCAATGCAATTTTTTTTGTATATAATATGTAATATGGCACCGTTGGTGTAGAGCTGGAAAAATAACAGGATGAGGCTCCAGGGCGGAGCACACCTTGGGGCACATCCCCGACATGCCACCCCAATGGGCAGGCACATCCCCGACCCAAAAATATATTAAGTGCACTCCCAGGCGGTTCTAAGAACAACATCAAATATAAAAACTTTCGTTTCTTGTCTATAACAAGGGGGCTCAGTCCTCCCGCGACCCCAAAGTCTACACCCTGTCTTGTACCTACTGTAATTTGCAATACATTTTCTACTAAATCTGCCCGGTAAAAGTGTAAAATGGAAAACTTAGCGGGCGAAATTTTTGTTCAGTCACTTGTACACAGATGTGTTGATCTCCATCCGATACCTCTTTCCCGCATTTATCGCACGTGCGAGTTTTATTTCGCCCATGTAACTTCTGGTGTCGCCGAAGATGCGAAGACTGCGCGAAAGTTTTCTCGCATTCGTCACATTTATACGGTCTTTCGCCGCTGTGGGTTCGCATGTGCGACTGAAGGTGAACAAGTCTCGTAAAACTGGAGTTGCATGCCTCGCATTTGTATGGTTTTTGGCCTGAATGAACTAAAAGATGTCTACGAAGCGTTGATGCAACAGTGAACGATTTACCGCACTCTTGACACGTGAAAGGCCGCTCGCCGCTGTGGATTCTCTCATGGTCACGAAGATTGTTCATCAAAATGAATTCTTTACCGCAAGTGCTACACTTGTATTGCTTATCGCCGGTATGTTTCGCCATGTGATAATTATAACTGGAGCGTCGATGGAACTCTTGTCCGCACGTCGCGCATTTCCACGGCTTTTCCTGCGTGTGTGTTCTACTGTGGATTTTCAAAGCACTGCCTGTCGTGTATCGTGTACCGCAGACTTTACACTCGTGTTCACGTTTTCCCGTGCGACTGCAAAGATGACTTTGCAAGAAGACTGCTTTATCGAAGATTTTGTTGCATTTCTTGCATTGATGAGTCGTTAAATCTTGTGGCATGTGAGCTAAAAGTTTGTGACTTCTTAGATGTTTTTCACTTTCGAATACTCGACCACATTCATCACATTTAAAGACAGTGATGGTATCTGTCTCTACAAAGAAAGAAAACGATTTTTCATTTGAAAGTTCTGTGGCATCGTTGGCTAATCCAGCTGGCTGTTGCGGTACGCTGTTTTAAAGAGTATGTCATAATAGAACTTTTTATAGAGGTCTGGGTTGGCACGGCACATTTTGAGTAAGTGAGGGGGAAATCCTCTCCACATGCATCACAGTCGTTTTGGGAGCGATATTGCAGCGAATTTTGCTTCAAATTCATGTTTAATGGGAGACAAAGTAAGGTTTCAAGTACCAGTATATCTGCTCTAGGAGGCACTTTTGTGAGTAACTTGCATCTTATTTCCTGAATTTCTGCAGATAACTTTAAAATTTACTGTCACTGATTCCTTTTCTCCCCTTCTTCTTCTATTATTTGTGAATTAGAAATAAAATCTGCTGCACCAACTCTCCTAATGCGACTGCAATCAAGGTCGTTCCATGCAGAGAGGATTCCCTTACCCCAGATATCTACCATTTTCCCGAAAAATGTCATGCCGGCCCAGACCTCTTTGAAAAGGTCTATTGCATCAAATATACCCTATTACATTATTAGTCATGTTATCTGCATACCTTCTGGTTTTTCAATAGTTTTCCCTCCAGGTTGACTTTGAAATAAAGTTGTCATGAAAATCTGCTTGAAATCTTTATTTCTTTTTAGTGAAGACATGTGGTCAGGACCTCAAACGAAAGGAGCATTTAATGATGCAATGCCTCATTGCCTCGTAAGTTTCACTATTATTTCTACTATGATAATTACTAATACTATAAGTATTAGCACTCTGATACTGCTGCTGGGGATACTGCTGCAACTTCAGCTGCCACCAATCCTGCAGCTATTTCTACTTTGCAAGCAAGTGAGCAAGCAATCAATGAAGAAGTTTAGGGATTGAAGCAGTGACAACCAATGCAATGCAAGCCTGAACCTTGCCCCTGACTAACATTCTAAAACCAATCACAACCTTTCTCCTGTTGATACTTTTACTACTAGTAACACTTTTCTGCTGCTGCTCATACAACTGATGCTATGTTGATGCCACTACTGCTGCTGTAAAGTGCAAAGTCTTATGCTTCTGCTGCTGCTGGCATTACTTCTACTGCTACTTGCAGTGCTGCTGCCAATGTTTCCAATACTACTTTTGCTGCAGCTACTGCAGTTAAATTTACTCAAATCCCTACTGCTGCTGCTTGCCACTGATACCACTGCTGCTGCTGCTGCTGCCAATGCAGTTGATGCTGCAGCATATATTACTCCAACTGTAATCCCTACTGCTGCTGTTCATTCTTCTGCTACTGCTACTTGCAGAAGCTGCTACCACATATTCTATACTGCTGCTGCTGCTTCCTCTGCTGCTACTGCTGTATTTTTGAGAAGGCTGTCGTACTGCTAGCTGTTTCAGCTAAATTAGCCCTACTACGCATCCCACATCCAGGCATCCAGAGTCAGTTGTCTAGTCATCCATCTGGAAAGTTGCCCATCCAGACTTTGCCTACACGTGACCAAGCTTAACATCAATGGTCTAACAGAAACTGACTAAGCTGATTGACCACTCAACTTGCAGTTGGTTCTATAGCTAATGCTGCTAGTCATGCTGATATTCCTTATACTGCTGATGTGAATGTTTAAGCTATTGCTCCAGAGCTGCCATGGTTAATGCTGCTGCCACTCCTCTTACCTAAGATTCTGATGTGACCTTGAATAAATGTGATCAGGACTGCAGTAACACCAGTGTTGCTGTACCAATCTTGTATCTAGAAGAAATATAAGATACACTCATTGAAGTTTTCTCTTTTTTAGAAGATCTAATCTACTCCTGGTTTGGCCTTGCTCCCAAGCATCTACTGTATTATAAGGCCAGGTAAGGGTAAAATTCTTTTCTGATCATTTTAGCAAACAAACATACATTTTTATCAAGTTTTTCAATGCTTTCTTCATTGTAATCCCACTGATCAGCCTTATCTTTTATAAGTGGCTCTGGTACCTGAAAGAAGAATAAAATTTACAAAATTATATTGCATTTACATCAAGTACATAATGT
>JACTAT010000040.1:8350202-8570202 GCA_014526335.1 Chrysaora quinquecirrha
TTGTCTGATTTTGTATCAATTAAGATACATTATCATAAAAGCAAGGAAAACGAAAATTAGCAGAGGGTAGTTTCGATCTACCGACCTCTGGGTTATGGGCCCAGCATGCTTCCCCTGCGCCACTCTCCTTGATGAAACAACTTATATTGTCTAATTTTCTATCAATTAAGATACATTATCAAAAGAGAGAAGGAAAACAACAATTAGCAGAGGGTAGTTTCGATCTACCGACCTCTGGGTTATGGGCCCAGCACGCTTCCCCTGCGCCACTCTGCTTGATGAAACAACTTATATTGTCTGATTTTCTATCAATTAAGATACATTATCATAAGAGACAAGGAAAAAAACAATTAGCAGAGGGTAGTTTCGATCTACCGACCTCTGGGTTATGGGCCCAGCAGGCTTCCCCTGCGCCACTCTGCTTGATGAAACCACTTATATTGTCTGATTTTGTATCAATTAAGATACATTATCATAAGAGACAAGGAAAACTAAAATTAAGAGACAAGGAAAACGTAAATTAGCAGAGGTAGTTTCGATCTACCGACCTCTGGGTTATGGGCCCAGCACGCTTCCCCTGCGCCACTCTGCTTGATGAAACAACTTATATTGTCTGATTTTCTATCAATTAAGATACATTATCAAAGAGAGAAGGAAAACAACAATTAGCAGAGGGTAGTTTCGATCTACCGACCTCTGGGTTATGGGCCCAGCAGGCTTCCCCTGCGCCACTCTGCTTGATGAAACAACTTATATTGTCTGATTTTGTATCAATTAAGATACATTATCATAAGAGACAAGGAAAACGAAAATTAGCAGAGGGTAGTTTCGATCTACCGACCTCTGGGTTATGGGCCCAGCAGGCTTCCCCTGCGCCACTCTGCTTGATGAAACCACTTATATTGTCTGATTTTGTATCAATTAAGATACATTATCATAAAAAACAAGGAAAACGAAAATTAGCAGAGGGTAGTTTCGATCTACCGACCTCTGGGTTATGGGCCCAGCAGGCTTCCCCTGCGCCACTCTGCTTGATGAAACCAGTTATATTGTCTGATTTTGTATCAATTAAGATACAATTTCATAAGAGACAAGGAAAATACTTATTAGCACAGCAGAGGGTAGTTTCGATCTACCGACCTTTAGGTTATGGGCCCAGCTTAAGCTTCCCCTGCACGCCACTCTGCTTGATGAAACCACTTATATTGTCTGATTTTCTATCAATTAAGATACATTATCATAAAAAGCAAGGAAAACGAAAATTAGCAGAGGGTAGTTTCGATCTACCGACCTCAGGGTTATGGGCCCAGCATGCTTCCCCTGCGCCACTCTGCTTGATGAAACAACTTATATTGTCTGATTTTCTATCAATTAAGATACATTATCATAAGAGAGAAGGAAAACAACAATTAGCAGAGGGTAATTTCGATCTACCGACCTCTGGGTTATGGGCCCAGCACGCTTCCCCTGCGCCACTCTGCTTGATGAAACAACTTATATTGTCTGATTTTCTATCAATTAAGATACATTATCATAAGAGACAAGGAAAAAACAATTAGCAGAGGGTAGTTTCGATCTACCGACCTCTGGGTTATGGGCCCAGCAGGCTTCCCCTGCGCCACTCTGCTTGATGAAACAACTTATATTGTCTGATTTTGTATCAATTAAGATACATTATCATAAGAGACAAGGAAAACTAAAATTAGCAGAGTGTAGTTTCGATCTACCGACCTCTGGGTTATGGGCCCAGCACGCTTCCCCTGCGCCACTCTGCTTGATGAAACAACTTATATTGTCTAATTTTCTATCAATTAAGATACATTATCAAAAGAGAGAAGGAAAACAACAGTTAGCAGAGGGTAGTTTCGATCTACCGACCTCTGGGTTATGGGCCCAGCAGGCTTCCCCTGCGCCACTCTGCTTGATGAAACCACTTATATTGTCTGATTTTGTATCAATTAAGATACATTATCATAAAAAACAAGGAAAACGAAAATTAGCAGAGTGTAGTTTCGACCTACCGACCTCTGTGTTATGGGCCCAGCAGGCTTCCCTGCGCCACTCTGCTTGATGAAACCACTTATATTGTCTGATTTTGTATCAATTAAGATACATTATCAAAAAACAAGGAAAACGAAAATTAGCAGAGGGTAGTTTCGATCTACCGACCTCTGGGTTATGGGCCCAGCACGCTTCCCCTGCGCCACTCTGCTTGATGAAACAACTTATATTGTCTGATTTTGTATCAATTAAGATACATTATCATAAAAAACAAGGAAATAGAAAATTAGCAGAGGGTAGTTTCGATCTACCGACCTCTGGGTTATGGGCCCAGCACGCTTCCCTGCGCCACTCTGCTTGATGAAACCACTTATATTGTCTGATTTTGTATCAATTAAGATACATTATCATAAAAACAAGGAAAACAAAAATTAGCAGAGGGTAGTTTCGATCTACCGACCTCTGGGTTATGGGCCCAGCACGCTTCCCCTGCGCCACTCTGCTTGATGAAACCACTTATATTGTCTGATTTTGTATCAATTAAGATACATTTCATAAGAGAAAGGAAAACACTAATTAGCAGAGTGTAGTTTCGATCTACCGACCTCTGTGTTATGGGCCCAGCAGGCTTCCCCTGCGCCACGCTGCTTGATGAAACCACTTATATTGTCTGATTTTGTATCAATTAAGATACATTATCAAAAGAGAGAAGGAAAACAACAATTAGCAGAGGGTAGTTTCGATCTACCGACCTCTGGGTTATGGGCCCAGCACGCTTCCCCTGCACCACGCTGCTTGATGAAACAACTCATATTGCCTGATTTTCTATCAATTAAGATACATTATCAAAAGAGAGAAGGAAAACGAAAATTAGCAGAGGGTAGTTTCGATCTACCGACCTCTGGGTTATGGGCCCAGCAAGCTTCCCCTGTGCCACTCTGCTTGATGAAACCACTTATATTGTCTGATTTTGTATCAGGTAAGATACATTTTCATAAGAGACACGGCAGCAATAATTAGCAGAGTGTAGTTTCGATGTACCGACCTCTGTGTTATGGGCCCAGCACGCTTCCCCTGCGCCACTCTGCTTGATGAAACAACTTTTATTGTCTGATTTTGTATCAATTAAGATACATTATCATAAGAGACAAGGAAAACGAAAATTTCCAGAGGGTAGTTTCGATCTACCGACCTCTGGGTTATGGGCCCAGCACGCTTCCCCTGCGCCACTCTCCTTGATGAAACAACTTATATTGTCTAATTTTCTATCAATTAAGATACATTATCAAAAGAGAGAAGGAAAACAACAGTTAGCAGAGGGTAGTTTCGATCTACCGACCTCTGGGTTATGGGCCCAGCAGGCTTTCCCTGCGGCACTCTGCTTGATGAAACTACTAATATTGTCTGATTTTGAATCAATTAAGATACATTATCATAAAAAACAAGGAAAACGAAAATTAGCAGAGGGTAGTTTCGATCTACCGACCTCTGGGTTATGGGCCCAGCACGCTTCCCCTGCGGCACTCTGCTTGATGAAACCACTTATATTGTCTGATTTTGTATCAATTAAGATACATTTTCATAAGAGACAAGGAAAAGCAATAATTAGCAGAGGGTAGTTTCGATCTACCGACCTCTGGTTATGGGCCCAGCACGCTTCCCCTGCGCCACTCTGCTTGATGAAACAACTTTTATTGTCTGATTTTGTATCAATTAAGATACATTATCATACGAGACAAGGAAAACGAAAATAAGCAGAGTGTAGTGTAGATCTACCGATCTCTGGGTTATGGGCCTAGCACGCTTCCCCTGCGCCACTCTGCTTGATAAAACCAGTTTTATTGTCTGATTTTCTATCAATTAAGATACATTATCAAAGAGAGAAGGAAAACAACAATTAGCAGAGGGTAGTTTCGATCTACCGACCTCTGGGTTATGGGCCCAGCAGGCTTCCCCTGCGCCACTCTGCTTGATGAAACCACTTATATTGTCTGATTTTGTATCAATTAAGATACATTATCAAAAGAGAGAAGGAAAACAACAATTAGCAGAGGGTAGTTTCGATCTACCGACCTCTGGGTTATAGGCCCAGCAGGCTTCCCCTGCGCCACTCTGCTTGATGAAACCAGTTATATTGTCTGATTTTGTATCAATTAAGATACATTATCATAAAAAACAAGGAAAACGAAAATTAGCAGAGGGTAGTTTCGATCTACCGACCTCTGTGTTATGGGCCCAGCACGCTTCCCCTGCGCCACTCTGCTTGATGAAACAACTTTTATTGTCTGATTTTGTATCAATTAAGATACATTATCATAAGAGACAAGGAAAACGAAAATTAGCAGAGTGTAGTTTCGATCTACCGACCTCTGGGTTATGGGCCCAGCACGCTTCCCCTGCGCCACTCTGCTTGATGAAACAACTTTTATTGTCTGATTTTGTATCAATTAAGATACATTATCATAAAAAACAAGGAAAACGAAAATTAGCAGAGTGTAGTTTCGATCTACCGACCTCTGGGTTATGGGCCCAGCAGGCTTCCCCTGCGCCACCCTGCTTGATGAAACAACTTATATTGTCTGATTTTGTATCAATTAAGATACATTATCAAAAGAGAGAAGGAAAACAACAATTAGCAGAGGGTAGTTTCGATCTACAGACCTCTGGGTTATGGGCCCAGCAGGCTTCCCCTGCGCCACTCTGCTTGATGAAACCACTTATATTGTCCGATTTTGTATCAATTAAGATACATTATCATAAAAAACAAGGAAAACGAAAATTAGCAGAGGGTAGTTTCGATCCACCGACCTCAGGGTTATTGGCCCAGCACGCTTCCCCTGCGCCACTCTGCTTGATGAAACAACTTATATTGTCTGATTTTCTATCAATTAAGATACATTATCAAAAGAGAGAATGAAAACAACAATTAGCAGAGGGTAGTTTCGATCTACCGACCTCTGGGTTATGGGCCCAGCAGGCTTCCCCCGCGCCACTTTGCTTGATGAAACAACTTTTATTGTCTGATTTTGTATCAATTAAGATACATTATCATAAAAAACAAGGAAAACGAAAATTAGCAGAGGGTAGTTTCGATCTACCGACCTCTGGGTTATGGGCCCAGCAGGCTTTCCCTGCGGCACTCTGCTTGATGAAACTACTAATATTGTCTGATTTTGAATCAATTAAGATACATTATCATAAAAAACAAGGAAAACGAAAATTAGCAGAGGGTAGTTTCGATCTACCGACCTCTGGGTTATGGGCCCAGCACGCTTCCCCTGCGGCACTCTGCTGGATGAAACCACTTATATTGTCTGATTTTGTATCAGGTAAGACACATTTTCATAAGAGACACGGCAGCAATAATTAGCAGAGGGTAGTTTCGACCTACCGACCTCTGTGTTATGGGTCCAGCACGCTTCCCCTGCGCCACTCTGCTTGATGAAACAACTTTTATTGTCTGATTTTGTATCAATTAAGATACATTATCATACGAGACAAGGAAAACGAAAATAAGCAGAGTGTAGTGTAGATCTACCGATCTCTGGGTTATGGGCCTAGCACGCTTCCCCTGCGCCACTCTGCTTGATAAAACCAGTTTTATTGTCTGATTTTCTATCAATTAAGATACATTATCAAAAGAGAGAAGGAAAACAACAATTAGCAGAGGGTAGTTTCGATCTACCGACCTCTGGGTTATGGGCCCAGCAGGCTTCCCCTGCGCCACTCTGCTTGATGAAACCAGTTATATTGTCTGATTTTCTATCAATTAAGATACATTATCAAAAGAGAGAAGGAAAACAACAATTAGCAGAGGGTAGTTTCGATCTACCGACCTCTGGGTTATGGGCCAAGCAGGCTTCCCCTGCGCCACTCTGCTTGATGAAACTAGTTATATTGTCTGATTTTGTATCAATTAAGATACATTATCATAAAAAACAAGGAAAACGAAAATTAGCAGAGGGTAGTTTCGATCTACCGACCTCTGTGTTATGGGCCCAGCACGCTTCCCCTGCGCCACTCTGCTTGATGAAACAACTTTTATTGTCTGATTTTGTATCAATTAAGATACATTATCATAAGAGACAAGGAAAACGAAAATTAGCAGAGGGTAGTTTCGATCTACCGACCTCTGTGTTATGGGCCCAGCACGCTTCCCCTGCGCCACTCTGCTTGATGAAACAACTTTTATTGTCTGATTTTGTATCAATTAAGATACATTATCATAAAAAACAAGGAAAACGAAAATTAGCAGAGTGTAGTTTCGATCTACCGACCTCTGGGTTATGGGCCCAGCAGGCTTCCCCTGCGCCACCCTGCTTGATGAAACAACTTATATTGTCTAATTTTCTATTAATTAAGATACAGTATCAAAAGAGAGAAGGAAAACAACAATTAGCAGAGGGTAGTTTCGATCTACAGACCTCTGGGTTATGGGCCCAGCAGGCTTCCCCTGCGCCACTCTGCTTGATGAAACCACTTATATTGTCCGATTTTGTATCAATTAAGATACATTATCATAAAAAACAAGGAAAACGAAAATTAGCAGAGGGTAGTTTCGATCCACCGACTTCAGGGTTATTGGCCCAGCACGCTTCCCCTGCGCCACTCTGCTTGATGAAACAACTTATATTGTCTGATTTTCTATCAATTAAGATACATTATCAAAAGAGAGAATGAAAACAACAATTAGCAGAGGGTAGTTTCGATCTACCGACCTCTGGGTTATGGGCCCAGCAGGCTTCCCCCGCGCCACTCTGCTTGATGAAACAACTTTTATTGTCTGATTTTGTATCAATTAAGATACATTATCAAAAGAGAGAATGAAAACAACAATTAGCAGAGGGTAGTTTCGATCTACCGACCTCTGGGTTATGGGCCCAGCAGGCTTCCCCCGCGCCACTCTGCTTGATGAAACAACTTTTATTGTCTGATTTTGTATCAATTAAGATACATTATCAAAAGAGAGAAGGATAACAACAATTAGCAGAGGGTAGTTTCGATCTACCGACCTCTGGGTTATGGGCCCAGCACGCTTCCCCTGCGCCACTCTGCTTGATGAAACAACTTATATTGTCTAATTTTCTATCAATTAAGATACATTATCAAAAGAGAGAAGGAAAACAACAATTAGCAGAGGGTAGTTTCGATCTACCGACCTCTGGGTTATGGGCCCAGCACGCTTCCCCCGCGCCACTCTGCTTGATGAAACAACTTTTATTGTCTGATTTTGTATCAATTAAGATACATTATCAAAAGAGAGAAGGAAAACAACAATTAGCAGAGGGTAGTTTCGATCTACCGACCTCTGGGTTATGGGCCCAGCACGCTTCCCCCGCGCCACTCTGCTTGATGAAACAACCTTTATTGTCTGATTTTGTATCAATTAAGATACAATTTCATAAGAGACAAGGAAAACACTAATTAGCACAGCAGAAGGTAGTTTCGATCTACCGACCTCTGGGTTATGGGCCCAGCACGCTTCCCCCGCGCCACTCTGCTTGATGAAACAACTTTTATTGTCTGATTTTGTATCAATTAAGATACAATTTCATAAGAGACAAGGAAAACACTAATTAGCACAGCAGAGGGTAGTTTCGATCTACCGACCTCTGGGTTATGCGCCAAGCGCGCTTCCTCTGCGCCACTCTGCTTGATGAAGCGACTTATATTCTCTGATTTTGTAACAATTAAGATATAGATTCATAAGAGACAAGGAAAACACTAATTAGCAGAGGTTAGTTTCGATCTACCGACCTTTAGGTTATGGGCCCAGCGCGCTTCCCTGCGCCACTCTGCTTGATGAAACCACTTATATTGTCTGATTTTCTATCAATTAAGATACATTATCAAAAGAGAGAAGGAAAACAACAATTAGCAGAGGGTAGTTTCGATCTACCGACCTCTGGGTTATGGGCCCAGCACGCTTCCCCTGCGCCACTCTGCTTGATGAAACCAGTTATATTGTCAGAATTTGTATCAATTAAGATACATTATCATAAAAAACAAGGAAAACGAAAATTAGCAGAGGGTAGTTTCGATCTACCGACCTCTGGGTTTAGTGGCCCAGCAAGCTTCCCCTGCGCCACTCTGCTTGATGAAACCGGTTATATTGTCTGATTTTGTATCAATTAAAATACATTATCATAAAAAACAAGGAAAACGAAAATTAGCAGAGGGTAGTTTCGATCTACCGACCTCTGGGTTATGGGCCCAGCAGGCTTCCCCTGCGCCACTCTGCTTGATGAAACCAGTTATATTGTCTGATTTTGTATCAATTAAGATACAATTTCATAAGAGACAAGGAAAACGTAAATTAGCAGAGGGTAGTTTCGATCTACCGACCTCTGGGTTATGGGCCCAGCTTAAGCTTCCCCTGCACGCCACTCTGCTTGATGAAACCACTTATATTGTCTGATTTTCTATCAATTAAGATACATTATCATAAAAAGCAAGGAAAACGAAAATTAGCAGAGGGTAGTTTCGATATACCGACTTCAAGGTTATGGGCCCAGCACGCTTCCCCTGCGCCACTCTGCTTGATGAAACCAGTTATATTGTCAGAATTTGTATCAATTAAGATACATTATCATAAAAAACAAGGAAAACGAAAATTAGCAGAGGGTAGTTTCGATCTACCGACCTCTGGGTTATGGGCCCAGCACGCTTCCCCTGCGCCACTCTGCTTGATGAAACAACTTTATATTGTCTGATTTTGTATCAATTAAAATACATTATCATAAAAAACAAGGAAAACGAAAATTAGCAGAGGGTAGTTTCGATCTACCGACCTCTGGGTTATGGGCCCAGCAGGCTTCCCCTGCGCCACTCTGCTTGATGAAACCAGTTATATTGTCTGATTTTGTATCAATTAAGATACAATTTCATAAGAGACAAGGAAAATACTTATTAGCACAGCAGAGGGTAGTTTCGATCTACCGACCTCTGGGTTATGGGCCCAGCTTAAGCTTCCCCTGCACGCCACTCTGCTTAATGAAAAGACGTATATTGTCTGATTTTGTATCAATTAAGATACATTATCATAAAAAGCAAGGAAAACGAAAATTAGCAGAGGGTAGTTTCGATCTACCGACTTCAGGGTTATGGGCCCAGCATGCTTCCCCTGCGCCACTCTCCTTGATGAAACAACTTATATTGTCTAATTTTCTATCAATTAAGATACATTATCAAAAGAGAGAAGGAAAACAACAATTAGCAGAGGGTAATTTCGATCTACCGACCTCTGGGTTATGGGCCCAGCACGCTTCCCCTGCGCCACTCTGCTTGATGAAACAACTTATATTGTCTAATTTTCTATCAATTAAGATACATTATCAAAAGAGAGAAGGAAAACAACAATTAGCAGAGGGTAGTTTCGATCTACCGACCTCTGGGTTATGGGCCCAGCACGCTTCCCCCGCGCCACCCTGCTTGATGAAACAACTTTTATTGTCAGATTTTGTATCAATTAAGATACAATTTCATAAGAGACAAGGAAAATACAAATTAGCACAGCAGAAGGTAGTTTCGATCTACCGACCTCTAGGTTATGGGCCCAGCACGCTTCCCCCGCGCCACTCTGCTTGATGAAACAACTTTTATTGTCTGATTTTGTATCAATTAAGATACAATTTCATAAGAGACAAGGAAAACACTAATTAGCACAGCAGAGGGTAGTTTCGATCTACCGACCTCTGGGTTATGGGCCCAGCAAGCTTCCCCTGCACGCCACTCTGCTTAATGAAAGGACGTATATTGTCTGATTTTGTATCAATTAAGATACATTATCATAAGAGACAAGGAAAACACTAATTAGCAGAGGGTAGCTTCGATCTACCGACCTCTGAGTGATGGACCCAGCACGCTTCCTCTGAGCCTATCTGCGCCATTCTGCTTTTATGAAATGAATATCATTTTCTGATTTTGCTTCAAGTAACATATATTTTCAAAAAGAAGAAGAAAAACATACTAATTAGCCGAGGGTGGTTTCCATCTAACGACATCTTGGTTATGGGCCCAGCACGCTTCCTCTGCGCTATGCTGCTTGGTCAAATGACTTAGATTATCTGATTTTGTATCAAGCGCCATACATTTGATTAGATCCAGAAAATGAATAAGCTTCGACAGACTTTTTCATCCTTGCTTTTGCAATTCACAAAGGATTATACGTTCATCATTTATAAAAAATATTTACAAGTTTTGCTTAAAGCCGATAATATCATATGTTAATTGGAGCTAATTTCATTGCTAATAAATTATATTGTGTTTTCTTAATTGTTTAGTTATGGCGTTAAGACATGGCTTCGTAAGTTTTCGATGCAAATAGGGTGGGGACGGCTACAGTTGTCCGAGATGAAATAATTCACGTATGTCCCAGATTATTGGCATAGATAGCTAAAAGAAAAAATAATTTGGTAATAATCGGTAAGCTAAGCGTACGAGAACGAGCACGGAAATAAGCAAGACAAATAAGAAAAGCGTTACCTTTTTATCTTAAAGTAAGTCATTAAGCATAAGGGAGATCATGGAAAGATGTAAAGAAGGATGTGCCTTCGATTTCCTGTGCTTGGGATAACAGTAAGCCGTTAACAAAACATTTGTGACGTGATTGGCTTCAAAAGCGCAAATATTTCCCAATAAGACGGCCTCGCAAAAAGGAGCACGAGAAAATATGTTAATGTGTTGTCTTCTTCGAGGGTTCTTGCAATGCTCCGCCAGGATTTATGAAATATCCCTTTGAATTTTTTCAATTCAGTTAATATGCAGATACGATTTCTCTTTTAGCCCTAAATGAAAAAACCGGACCTTAGCAACGGATGGGCCATTTTTGAATGTCAATCTCCTCTAGACTATATAACGGAGATACTAAGAGCTCAGTCAGAGCGGTTATTTTAGAATATTACACTACTAGTCGTCGATCTGTATTTTAAAACTGATTAGGCCATTTGGTCATGCAATCATTCAATACATTCTGGATGTTATTTTTATGTCATATGTTATTTTTCTAACATTTTATATTTTTCTCAGCACTATTCAAACAGTTATTTTTGTGGCAATACAATAGGGCATTGCTGGTGCAGAAGACGTCTCATGAGGAGAGGAGTGGTCAAGTGGTAAAGGCGTTCGGCTCACAATCGCGAGTTCGTAGGTTCAAATCTCATCGGGATTACTTTCCACAAGCCTACAGTCAACTCAGCTGTCCATCCTTCCGAGGTGAGTAAATGAGGACCCAGGGTATTCCTTCTAGAATATCATTCTGACCGCACAAGCTACAGGACCCCATCAACCAGACAGCTGCCAGAATCCCCGAACTGCGTTAACAAATAAAGATTGCTTGCTTGCTTGCCGAGAAAGAATGCTGGTTTCCATAAAATGGAAAGCAGTACCTGCATATTACCATAAAAAAGTCAAGAAAGGCCTGAATGGAAAAAAGGTTATAAAAGAGAGCTCTTACCAGTTACCAATAAAGCAGCGGGCCAGAAGGCAGAGGATATTCTTTGATTAAAACAGACTTCATTTTCCGCGATAAATTTGCTGTTTAAAACAACCAGAAATTTCAACATGGAACAATTTAATTTTCTTTTGAAGATTTCAATTTCGAGTCAGCAACTTTGTTGCCAGTAACAACTGCTACTTTGTAGCGTCGAATTCTAAAACAAAATATATGAAAATATATACTAAAGCTAAAATAAGTTGAAATGTTGGTCTCCATTGAATTTCTTCCTTGAAGCACATTTATTACAATGAATATTGGCTTTTCACTTCATGTGAAAAGTCATGTTAAACCAGTTCCCAATAAATATTGCGCAGTCTTACTGCATTATTCTAACTAAAATCTAAATGACCATGGACATTTTGCGACAAAACACCAAACAGGTATAATATACTCATTTTGGCTGTGAAATCCTACGTTTCCGTTAGTCAGACACAGGCGAATTTACTGATCTTCCATGCAGGAATATGTACGAGTTCATTTCGTGAAGATTCTGGGTTACTGGGTAGACGTCATCAATTCCCAGGCCCCAATGTGCGCGTTCGTCGAACAGAAGATCTGACTTTGAACAGCTGTAACTTCAAAATATACCCCTGATTTGACTTCTGTTTTCACTTTTCTAATATGCATATCGGATTCTAATGATTTACGGAAAAAATTTTGGGTGAAGGTGCACTTTAAACTCTGAATTGGCATTGATATATTTGCATTGAGAAGTTACAATAGCCTGCAATACAATCGTATTACTTTAAATTTGCACCACGGTATTACCAAAGCATAAGAATTTAAGTCTCACTCGCGCGCTTTCTTATCTCATCAGAACAAACGTGGTGAAGTCAATGCAAAAAGTTACCCATTCAAATGGAATCGATTCTATGGCCCAGACTTTTATTCTCTATTGTTATTTATTTTAAAAAACCGCGAAATTGAAATTTAAAGAACTCTGACGTCAGCTAGGCCTCTGCCAAATCCCTATCCTGTTGTCCTACCGTAAAAAATAGACACAACTGAGTCCAAAAATGTTGCGGGCCAGAATTTCTAGCACGCTCAAAAATTTAGAAAAAAACATCTTTCTTTTCAAATTTTTATGTGATGAGAAATGAGAAAACAATTTTGAAGGTTCGAGTAGATCAAAACGTTCTTTATGAAGTGGTTCAACCCAAGATTACGTCAAATCACCGGAAATAAAACGTCTGAAAATTTAACTTCAAAGATTTTTGGGAAAATTTAAGCACAAATACAGCTTGAATTGAATCAAACCATTAACTAAACTGAATTGAAATGAATCGTCATTTTGTCAGATTCTGCAATTCAATTTCTAATGCCAGTATAGGTTTCTTATATTTTTGATAGTAAGGATAGCTACAAAGAAATTTACCTTCCCAAAACTGGACGACGTTTTGATTTGCCACTTGGTGGTCTTGGAGCTATAACTGGATCCGGTAACTTAGCTTTTGAGGTGCCAGCCTTAACACTTTCATCCACTGACTGACTGTCTGGAGGTCTACCTGCCAAGCTGGATTTTGTTTCTGTAGCCAGTTCATCTACTTCAGGAACACCGTCTTCTTTCACATCGACATTGACAGCACCGGTTTGCAAAACAGCCAGGTGGACCGGTTTTTGGATTTTACTCGTATGGCTTTCTGTAAACTGACTGCTGACAGAATCACTGTCCGATTTCAGCCTATGAGATTGGCTACGTCTGTCCGACGTTTTTCTATTAGAAAAGATTTTGATTCCCTATGTCTTTCACTCGATCGCAATCCCATAGAGTCTCCACGTAATTCACTAGACTTATTCACAGATAAACTGGTATGCTGAATGTCCTTTTTCAACTTAGATGAGTCTTCATGACCTGACTCTATAGGTGAGTTTTTATGATCAGATTCTGAGCTGTTTCCATCATATGAAGATTTTTCGAGATTTTTCATGCTTTGCCTTGTTTCTGAAATATGAAGCGCATTCCTATCTAAATCCAAAGAACGCTGAATGTCTTCATTCTTGGTACCAGCAATCTTGCAAAAGCCTTCTAGCTTAGTTTGATTCTTTACTTCAAAATGCTCGCCAGATCTTTGGTCAACGGAAACTCTGCTCTTATCGATTGCAGAAGGACCAACAGATGATTCACTTCTAAGAACTTCATTAGCATCATGCTCAACCTCTTCTACCTTGACACCACTGTATTGTTTTCTCTGAACTTCATCGTCATCGTTCACTAAAGAAGATGGTTGTTTACCATCGTTAATATCTGTAGCTCTTGTAAATGTGATTTTGACAACAGTATTATTAGGAGCATTATCACTAGTCTTTGTGCTTTGGATGACAGCACCACCACTGATGTCCAAATCTCCTTTTTCTCCAACTGACGTGGTTTCAACAACGCAAGGAATGATATTGTTACTGGCTCTAACATCAACTAGAAGATTTTCTGTTTTAAAATTGTAGTCAACCCGTGGTAATCCTTTGATACTTAAATCAGCAGAATCGTTTTCACAAGGCTTATTTTCATTAATGTTGTCGTTAGATTCTTCAACCACGCCACTTCTATTGCCACAGGGAGCTTGCAACTGTTCTGTGAAGTTAGTACCGTTCTCGTCGATTTGTTTTGAACTATGAGGTTGAACATCTTTATCATGGTCTTCTCCTTGATCAGAATAAACGTAATCGGCTTCTTCAACGTCAAATTGACTTGTCGCCGTTTTCATTTTCTTATTATCAATATTCTTATTTTGTTTGCATTCAACATAACTTTGATTTACTCCATCATGTTTGATTTTACTACCAGAATCACCGTCCATTTCATTGGAGACTTCAAGAGGTAATGCATTTATGTCTTTCTCAACAATTTTCGATTTCCTCTTAGGTGCATCAACAACTGCAGTATAGGCATTGGCTTCCTCATTTGTTAAATCAGGCCACACAACGTCCTTCGCTTCTCTATCTTCAGCAATATCTACGTTGTCTTCATGTACATTTTCTGCTTCTTCAAGTTGATTCATTGCTGTTTTAGAATTTTCTTGTTTCTCTCTCTTTCGGTCTAGAGACTCAAAGAAACCTTTCAAGACAAGGAAGGCTCTCGAGCTTTCTGGTTCTGATCCAGATTTCAGTCGTTTTCTACTAGCAGAGTCTCTACTATGACTGCTTTCGCTTAGTTTGCATTCATTGGATTCCTGTTTTGGAAGATATCGTTCATTTAAGCTCTCTTTTTGCGACATTTGCTCGCCTGAGTTTTGTTTCGGTGACACCAACGGACTCTCTACACAGTATTCATCACTTCCATTTTTCTCAGGTGTTCGTTCTTTGGTAGGATCACCGTAGAACTGAGTATCTACATATGGAATTTGTGCATTACCATCTAAAGAATCTCTCACTAAAATAGCTTCACGATTGTCTCTTGTGTTTGAAATATCAACAAACAGTGGATGATGTTCTTTGTTTTCGTGTATTGGGTCATCTAGAACCTGGATGTCACCACACTGAGCAGGGATAGCTGAAGTTGTTGCGTTGTTGAAAAAATCTGCTTCTTCATCTTTGCTGAGTTTTGGATTTTTCTTGGAATCATCATTAGACGATTCTTTCAATGATGAACCTTGCAGTTTTTCAACTCTTTTCAACCCTGCAAGTTTCTCAGCTCTTTCAATAGCTTGATTTTCTAAAACCTGCAATTTCGGAGAATCAAAACCACTAACATTAATAACATTAATTTTCTTTTGATGGTCAGACTGTTCATCTAAATTAACACTCTTCATCTCAGGAGACTTTTCAATCCCGTGGGCACTGGGGACATCACTTCCTTTCTTCACTTCATTCCCAATATCTTCCTGATTGGGGTCCTTTTCACATGCTCTTCACTGAATGAAAAAACAGGCTTGTAAGGTTCTTCTTTGTTCACCTGAAAATGATTAGAATCATCTTCGCCTGCCACTTCCTCGTGATCTGCTAAATATCCTTTAGAGTTATCGTTTACTATTTCATCAAAATTAATCTTCTTATCATTCGCTGAACTTATTTGCTTTTTGTCCAATTTACCATCACTTTTTGATTTAATATTTGAAACAACTTTATCTTCGGAATCAGCTTCCTTTTGGATGCCAGTTGAAAATTCACCTTCAGATTGCTTGACAGCTTGCTTAGGCTCTCCAAAATCATGCCTCTCAGCAAGAACTTGTATATTTTCTTTCACGTTATCGTTCTTTTTATCTCTTTCAATAAGGATTTCACTTTTGTCTTTACCGGAAGAAACATCTGTCTGTCCCTTAAGTTTCACTTTGGAGTCCTTAAGTATTGTTTCTTTCATCACTTGAAGAAAACTTTTTGGTAGGCGTACAGGGACCGTTGGTTCCTAAGTAAAAAAATTACGGTTTTTTAGTTAATAGTTATCAATGATGCGGTCAGCTTTGAAAATGCAGGGGCTTACGTATGCACAGGCAAACTAGGAATGTATTATTATGTCTCTATAAAACCAAGGACTGATAATGCAGACGAAACAGCCCACACAGACAGAAAATTTCATAAGTGACGTTGAAAAAAAAACAGCTTCCAAGAATATTAAGGGGAAAAATCTGCTTCTTCAAAACGGGAGGATTGTGGGCCAGTCAACGATGACATATTGTGGAAAAGTTTGTACACCTCTGAAAACGAGGCTTGGTTATACACTGAAGTTGTTGGTAAGGGATAAACTATTGTTTGAATGTAAATATCTCTGTATGTGGAGTAAAATTCAAGCAAAGGCAACATAGGGTTTGTTCAATTTTAAGATGAGCCAAAAGTCTGGTTAACGAAATGAATAGAAATGTAAAATGAAAAATTTTTGTAAGCTATTTCAATTATACTGTTACATTATAAATTGCCAGCAGTAGCGAAAAAGTCCTCGGACACAATAAAAGCTTTTTGGTCTGACACTCTTCAGAGTGTAAACATCAGAAACAGACCGAAACAATCGACTAAGGCGAAAATTATATCCAGATGGGGATGCACCAATCAGAAAGTGAAGCTGGATTGATATTTTGTACTCAACACCAATCAGCTTGCAGGCTACAGCGACGTTATATTCAAAAACACCTAAATAAAACAAAGATCTTGCTTTGAATTGTTTCAGCCAGTTGTAGAAGTTAATGCTCTGAGGAATGTCATGTGAAAAAAGCTTTCCAAGCTTCCTAACTATGTCCAAATATGTTTCCGCACCGCTTGCAATTTTGAAATTTGTACAGCTCAAGGACTACGTTTACCTTTGTTTCTTTCAATCTTGGCCTTGTACCTTCCAAGAGACCTTCGAAAAATTCTTTTCTTATCAGCTCCTGAGTTTGCTCTGGCTTTTTAGACTCTTTTCCATTGACTTCCTCTTCATCTTGTCGCATTCCAGTCTCAGCATAACTCCATCTTCTTTTCTCTGCTTTCAGTTTCATGTTTTCATTTCCAATGCTGTCATCCCCAAGCAGCTGGTCATTGGTTCTTGGCAGATCAGACACATTCGTCACAGCAATGTCCGGCTTCACACCTTGCGGTGTCGGACAGTAATTCACACCTGTACTTGACGCTGTTGTTGTTGTCAATGACCCGTCCACTGTAGATTTTTCCCAATCAAAGGTTTCATTTTCACGTATTCCCTTCCGAGACATCGCATCGTAGAAACAAGAGGACAAGTACTATAAATAATAGTGCAGTATTTTAGCATTAATGGTTAAAAACAACTTTAACACTATAATAGAATAAATTCCACAAGTGTTTTAGATGCATTAAGTTTTTATTCCTCCGACAAGCATGCAAAAATCATGACAAAATTCTTATCAGGAAATAGACCAGGCTGAGCAGAAGCGGGGAGCAACCCAACGGGGAACTTTGTCTGCATAAACTTTTCAAATGCAAAATTTTATGCTGATTCCGAAAATCTTTGGTAAACGGGCGTCACCGGATGCGAACGGAAGTTATGGGCGTGATTATGGGCGTAAGTTGACAAAAATCTTTTTTTCACAAACACAGGCAAATTTTTGAAATTTCATGCTGAATTTGAGAGAAATTGGCAGAAGTGTGTCAGCGGGCAAAAGCGGACGTTATGGGAGTGGTCATGGGCGTGGTCATGGGCGTGGTCATGGGCGTTGGCCACTGAATTTTTCTCGCAAAGCCAAAGTTTCCGATTGCAAGACTTCTCTGCTTCATACTTAGTTTCACAAATGCATATATCAGTAGAAATTAAACATTAGCTAAAATCTATCCCAGGTATACAACAACAACAATTTCATTGTTAAACTAATCAGAGTCATAATCTGAGTCACTTTCCCCATCAAATCATCATCTGAAACGCTTTCCTCTTCAGTATCTATCAGAATCTTTATTACATCGGAGGAAATGCCTCACTCATCAAATTGCTTTCCCTCCTCTGAATATCCATTTGCAGTGATAACATCGCATTCAATAGTGGACTGAAAACTTGACTTCCATATTTTTGCAATGTAATTGCATCTCTGGTTTCTCAGATTCAAGGTTTCACGGCAAGGTGGCAGCAAGGACAAATCTTGAATCCTGCCCTTTTCTCATATATGTTCTTGAACATTTCATAACGCACTTCATTGATATCACGTTTTCCTTCATGAACAAAGAACAAACATACTCTTCGAGCAACGCCTGAAGCGCACCATCCATTCTCCACTGATTTCCTAGTTGCGCGAACATTTCAGTAAACCTCTTGCTCTTCTCAATCCTTTTCCAACAGATACGCTTTGACTTTCGAAATATAGAAGAAATGTAGTCATTGCAAGAAAATGCGTGAAATCAATTAATGCTGACTTTAGATTATCTGGCATATCAATCACACTTAATCGCAAGACTTTCCTTGACTTCCGGTGCCGTAATCAAGATAGATTCTGTGAGCGTCTTCTGGAAATAACGCAAGAAACAGGATATTGATATCCACATCACCGGATGGAGATCTTACAAACACTGCTTTGCCTGGGTATGCTGTAAAAGCGTGTTTAGCATGCAAGAGAAGCTTGGTATCTGCCTCTTCTTGATTACTGCTTAGCTCATGTATAACATCAGTGGAGTTTTCCGTTATGCAAATGCAAAGGTTTTTAACAGAAAACATGATCTCCTTACATTTCAACTTAGAAAGAAACGTATTTTTCAGCTTAACCATTTCGTCTTTGATGATTTCGATCATTCTAGCCTTGTTCTCTCCGTTCTTGAGAAATTCTGAAAAGTTACGTGTTTGTAAGATCTCCACAAGGCTAGAATGATCGAAATCATCAAAGACGAAATGGTTAAGCTGAAAAATACGTTTCTTTCTAAGTTGAAATGTAAGGAGATCATGTTTTCTGTTAGCAAAAAAAACCTTTGCATTTGCAAATGGTCTAAACATTATCGTCCTGCTGCTAAACTAAGAAACAGGAACAGAAAACAAAAGGACAATAACCATTAAAGCAATTCTGTGAACTGAAGCTAAACTAGAATATACATTACCTCATAGTCCGGTCGATCCATGTAATCAAGCCCTTCGATATGATCAAGAAAGCCTTTGAATTCAACAGGTAGTTGCTTCAACAGTAATTTGTGATTATAGGCTTTTTTGAATGTTCCAACTTCCTCCTTCATACAAAAAAGAGAAATTTGACAACAAACATCAATTGGATTCAGCTAAAAATTGTTGCAAACGAAAATTTATAAAACTTTGGTGAGAAATGCCAACCGTATCGAAAGGTAATAACAAAGAAAACTAACGTAGAAAATTTGATGTCTTGATAACAACTGTGCATGCTCATTCTGCAATATGCAGTAGGATACATAACTTAATGCAATCTCTGTAGTTTACTCTATGTAAGTTTAAATGGGTGTCAAATCACTACTGTAAAACCTAATGTTAAAGAATTTCACAATACAATACAATACAATACATAGAGAATCATCGAGAATTTATTAACGTTCAATATCTACCACAGTTTGAAAATGGCATCCGTCAATGGTTGCCGGAATATCATTGCCATATTTAAATAAGGTTAGAAATCCACAACGATGTTTTGATATATTAACAAAGCAACCTAGAAAGCCGTACCTTGTCTTTTAGTTTTCTCCACGGCATGCCACCTTGTGCGAATTCTACAATCATGTAAAATACTGACCACAAGTCATCACGCCGACTCATCTCCTAAAAGAAGCATTATTACAAATTTCATATGCACCATAACTATTTATATTTATGTGTCATAAAAAGATGTAATCTCATAAATATCCACTCTATTTTAGCTTTTGAAGAGTACAACAATTAATGAAACCTAAGTTTAATAACTCCCTCATTTCAGTAGAAATTTTAGCATTATTCAACACCTCACTATAGATATCGTCCAGTGCAAAATTTTTTCAGGCAAGGGTAAACTAATAACTTTGCATATACGTTAAACCTCATGTATGTTACTACAGTTTAATCCCGTTATGGCGTATTTGAACGGACAGTTGTAGCTAATTTGAACGATGTATGAAATTACGTTAGAAAAAGGTTATTTCTTTGGTATCCTGGAGTACGTTACAAGCGAGAAAGTTATAAACGATATTGCACGGAACGATAAGAATGTTTAAAATAGGTTATTGATCAAAGCTCTACCTTGTTATCGTGAGCATTTATTGAAGCATAACGCACGGTTCCTCTGAATCCAGCCACAGGTCTGGGCTAAAGTTAAAAGAAAAAATATTATATTTCCTAGAAAAAGTCATTTATAAAAATTTCCCATTAATAAATCTGATAAATCTGAAAAACGTTTAATTGGTTTGGATGGGAAAGGACCAGTTTGACCGATTTAAAATTTTATGCTGATTCCGAAAATCTTTGGTAAACGGGCGTCACCGGATGCGAACGGAAGTTATGGGCGTGATTATGGGCGTAAGTTGACAAAAATCTTTTTTTCACAAACACAGGCAAATTTTTGAAATTTCATGCTGAATTTGAGAGAAATTGGCAGAAGTGTGTCAGCGGGCAAAAGCGGACGTTATGGGAGTGGTCATGGGCGTGGTCATGGGCGTGGTCATGGGCGTTGGCCACTGAATTTTTTCTCGCAAAGCCAAAGTTTCCGATTGCAAGACTTCTCTGCTTCATACTTAGTTTCACAAATGCATATATCAGTAGAAATTAAACATTAGCTAAAATCTATCCCAGGTATACAACAACAACAATTTCATTGTTAAACTAATCAGAGTCATAATCTGAGTCACTTTCCCCATCCAAATCATCATCTGAAACGCTTTCCTCTTCAGTATCTATCAGAATCTTTATTACATCGGGAGGAAATGCCTCACTCATCCAAATTGCTTTCCCCTCCTCTGAATATCCATTTGCAGTGATAACATCGCATTCAATAGTGGACTGAAAACTTGACTTCCATATTTTTGCAATGTAATTGCATCTCTGGTTTCTCAGATTCAAGGTTTCACGGCAAGGTGGCAGCAAGGACAAATCTTGAATCCTGCCCTTTTTCTCATATATGTTCTTGAACATTTCATAACGCACTTCATTGATATCACGTTTTCCCTTCATGAACAAAGAACAAACATACTCTTCGAGCAACGCCTGAAGCGCACCATCCATTCTCCACTGATTTCCTAGTTGCGCGAACATTTCAGTAAACCTCTTGCTCTTCTCAATCCTTTTCCAACAGATACGCTTTGACTTTCGAAATATAGAAGAAATGTAGTCATTGCAAGAAAATGCGTGAAATCCAATTAATGCTGACTTTAGATTATCTGGCATATCAATCACACTTAATCGCAAGACTTTCCTTGACTTCCGGTGCCGTAATCAAGATAGATTCTGTGAGCGTCTTCTGGAAATAACGCAAGAAACAGGATATTGATATCCACATCACCGGATGGAGATCTTACAAACACTGCTTTGCCTGGGTATGCTGTAAAAGCGTGTTTAGCATGCAAGAGAAGCTTGGTATCTGCCTCTTCTTGATTACTGCTTAGCTCATGTATAACATCAGTGGAGTTTTCCGTTATGCAAATGCAAAGGTTTTAACAGAAAACATGATCTCCTTACATTTCAACTTAGAAAGAAACGTATTTTTCAGCTTAACCATTTCGTCTTTGATGATTTCGATCATTCTAGCCTTGTTCTCTCCGTTCTTGAGAAATTCTGAAAAGTTACGTGTTTGTAAGATCTCCACAAGGCTAGAATGATCGAAATCATCAAAGACGAAATGGTTAAGCTGAAAAATACGTTTCTTTCTAAGTTGAAATGTAAGGAGATCATGTTTTCTGTTAAAAACCTTTGCATTTGCATAACGGAAAACTCCACTGATGTTATACATGAGCTAAGCAGTAATCAAGAAGAGGCAGATACCAAGCTTCTCTTGCATGCTAAACACGCTTTTACAGCATACCCAGGCAAAGCAGTGTTTGTAAGATCTCCATCCGGTGATGTGGATATCAATATCCTGTTTCTTGCGTTATTTCCAGAAGACGCTCACAGAATCTATCTTGATTACGGCACCGGGAAGTCAAGGAAAGTCTTGCGATTAAGTGTGATTGATATGCCAGATAATCTAAAGTCAGCATTAATTGGATTTCACGCATTTTCTTGCAATGACTACATTTCTTCTATATTTCGAAAGTCAAAGCGTATCTGTTGGAAAAGGATTGAGAAGAGCAAGAGATTTACTGAAATGTTCGCGCAACTAGGAAATCAGTGGAGAATGGATGGTGCGCTTCAGGCGTTGCTCGAAGAGTATGTTTGTTCTTTGTTCATGAAGGGAAAACGTGATATCAATGAAGTGCGTTATGAAATGTTCAAGAACATATATGAGAAAAAGGGCAGGATTCAAGATTTGTCCTTGCTGCCACCTTGCCGTGAAACCTTGAATCTGAGAAACCAGAGATGCAATTACATTGTAAAAATATGGAAGTCAAGTTTTCAGTCCACTATTGAATTCGATGTTATCACTGCGAATGGATAGTCAGAGGAGGGGAAAGCAATTTGGATGAATGAGGCATTTCCTCCCGATGTAATAAAGATTCTGATAGATACTGAAGAGGAAAGCGTTTCAGATGATGATTTGGATGGGGAAAGTGACTCAGATTATGACTCTGATTAGTTTAACAATGAAATTGTTGTTGTTGTATACCTGGGATAGATTTTAGCTAATGTTTAATTTCTACTGATATATGCATTTGTGAAACTAAGTATGAAGCAGAGAAGTCTTGCAATCGGAAACTTTGGCTTTGCGAGAAAAAATTCAGTGGCCAACGCCCATGACCACACCCATGACCACGCCCATGACCACTCCCATAACGTCCGCTTTTGCCCGCTGACACACTTCTGCCAATTTCTCTCAAATTCAGCATGAAATTTCAAAAATTTGCCTGTGTTTGTGAAAAAAAGATTTTTGTCAACTTACGCCCATAATCACGCCCATAACTTCCGTTCGCATCCGGTGACGCCCGTTTACCAAAGATTTTCGGAATCAGCATAAAATTTTGCATTTGAAAAGTTTATGCAGACAAAGTTCCCCGTTGGGTTGCTCCCCGCGTCTGCTCAGCCTGGTCTAAAACATTATCGTCCTGCTGCTAAACTAAGAAACAGGAACAGAAAACAAAAAGGACAATAACCATTAAAGCAATTCTGTGAACTGAAGCTAAACTAGAATATACATTACCTCATAGTCCGGTCGATCCATGTAATCAAGCCCTTCGATATGATCAAGAAAGCCTTTGAATTCAACAGGTAGTTGCTTCAACAGTAATTTGTGATTATAGGCTTTTTTGAATGTTCCAACTTCCTCCTTCATACAAAAAAGAGAAATTTGACAACAAACATCAATTGGATTCAGCTAAAATTGTTGCAAACGAAAATTTATAAAACTTTGGTGAGAAATGCCAACCGTATCGAAAGGTAATAACAAAGAAAACTAACGTAGAAAATTTGATGTCTTGATAACAACTGTGCATGCTCATTCTGCAATATGCAGTAGGATACATAACTTAATGCAATCTCTGTAGTTTACTCTATGTAAGTTTAAATGGGTGTCAAATCACTACTGTAAAACCTAATGTTAAAGAATTTCACAATACAATACAATACAATACATAGAGAATCATCGAGAATTTATTAACGTTCAATATCTACCACAGTTTGAAAATGGCATCCGTCAATGGTTGCCGGAATATCATTGCCATATTTAAATAAGGTTAGAAATCCACAACGATGTTTTGATATATTAACAAAGCAACCTAGAAAGCCGTACCTTGTCTTTAGTTTTCTCCACGGCATGCCACCTTGTGCGAATTCTACAATCATGTAAAATACTGACCACAAGTCATCACGCCGACTCATCTCCTAAAAGAAGCATTATTACAAATTTCATATGCACCATAACTATTTATATTTATGTGTCATAAAAGATGTAATCTCATAAATATCCACTCTATTTTAGCTTTTGAAGAGTACAACAATTAATGAAACCTAAGTTTAATAACTCCCTCATTTCAGTAGAAATTTTAGCATTATTCAACACCTCACTATAGATATCGTCCAGTGCAAAATTTTTTCAGGCAAGGGTAAACTAATAACTTTGCATATACGTTAAACCTCATGTATGTTACTACAGTTTAATCCCGTTATGGCGTATTTGAACGGACAGTTGTAGCTAATTTGAACGATGTATGAAATTACGTTAGAAAAAGGTTATTTCTTTGGTATCCTGGAGTACGTTACAAGCGAGAAAGTTATAAACGATATTGCACGGAACGATAAGAATGTTTAAAATAGGTTATTGATCAAAGCTCTACCTTGTTATCGTGAGCATTTATTGAAGCATAACGCACGGTTCCTCTGAATCCAGCCACAGGTCTGGGCTAAAGTTAAAAGAAAAAATATTATATTTCCTAGGATAATTATATCAGTCTCTAATAAACTCTATCAGTGCTAAAATTAAAACTGTATAAATGCTGACAAAAGATAAATTTGTTCATTCAGATAAATTTGTTTAAGCCAGGCTTATGTCCATCTATGATACCATAGAACAAACATGACTAGTTGAAATGCAAACCATAGAAGAACAATATGCCTAACTTCATGGAACTATCCGCCAACTTGTTGCCATCACCTGGGAACTAGTTGCCAAAAGGCTCATGTCGACCAGTCAGTTGCAATAGATTAGTTCCAAAATCGGTTATGTGCTCAACCAATCCTAGGCTGGGTAATTTGGCTCTTAGGTCTGGTTTTTATATGTTTATTATTATCAAACGCTTTTTTCGAAAAAGATTTAAGTATATTTTCAAGGATTTTCAAGATCACTATATCCAAATTTCGAGACCAAACATGCAACTTTTAAGACTGAAAAGTCTTACAGTTCTGTCTTTTTCCAAAGGTCTTGCCTTAAGGTTAAGCATATTCAACCCAGTAAAACTGAATGCTTGTAACTTTCCTCCCCGCTCTCTTTATCTAATGGGTTATTCAAGACAAAACATTCCTTAAAGTTCCTCTATTCCATAATTTCTCATGCTTCAGAGCTTTTCCTTGGTCATAAAGAAAACAGATTCTCTGATCTGGTGTTACTTACAGTTCGAACTTTTCCTTCGTTGTTCACATACTGTCTGCTTAAACCAAAATCGAGCATGTACACAATTCTTTTGTTGTCCTTGTGATTACCAATAGCAAAATTTGACTGAAAATCAACAAAGCAAGGATTACATGGAAAAAACGTACAACTCCACAAGAAAATGTTATGTACAAGAATATTTCACTTCACTGTCGTGTAGAAAAAGAAGCAACCACGTCATAATTCGAAGCTACGAAAGCTTGGCAGCACTATAGGTTCACGGTTTACAATCTTCGGGCAAAGCAAGTTTTAAGGAAGTCTAGTTAAGGTTGCATGAAGATTCCATTCTATTATCCAGTGTGCCATCTTTAAATAAATATACCAGGCATCCTTTAAATTCAGAGACCATTGGACCTCATTATCTACATTGCTTCTATTTTTTGAAAGCAAATAAAATGAATACAATTTCAAAACTACTTGGATTGACGAGTTCAGGAATTGAACCTAACATTGGTTTGCAAAACAATCTACAACCATGACATACAAAATGAGAAAGTAGGGCAAATTTTCAGCGCTATAGAATAGTAAAAGGCAGGGGAAGAATCTGCAAGTATGCAATTTGATTGCATAAGGGAAGGAAAACAATTTAAAGTTACGCTATTGGACAGCAAAGGGAGGACAACAATCTATAATCCTATAGTCTCATCTCATGTGGTAACGAATTCCATATTCTGGGTCTAAGATAAATCAAAGGTCTTAATCCGAATTCAGTTATAGTTGCCTTTGGAACTCTCAGAGGTTTTTCTCTTCCGAGATTAAAATTTTGTAACATTGAATGCCGAGACATAAAGAAGGATTCAGCGAATTTAGGGTTTTGTAAACCTCCAATACCAAATTGTAAATAATTCTTATACCAATGCTCGTATTTTTATGGATTTCAATTTTATCTTTGCTTTTTTTGTTGCAGAACAACCATATATAAGGGGGCAGTAGTTGAAGTGGCACATTATAAAGGAGTATATTGTGTTATCTCCTAAATATTCGATAATCTCTTGAGCGCATTTAGCTAAAGAGACTAAAACAGAGACTAAGATCTTTTCGCATCATGTTAATGATCAAGCTGTAGGTATTTGAAAAAAATGTGTACAATTGTTTAAATTAATGTTATGTTATTAGTTATGAACAGACAAAATTTTAATCCAACAAGTTGGCATAATTAAACGCTCTTTTTCGTCTGACACTCCCCAGAGTACGAACGTCAGAAATAGACCGAAACAATAAACTGAGGCGGAACTTATACCACGATGTGACTCGAAATGCATCAAACAGAAAGAGTAGCCGAATCGGCGTTGTGTTAAACACCAATCAGCTTGCGGGATTCAGCGGGATGACCAGTAGGAAATTAATTGAAGAATCCAAGTCAAAAACGAACTCTTTCTGTCTACACAGAACCAACCTTTTGGTTTTTATGTGGACAGATTCCAAAACGGTGATATGAAACAAGGATCTAGCTCTGTAGATTATTCAAAAACAATCCTCGTTATAATTTTTCTATACACTGTGGGTGATCTAGTATATGTTGTTCTATGGCAGAATCATGCTCAAGGGCGGGATGTTGCCTAGCATTGCGCAGTAGTTGCTCCCTTTGCCGAATGTTAGTAGGAACATGTTGTTTAACCCTTTCTCCTAATCTCTCGGAAGTGCGACCTACGTACCTGGCATCACAACGGCACGAAAATTCAAAAATAACCAAACTTTTTTGTGCGGTAGGTATGCAATCCTTTTGCAATCAGAGTGATAAAAACTAACAGAGGGTTGGCCACAGCGAAGCACATAGTAATGGCCTTTTTTACTTGGTTTTTCGAATCGCAATGAAACGTTTCCTATCCAAGGCAAATTTTAGGTCAACAGGGCACTTTAGCGGACCACGCTTTTTATCAGCCGAAAAATTTGCGATCTTCTTGCGGAAACAATCCGAAACAACGTCCTCAGGATAGCCGTTTTCAATAAGAATAGCCATAATTTTGTCCAATTCCAATCTAGCCGAGTTGTAGAGCAAATCATAAGTGCCCGATGAACAAGAGTGCTCACAAGGTTTATTTTCCTCCGTTTTGACTAAAGGAATCCCAACATGTGTAGAGGCCGCTGAAAGTTGGTTTCCTGTATATACTGATGAGAAACCCAGTAGCAGTGTTTTCAACAAAAAACATCGAGAAACGGTAAGGAGTTGTTTTGCTCCTTTTCGAATGTAAACTTAAGAGGTGGATGCAATGCATTGAGTTTTTGAAGGAAAAGGTTGCAATCCGACTCTTTTTTGAAAAGTGTCATCAACATATCTAAAATAGAGTTGTGTGTCAGCCGAAAAAAGCTTTAAGCATGCCCTAAAATGTTTCTGTTGTTTATCGCAATTTTGAAAGTTTTGTATTACTCAAAAATTATTAAGTTAAGAAAAAGTTGTGCAACAGCTAATTGTTATCAGCCAGTTTGCTTCTTCTGCACACAGCAATGCCATGAAACATTCTGCTGATATTTGTCATTGTTGTCAACTGTAAATTAAATTAGATAATTAGAAAAGAAAATAGAAAGAAATCTTGGCTTACTGGCTTTACGTCTCTGTGAAGAAACCCACAATCATGAATTGCTTTTATGCAGTCAATGATTTGTGCTCCAAGTCTAAGCAATGTCCCATGGGTGAACAATCCCTTTTGTTGACTTCGCCGCAGCTCTGCAAGGTTTGAGCCAACCAGTGACATAACAACATAATTGAATCTGTCATTTCTACCACAGCTGATAAATTGACAAACATGAATGTCACCTAGAAAGATTGAAAAAGTTTATAATAAAATAGACACCATAAATTAGACAAATCTATTACAATGTTGCATTTTCATGAATCATGCTCTGAATCGTATGGTTCAACAGAGATGTAATTTCTAGCTCTAATTTCATGCACTACACCAATCAATCTTCTTCAGGGACCAATCAGGTGGGAATGGACTGCATTTCTAGGTGGCCAAGGAAAAAGCTTTTGGGGCAAAAGTACAATGGGCCAGAACAAAAGGCAACCTAATTTGCATAATAAGAATATTAGTATATACAGACTAGCCCTTGCCCGTCTAAGACCACCGCTTCGAAAGACCTCCACCTCAAGGACCTCCACCTCAATGACCTCTGCCTCTCCACTTAGCTCTAATAAGCATTGCTCTTTGTCACACTAGTCTTTCATCAACCCCTGTAAGTAATCACAACACTTCCACATACATGGAAATGATACAGTACCATACTTACACAAGCTTGATAAAATGCAGTTACAGTAAGCTTCTTACATATTCATAGAAAAATTTACCTTGTAGCTTTTTTATCACAGCAACTTCCATTTTGAGGACTTGCTTTGAAGTAGTTGCTGACTCTAATTTCAAGGCAACCATTTTCTGTGTATTGGTGTCGTGAGCCTGGTATATCTCCCCTAAAAAGACAACTAGGGCAGTAACACTGAGTTTGTCACCAAGAAGACAAAATTTGGTCAAAATGTCATGTTATGCAACATCAAAAAGTACAGGGTTAAGTATAACTTCACTTTGGCAGAAAATGTTTGTATAATGAAAATATGATTGCCCACAGCACAATCAGGGCAATTTATTTAACAAGAATTTATATACAGTATTTGTTCGTTTATCCAACCCCTCATTTATCCAGGCTTTGATTATGCAGTTCTTTAAAAATGTTCAACTACGAAAGCATTATTCAGCAAATATTCTATTTTTCTTTGCACAAACCATTCGAAGATCAAAATACCATGCAGAAATTATCACAAAATCACTCTAAAACCTCAAATACTCTAGTATACGGAGAATTTCTTGTTTGAAAAATAATTTTTAAAAGCTACTCTTGTAAGTTTGGAACTGGTTTTTGCTGTGATTATATATTTTCGATTATCCAGAATTTTGGATTATCTGCACACATTTTGAAAATTTTGGGTCCCGAGTAGGCAGGATAATCAAATAACTACTGTACTTGCAATTTCTCTGTCATATTCTATGCTTATACCATAAAGAGACTATCAAGGCACAACAATAAGAGATTCCTGCATACTTTTAGCTCTCCTAGAGAAAGATAAAGCTGAGTCCCACTACATGAATCTCAGATGTGGCACAGTGTCATGGAAGTGGCAAGAAGTTGGTCCCTCTAACCTATTTGAAAAGATGCCCTTAATGACCTTGCTTTTTCATAATGAACTGCAAGATATAAGGGAAATAAGGAGCACAAAAGTAATCGGAGAGGCAGATAGGTTCCTATTAAGCTGCTGGAACACACGTTAAAGGCAGTGCACAGTCTTTGCAATATGAACATAGGCCATTTTGCATGCCTTCATCAATCTGCGCATGCAACCATAGGTACAGAATTGCTGATTTTTTCCCATCAACAAGATATTATGGGTCATAAGACTTTTTCCATTCATGTTATCAAGAAATCATCAAGAAATATTAACTGCTGCTTTCATAAATGTTCCTGGTTGAAGAAGAAGTTGTAAATAGAATGCTTCCCTCACAAAATCTTGAATATACTTCGTTTTGCAAGTGCAACTTTTTGCATAGCTTGGACAATGTGGGCATCATCTGTGGAGGCATGAGTGTGTGATCACATGGCTAAGATTACGGAATGAGTGCTTTCAAAACTTACCAAAGCCACCACCTCCAATTTTCTTTATCTTAAAAAGAAATTTAGCAGTTTAGAGCAAGTAGAAATCTAGCACTGCTAGGCTAAGACTGGATACTGCTTGAATGACGCACAGCCTCTTAAAGCACAATATCTCAAAACTATTCCAATGGGTAAAAAAATATACGCTGATATAAGACAAAAGCTTTCAGAAAACAATGTTCTATATCAGTATCTATCATAAAACAAGCTAAAGATGTATGAAATACTTGCTGTTGTGTTAAAACTTCTAGAACTGAAATAAAGTATAGGGCGATTTGGTTGGATTTTAATGTTTTCCAAATCAAAGCATATAAAGTTTTTGATGCAAAATTCGTATAGAGCACCCCAAATTTAGTCTAAGTACAAATTTTTGCTGTCCTAGGACTTGTATTCTTCATATTATAAGCATTCAAACTCCCCAATTCTATAAAGTTTTGACCACAAAAAAAGAAGTAGTTGAAACTTTAAAACCCACTGGGTCTAAGCCCTTGTAAAATTGTGAACTTTGAATGCTCATTAAAACGATAATACCAGCTCTGAGAAAGTAAAACTTTGCACTTAGACTAAATTTTGGGTGCTTTATATGATTTTTGCATTAAAAACTTGATATCTTATGATTTGGAGGAATTAAAATTCTACCAAATCGCCCTATATGTTACCATAAGGAGCCCTGGTAGTAGATCAAATAACAGTAATTGTAAAGATATTATTACAAAATGAGGTTTTGTAACTCTAGATTAGCCAAATGTAGAAAGGATACTTACAACTTTCCATCTTTGTCGAACGTATTCTCCAACCTTAATCAAGTCATCACTCATGACAGAATTGTTTCATCAGTAAAAACCATCTTGCATCTTCCCCATGTATAAGACATTGTCAGGCAGTCATAGATAATGTTTTGAGCATGATGTGAGTAAGATTCATGCTACAAAAGAGAGGTACTTTATTAATGAAATTCATATAAACGTCTCCTATTTGGTATTATGTTCTTTAATGAGTTTGTCATGTTACAGTCAAACGTCCTTCGTGGTAGGCGATTCCAATTGTTCACTACTCTCTGTGAGAAGATTATTGTATATGCATTTTGTAATGTTAAAATTGTACTTTGAATATATTGACAATTTGATGAAACTGAAGTTGGTTAGGATTCTTTGCTAGAAAATTTGGGAGAGCCCAGATAATGAACAATGAGATGAGGGGTGACTTCAGTCTACTGCGTCAGAAACAGTCCTGACAAGTATACATGTATTATTACTTTGAATTATTTAGTGGTATCTAATATCCGCTAGTTAGTTTAGCCTAGGTACCTTATCCTCTGATTTTTAATCATAGATTTTATTTGTTATGGTAAATATACGAAACACCCACTGTAAGTTAGGTAGGTAGTATACCTCAATCTACAACTAGAATACTTCCTTGGAAACTAGACTATTATATGGGGCTCACTTTGAGGAGATTTACTTGACAGATAACTTATAAAAGGAAGAAGATTGGGAAAAGAGATCTTCGAAGTCGTTATTTGACTTTTTAGCCAAGGCCCGGCAGGCGGTTTGTTTTTGTTTCGTTTGTCTTGTCTTGCTCAGACCAGACAAAAATCTGCAGTTGCCCTCACAGAGAGGGTTGCACTTTAAACAAGCAAAATTTACGTTTTATAGCTTTCTTTAATTCCTCTTTACGTACCTTAAAAATAGTAGACTGCTGGAAATTCAGTAATCACTTGATACAGCTTTAAAAACTCAGCCAGCCTGACTTGTTAGTAACTAACTTTGCAGGAGCTTGGAGCACACAAACGACCATAAGAGAAAATCAGCAACAGCAAGCAAACAAGGAAAGGAAAATGATGTAGCCTCGCTTGCAAGATGGGGGTCGTCGCGAATCGCGAAAATCGCGTAATCTCGAAAATTGCGTAATCTCGAAATTGCGTTATTTCCTTTCCTGTATGTGATATTTGATAAAATAGACAGGTAAGGGCCGGGGGGTACTTAGTATAATTTGGGTACGGGTATGTGCCGCCCATATGGGTGGATTTTTGTCCCTGAAATTCTCTAAACATGGGTATGACTTTAACTAAAACCCCAAAAGGGGGTGGCAAATTGAAGAAAGGTCGAAAGTATAACTTTAATTCGGTCAGATGGCACAATCGCGTCAAAGATGTTCGTATTATACAATATCAAGCAATATGAAGTCTAGAAAGTCTTATTATTCTCCAGACCTTGGGCAAAACTCAAGGGCACCTTCCTGCCACAAATGGCAGTGTGCTTGGCTATTTTTTTGTTCTTTTCTCAATTTTTCTCATTCACATTTTTACTCATAAAATAGGTTCTGTTTCTGCAAAACTTTCATAATTTTCTAGTAGAGAGTAAAAATTTCCTTCCATATGCATTTTGCCAATACGCTTCGGCAAAAAAAAAAATCACTAGCAAATTAACTACACAGTTTCTCATCAGCCCCAATCCAACCACTGGATAAATATGGGGCGGTCTTTCAGCTCCAATCTTGGAACAGGACGTAGGTTCTTTGATAATCGGGTCTTGTCAAGAAAGAGGATTGCTTTTTTCACCTAATTTGATATAGATACACGTACAACTGCAACTCTTGTCAAACTTACTGTTCCCAAAAAATATCTGTCTTTTAGCCTTCACCGTATGAAATGCTTCGATGCACAGATAATTCCCCCCGGGGGGGGGAGGTACTCTCTAGTGTTGGCTGACAGGTATGTGCCCCTCATATGGGTGGGTTTTCTTCGAAAATTCCTTACAACTGGGTCCGATTTATACCCAGCATACCTTAAAAGTGGGTATAGAATCAAATTTCCTTAACATTTGGTACACAAATTCGTACAAAAATCATAAAACAGGGTGGCTGAATGTGTAACACAATACGTTAAAGGTGGGTTGATTTGTAAAAAGTCAGGGGCACAACCCTATATATTTCAGGGTCAAGTATCCCCCGGTTAATTTCCCTATTTACTATTTTATCCGGAGGGTGCACTGGCACTTTTCCAAAAGTTTTTAAAGGACGTGTCACCTGAGCTTCAAGAACATACCCGACGCCAATTTCGCCAAGAAGTGAACCCATCTTGATATCAATTTTGCAAAACAGTATCCCTATCTTAGTACCAATTTTAAGCGAGCATACACCTAAATAGATCAAAATATCACGGGGCGGTGGGGGGGTGGGGGGTCGCTTGTGGTGCGACACAGCTCAATATTCTGTATGCGAATAAAAGTTGGTTAAATGTTGATCAAATGTTGGTCAAAGCATGCATACACAAAGATATGAATCAAAAGAATATATATTTGAAACTTGCGAAAGGAATATGACAAGAACATACAATTGTGTAATAGTTGTTGCCCCGATGAGCAGAGAAAGATCAACGCACTACATACATGAAGTGATTAGATCAAAAACAAAAGAGAATGACGCTGTAAGCGAGCTGAAATTGCAAAAGGCAGCAGGGCAGGACATACAGTATTGCAAGAATGAACAGCAGAAAATGAGCGAATAGAAGAACAAAGTGGGCACCGACAGATAAAAAAAGAGCGAAGGGAATAGCAAAGCGGGGGTGGACAGATGACGTCATGCAAAAAGCTGGCAGTGCGTGTACAAAAGTAGCACAACACCTTACGTTGGGCTTGGTAAAGTCTGTTGATGCAACCAGTGTAAGAAGAAAGGAAATTTGCCAAGAAAATTGCAAATGCTCGAAACAAAAGGCTGTAAATTAATCTAACCGTCATACACTTATGAAAATATAAATATACAATGCTAGGGGCACGTGATGAGATTTTTGTAGTGAAAATCTCATCGTGTGAGTATAGCATCAGGAGGAATATATTAAATTAGCTTATATTATCAGTTTTTCAATGTTAAGTTTCAAAATTTTTACTCATCACCAACATTTAAATCGTCTCCAACCCTTTCTTCTGTTCAATTTATCGATCTTTTCATTGAGCGCTATTTGTTGAGCGATCACCTGGCCCTCTAAGCTCAATATTTGGTCATTCATTGCATCAAGCTGAATCCTAAGTTCCTCAATTATGCTGGTTTTCTCTTGAACTTCGATAAAGAGCTCTTTCTTCTCTTTAATCGCTTCTTCTTTACTCAAGGTTTCTTCTTCCTTAAGCTTCTTTTGCCAAGAAATCTTTTCGTGCAGTTCCTTAATATGCAACTGCAAATCTTTCGCATTGTCTTCCATAACCTTCATTTGGTTTTTTAATGCCAATTTTTCTTCGGACTCTGCTTCAAGTTGATCATTCAGGAATAAATTTTCCAACCTCTGCTTGTCAGTTTCTATTTCCAATCGAAACTGCAGCTGCGCTAATAGCTCATTTGAGGAACTCTCACGCCTTTTCAGATCTTGGACCATTTCTTGAGACGCTTGCAGCTTGCATTTCATTCGTGCATAATCTGCCTCCAAGGTTTTATTTGTTTGCTCTATTTTGCTGTTTTCTTCTTCCAAGGTCTTCATATCACTTTGGAGCGTCTGATACTTTTCAGCCAAAGACGCCATATCTATAAACAGGCAGTACAATGATTTAAATCAATTGTTTTATATTTTCTCGACCATCTAAATATTTTTGAAGCAATTATTCTACATGCATCCCCAACTTATCACCAAGGGTCTTAACAGATCTTTCATGCACACGGAGTGCAGTTCTATTAATCAATTCAAGAGATATAATTGAAAAAGTTTGTCAGTTCTTCCTACCCATAGATTCTTTTTCCATTGCTTTTTCTTTCAACAGGTTGGCGCCTTTTCTTGCTGAGTTCATTCCGTCTCTTCGGTCTCTTCTAAGCTCATTATGCATTTCCTCCCTTATACAACTATGCAAGATGTTCCGTAAAAGAACATGATTCGCTGAAAGATATTTCTTTGTCTTTGTAACGCATCTTTGCAGAAAGACGTTTTTTAATTCTTCATCAGCTTCAAATTTTCTACGAATCCTGAGAATCTACAAACAAAGTATGGTAAAAGTATTTAAGACTCTTTGCATCGAATTAAAAATGAAGTAGATGGTGAAAATTTTTACGCTTAATATTTTGAAGCTATTCTGGACGTCAATAAAAAGGAAAAACAAAATACATTTGATAAGGAAGCAAAATAAGTATATTCAAAACATGTAACTCGAGCGCTTTGCGACATAGTTCTTTGAGGCTATGCTAGAGTAAGGGTGATGCCAGTTCCAAAAAGTCTGTAATATTCGTATTGTTTGGGGATTTATGATGCATTTTGTTAGTACTAATGCATAAACGTGCTTTTCAGGTATCTTGTTGGTGATGTTTTTTCACTGCCGAGCCCTGTATTCCCCTACGTTCTGTCCTTCCGCGGTGTCCCGAATGTTGGCAGAATTCATGAGAACTTAAAATTCTGATGTGTAAGTAAAAATGTCTGTCATAAAAGCCGACTAGCGCATATAGCCTATTATTGAAATTCTTATCAAACTAACCTCAATATAATTGTTGGGATCTTTCGATTTAGGCTTTTCTTCCCCCATGGGATGATCGCTTTCCTTCTCTTTCTTTGCCGTCAAAGCGATTATCTGCTGCTTCAAGGCCTCTACTTCGTCTTGAAGACTTGAAATTTTAGCTCTATCCCTAAGTTTCGTTTTCTGTCGCTTATTTCGCGAATCTTCCATTTTAAGATTCGAAATAAAATCACAATATATATTAAAATCAGGAGAACACTACAGCCAATGTATCCACTGGTCAGTAAAATTCATAAATGAGTGTTTAAATCGATAGCAAGAATCTTCTGTTTTTATCGCTTGTGCCTTCAAATTTGATTGTGACGTCACACATTATTAAAATCTTTTCAACGTCACAATATGCGATGAAGACTTGCCTACTCGTTGATCTACATCACAATCGATGTATGAATATGTTAAGTATACATATGCACTATATATTTACATATATATAGTATTAATGTAAAGGACATCAGCATCTCCTGCAGAGTGATAAAATCACTAAACAGGGTTGAAGAGATGATAAGAGTTTTTTGATTTCTCTCTTTTCTCTCAATTATATAAAGTATTAATCCATAATTTTTTGTTGATAAACTATAATGTTCTTCAACTTATTTTTTCTGCCAAACTACAATTCAGGCACAGCAATGCTGCAAAACTACAAATCAAAGCAGGTTAGTGATAAAAACTACAATACAAGCACAGCAATATAGTGCTACAAAACTACGATACACAGATCTATGTCATAAAACTTCTATACCAGCACAGTAATACAAAACCACGATAAAAGCACTAAAATTCCAAAAACTTTGCTCAGTTTATGGTTTTACAAAGGTATTTCACGTTTAATATTCATGGTGTATTTAGATGTCATCAAAAATCTTTCTAGTTTTATTAAAAAGTCAAATTTGCTGGCATTGGTTCCCATAAATTATACTGTAAGTCTGTGAAATGCGAAAATTTTTTCCTTTTGGATCTGATCCCAAACAAGTCTCGTGTAAACGGTTTGGATGGGATCAAAACGGGTACGGATAGGAATCGAGGCTGACAAAGCAATTAATCGAGGACATTCCAACATGGCAGACTGAACTCAGCTTTTTCCTTGGCTGTTGGACTCAAAAAGGCATATTTCTTGCTTAATCGCTCTTCTCAGTGTTCGTGGCTTCCAATTCATATCAAACTTTGTTTTGAATAAACAAAAAAAAATTCAGCGTATCCGTTTTGGATCCGATCCAGTGTAAACGCAAACACTTTTGGATCCGATCCCGTGTGAACACCCCTCAAAAACTGGGATCGGATCCAAATGGATCCGCTCCCATTTGGATCCGATCTCGTGCAAACGTGGCCTCAGGTACTCGTTCTTGAATTTCGCCCACGAGCCCCCGGAACTTTGTGAAATGTGCAGTGATAAATTTTCCTTAAAATTAGGTATGGCAGATGTAGTTGGAACAATTTTTAAAGGGCTCACGAGGTAGTGGGATACTTTGCCAGAAAAAGCATTATCCGTTCATCCTGCATGATAAAATCTCTTTCACGTGCCTTCGTCGCAACAGCGCGAAAAGGACTGTGATTTTTTTTGGAAGGTTTCTCAAATGGTTAAGATTTGATTGGTGACCTGAGTTTGTTCAGTGTCAGCGAATGTCAGCGAATTCAAAATGTCAGCGAATTTGTCAAATTACGAGAAATTAATACTTTTGTAAGAGAATGGAGGACGTTCAATAGGCAAAAAAGCTTACGTCATGCCAAAGAAAATTTGCTAGTTTTATTTTAGAATAATTTTGCATTATTGGACGATAATATTAGTCAATTGTTATTTCTAGGTAAGGGTCACAATTTTGTTGTTTCAAGGAACCTTTCTTATGATTATAGTAGCGTGATGCATTATCGATTAAGTGAATTTTCCAAGAACCGATTACCAACATTGGAGCCCACAGGAGATACAGAAGGTGCAGAAATTGGACAGAGAAGGGGGTTCTCTGATTCTGACATTGAGCAAGTAAGGATTCTCTACGGCTGTCCAAAGGTTTCTCTGTTAAAAGAGCAAGTCTCCCCAGAAATGAAACAGTTAGCCACTTTTTTGGAAGAAAAGAAAAACGCAGGATTGAAAATGGTGGAGACAAGAAACCTGAAGATGAAAAGGGGGGAAGATGTGAAATGTTTGCTAAAGTGCAAACAAAACAATCATCATAAATGAAGTTTATTTTACTTGTATTCTATTGCTGTATGAAATATGAAATAATTTAAGAAAATACATGCATATATTTTGGAAAGATTTAAGATAAAGAATCGAGATCTCAAGATATAACCAGTTATATGTATTTGGTGTTTAAAACTACTACTCGTAAAGCGGAGAATGCTGAATGAACTTGACTAGGAATGCTTTTTGCAATGAAGGGTGTAATGACGGAAAAATTTAGGAGACTTGGGCAAGTTTGATGAGGCCCCCAAAGCGGTTCTGCGTGATGCGCTATTGGACCATTTTTCATGCGTGATTTCGTGAAACGAGAAATTTTTGCGCGTGAATGCGTGAATCTAAACTCCTGCGTGTCGCGTGAAATGCTTTGGTACGGCTCGTGATTTCGTGATTGACAGTATTGGCGACATAATGGAGACGTTGCTCGAATGCAGGAATGTCCTTTTATCCATGGAGCACTGTCAGCTAGCTATATTTCTGTCATTCTCGCGTATAATGATTTAATCAAGTCCCCTAAAATCTTAATTTTGTGTGTTCAAAATCGTCATGGAAAGAATATTTCATAGCCAATTCTTTAGATATAAGTAGTTAAACATCCTGAATATTTATTCTGCTCAAAATTTCGGGGAGCAACACCTGAAGTTGTATGCACGTAAAAATGAAGCTTTATTGTGCGTGACTGCGTGAATCGTCAAAAAATTGCGCGTGATCGCGTTATTTTGTGCCCCCCCCTTTGGGGGCCCCTTTGATAAGCCTGGGTAAGCCTTTCGTTAGCCTTTTTTGCTTTATTGAATATGTCCCGACAACACTCTGCATCTATTAATTCATTGAAAGCTTGACCGAAATAATTCCGGCCATCAAGACTCTGACAAGATTCATTGCATAGCAGGGAAAGACTGGTTGTACTTATGCATTTTATGGTTTGTAACTCAATACATAACGTCTACTTTATTCGACCCATCCTTATTACCAGAAAATATACTGATCCATAATTAGTGCGCAAAAGTTTTTTTTTAAGTCGTCCAATTAAGTTCCTGCCAACCAGCCTTTTCAAAGCTATCTTATATTCAATTACAGCACCATATCCACAAAATTTACTTTTTATGGCAAATCCATTTTCAATCCATGTTTACATTCAGAGTTTCTGAATTATTTGCATCCTCTACGAGCCTGTGGTGGACTTAGTACTTCAATGTGGTGTACCCGTTGGAAAATGCCACAAAACCCAAAACCCTTAGCGGCAGTAGACAATAGCATAAGCGGCAATGCCTTTTGGTAGTAACTTTTCTGTAAGGCGCAAAAAGCATAGGATGATTGTTCCATGAAAAATAGTACTTTTGTTGCTAATTGTTAATTTTTCTAGCTGAATATATTGTATTACACAATGACTTTGGGACGTCATTCCATTGTGTTAAAAAAGTGGCGCTCCAGTCACTTAATGTGCCAGCTGGATTAGATAGAGTCTCAAAATATATTTCTGCCATATACTCTATTTATTGAATTTGCTTCTGCTACTTTCAAATTAACTGCCGAGTTTAATTTGTTTAATTATTAGCGAGAATCTATGCTCAATGTCTTTCACATTTAATTGGGCATACGTTCTTGGTGACTGATTGTTGGTGGGACTGAGTGATTTGCCTCTTGAGGTCATTGTAACAATCTTCCTAATCAAATGTGAATCAACTGAGCTTTATAAATATTCAAACTGCTGACTGTATCAATTTCCCTTTCCTTGAATGGCAGTAAATTGAAAATGTTTCTACCCTTTAGCGGTAGTAAAATGCAGAAGTCGCGACCCTAAATTTTCCAACTGGTACGTCACCTTGGACCAAAAAATCCCCCCTTGGGCTAACGGGCGAATTTTATTATTATATGATAACAGAAGGTAAGAAACAAACCGAGTGCGATTTCATGGAAGCATATGCGTGATGAAATTCCCTGGAAACCTTTTGTTGTTTACTAACATACATGGTTTAAAAGGCATTTAAAATCAGGTTTAAAATCATAATGCACGTGCAGTTAAATGCTTTCGGGGCTTTTGTCTCGTATAACATACATTTCTATAGGTGGCAAACCAAGGCTGCATGATCAGAGAGCCATAAGACGATTTTTCTCACAGATCTGTGTACCATAGTTTTGTAGCACTATATTATTGTGCTTCACAGTCAAACAAATTGTCCCGAAATTTTATGGAAACTCGTTAATTTGTCCATAAACTCGTGCAACTTTTTTATCCATAAATTATCCCTAAATCGTCCATAATTTGTCCATAAATGTTAGGGGCATTTGTCCCTATTTTCCATCAAGGACTGATAGTGATCGTCCCGAAATTGTCCCTAAATCCAATAATCCAGACCATTTGCTTTTCGTTAGAGAACAAAAGATATAACACTTGATATTCAAAGAGTTTTCACCTTTCATTTATCAATTTATTCTAATACACATGAGAATAGCATAATGCAAATACAAGAATCAGTGTTAAAACTTTTATAACAGCAAACTGAGCAAAGTCAAAGCCAGCGAAACTTGCTACAACAACTGTAGTCAACTAGAGAGTTTCTCGTTAAAATTTACAACGTTACCAGTATATTTATTATCCAAGAGTTCTTTCTCTTTTTAACAACAGAGTAGACTGATTGTTTCGTCGTTCTTGCCACGTAAAAAACATTGCAAATGCAAATCAATCAGGTTTTTCTGTTTCTTTCTCTTCTTCTCTTGTAAATACCTCTTCTTCGACTGATGTTGTCACATATCTACAAAGTTAAGACAAAAAAGACGAATGAGTTTACGTTTCGCTTGTACATTAATCCACAATGTTGCATTTTTTATCAAGTTTCAATACATATCATCAAAACATGTTGATACGTAAATAGAGAAGAAGCAAGCAGCTTGAAAAATGAAAACCGAGATGAAACGTAAGACTGGCTTATGTTGAAGATCTTTTTCAAATCTTATGAAACAAAAAGTGAACGAATAATTTATTCATAAAAATTTTATCATAATCATAAGAGATTTAATAATTTGATAAAAATTTTAAAGTGATATATGTCCTTACCAATTTCTTGCCTCTCCAGTGGCTTGTAGAGCGAGTAGAAGCGTAAGAGTGAAGTTCCAACTCTTCTTTCCTCAGCACGTCTTTCGTTGTGATATGAAATGACGGTTGATTGAATGGTTTGATTTTGCGCGCTTTTCTACTGAATTTTGATGAATTTGAATTATAGGGACATTTTAGGGATAACTTTAAGACCAAACAATGGGCAATTACATTAGGGATAACTAAATTTAGGGACAATCAGTTTGTCATTTAGGGACAATTTATGGATAGACATTGAGTGTGTCCCTAACAACTGTTATGGAAAATTTGTCCCTAATATTTCGGGATCATTTAGGGAAGATTTATGGATAAATCGGTATTTATGGACAAAAGCAGCTTGGTCCCGAAAAATTAGGGACAATTTGTTTGACTGTAGTTAACTCTTTTCATCTCTACAACCCTGTTTCGTGATTTTATGACTCTGCAGGAGATGCTGATGTCCTTTACATTAATATCATATATATGTAAATATATAGTGCATATGTATACTTAACATATTCATACATAGATTTTGATGTAGATCAACGAAAAGGCAAGCCTTCATAGCATATTGTGACGTTGAACTGATTTTAATAGTGTGTGATGTCACAATCAAATTTGAAGACATCAAGCGATAAAAACAGAAAATTCTTGCTATTGATTTAAACACTCGTTTTTGAATTTTACTGACCAGTGGATACATTGGCGGTAGTGTTCTCCTGATTTTAATACATATTGTTATTTTATTGCGAGTCTCACAATGGAAGATTCGCGAAATAAGCGACAGAAGACGAAACTTAGAGATAGAGCAAAGATTTCAAGACTTCAAGACGAAGTAGAGGCCTTGAAGCAGCAGATAATCGCTTTGACGGCAAAGAAAGAGAAGGAAAGCGATCATCCCATGGGGGAAGAAAAGCCTAAATCGAAAGATCCCAACAATTATTTTGAGGTGAGTTTGATAAGAATTTCAATAATAGGCTATATGCGCTAGTCAGCTTTTATGACAGATATTTTTACTTACACATCAGAATTTTAAGTTTTCACGAATTGTACAACATTGGTGACATCGCGGTAAGACAGAACGTTGGGGAATATTGGGAATACCTGAAAATAAAGATACCTGAGAATCTCTTTTATGCATTAGTACTAACAAAATGCATCATAAACCCCAACAATTCGAATGTTCCAGACTTTTTGGAACTGGCATCACCCTAACTCTAACATAGACTCAAAGAACTATGTCGCAAGCGCTAAGTTACATGTTTTGAATGTACTTATTTTGCTCCCTTTGTCAAATGTATTTTGTTTTTCCTTTTTATTGACATAAAGAATACCTTCAAAATATTAAGTGTAAAAATTTTCACCATCTACTTCTATTTTAATTCGATGCAAAGAGTCATTAATACTTTTACCATCTTTGTTTGTAGATTCTTAGGATTCGTAGAAAATTTGAAGCTGATGAAGATTTAAAAAACGTCTTTCTGCAAAGATGCGTGACAAAGACAAAAAACATCTTTCAACAAATCATGTTCTTTTACGGAATATCTTGCATAGTTGCATAAGGGAGGAAATGCATACCGAGCTTAGAAGAAGAGACCGAAGAGACGGAAAGAACTCAGCAAGAAAAGGCGCCAGCCTGTTGAAAGAAACAGCAATGGAAAAAGAATCTATGGGTAGGAAGAACTTACAAACTTTTTCATTTACATCTCTTGAATTGATTAATAGATCTGCATTCCGTGTGCATGAAAGATCTCTTAAGACCCTTGGCGATAAGTTGGTGATGCATGTAGAATAATTGCTTTGAAAATAGTTAGATGGTCGAGAAAATATAAAAATTTGATTTAAATCATTGTATTGCCTGTTTATAGATATGGCGTCTTTGGCTGAAAAGTATCAGACGCTCCAAAGTGATCTGAAGACCTTGGAAGAAGAAAACAGCAAAATACAGCAAACAAATAAAACCTTGGAGGCAGATTATGCACGAATGAAAAGTAAGCTACAAGAGTCTCAAGAAATGGTCCAAGACATGGAAAGGCGTGAGAATTCCTCAAATGAGCTATTAGCGCAGCTGCAGTTTCGATCAGAAATAGAAACTGACAAGCAGAGGTTAGAAATTTTATTCCTGAATGATCAACTTGAAGCAGAGTCCGAAGAAAAATTGGCATTAAAAAACCAAATGAAGGTTATGGAGGACAATGCCAAAGATTTGCAGTTGCATATTAGCTAAGGAGCTGCACGAAAAGATTTCTTGGCAAAAGAAACTTAAAGAAGAAGAAACCCTATGTAAAGAAGAAGCGATTAAAGAGAAGAAAGAGCTCTTTGTCGAAGCTCAAGAGAAAACCAGCAAAATTGAGGAACTTAGGATTCAACTGGCTGCCAAAAATGGCCAAATATTGAGCTTAGAGGGCCAGGTGATCGCTCAACAAATAACGCTCAATGAAAAGATCGATAAATTGAGCAGAAGAAAGGGTTGGAGACGATTTAAATGTTGGTGATAAGTGAAAATTTTGAAACTTAACATTGAGAAAACTGATGATATTAGCTAACTAAATAAACTCCTCATGATGCTATACGCACACGATGAATTTTTCACTGCATAAATCTCACCACGTGCCCCTAGCATTGTATATTTGTATTTTCATAAGTGTAGAATGGTTTTATTAATTTACAGCTTTTATGTGTCAAAAAGTTGTAATTTTCTTCGCTAATTTTCTCTTTTCTGACACGGGTGGCATTGGCAATAACAAACTTTTCACAGCGTAAGGATTTTGTGCCACTTGTGTGCACGCACTGCCAGCTTTTTACTTGATTTTATCGGTTCTCCGCCGCTTTGGTATTCCTTTCGCTATTTTTTTTGTCTCTTGGTATCCACTTGGTTGTTCTTCTGGCCCATTTTCTACTGTTAATTCTAGCAATACTGTTTGTCCTTGCCATTTCAGCTCGCTAACAGCGTCATTCTCTTTTGTTGTCAATGTAATCACTTCATTTCGGACCTTGTCTTTCTTTGTTATATTGAGCGTTGATCTTTCCATGCTCATCTGGGAAACGGCTATTACACCATTATATATTCTTTTCATAGTCCTTTCGCAAATTTCAAATTATATATTCTTTTTATTCATATCTCTGTGTATGCATGTTTTGACCAACATTTGATCAACATTTGACCAACTTTTTATAATCTACAGACAATCAGGCTGTGTCAGACCACAAACATCCGCCAGTCGCCACGACCCTACCGACATTACTGATATTTTTATATATTTGAACTTGAATTTGGTACTAAGTCCTGTATATGTTTTTTTTGAAAAATTTATATCAAGTTGAGTTAACCTCTTAGCAAAATTTGCACCGGATACGTTTTTTGATGCTCAGGCGACACGTCCCTTCCAGATAAAATAGTTGGGAACAGCTTGTTTGACAAGAGTTGCAGTTGTACGCGTGTTTGTATCAAAGAAGGAGAAACAACAAGCTTCTTGACAGGCAAGCTTCATGAAAGGCCTCTTGACTTCTGCCTTGACATCTTGGAGTTCGCAGCATTACTAGATTAGAACGAGACTGACTCGCATTGATTGCATTGCATAATTAGCCAATCAAAGTACATTACTTTGAAATATTGCATTCTGATTGGTGACCAAAACTTTGTAGCTCAGTGCGGAAAAATTTTGCTACTTTCGGCGATCTTTATCAACACGTCCCTGGCTTAAGCGAACAACAACGAGAACTGAGCTTCATGAAATATTATTGAGGAAAAATTACAGACTTTTGCTAACTCTTGGTTTAAACTTACCACAAGTACCTGTGTTATACTCTTTAAAACTGACACGTGCTCCTATCGAGACTCTTGTTGAAAAACAGTTCCGAAAAAATCAACAGAGTGGACGACCTCGTGTTGATTTTCTTAAGCGAAATAACAATATTGCTGGGCCTAATGGCTTCAGACTCTAGTTACTGTAAGGCATCAAAGCAACATTATGATTCGGTTATTCCTAATCAAAATGGCAACAAAAGACTTACCAGCATTTCAGTTATATAATTTTCAGTTAAAGTAGAAAGAAATAAGTTCTAACTGCATAAATTTGCACCTCTTCTGTGCATTTTGGATGAAAGAAACCACCATTCCAATTTTGCTTGTTGCCATGCAATAGAACGTTGGACCGGTTTCGCTTCCATGAAATAATATAACTGCATTAAATAAAGCTGATGGGCTTGAGACAATAGCTATTGTTTGATTATAAGATATTCACTTCTGTTTTGGCGGGAACTTCAATTATTTGCTCTGGCTTATAGTTATGACTGCATTCAGGAGCCACTTTTCAACCACCAGTTTCTCTAAACGAAGGAGCTGTCTAGATAATGCTGACGGGGATGTCGAATAACATTTATGTCGAATATGTCTAATAATATTTGATAAAAATGCGCAAAAATTCATCTACATGTATCGAGTCAAGAGGATAAGAGGGTGTAGGGCAGATTCGATTTAGTTTTCTTTGCTTTAGACACGTAAGCTTTTCCAGCTTTTTCTTTCTATCACGGCATCATTCAGAAGGAGGTTTTCGCAAAACCTACGACATTAACGTAGCTGCTATTCACATTGAAAGAGATAGGATAAAAGGTAAAAGACTAATGCACATAATTATGTTACATACAATGGTATTTAAAAAGTATACTAAACAAAAACATATGATGGGTGTAACTAAGGCACTATTTACACTACCCCAAAATGCTGTCGCTGCTTTTTATGATTTTCCTACCGTCATAACATTTTGCCGCAGTTACACACGTCAACAGCCCCATGGTTTTCATTGCGATCATTGCAGTTACATTGAGACGCTACGGCGACCCGTTTGCAGATTTGCTACGCATTTCTTTCATGATAAAATCGGAAAAAAAGTTTCGTAGCGTCATATATCGGATTGGCATGATTGCGCTGTGTCGTAGCGTCGTGTCTTGATTTTCTTATCACCTACAGAGCACAATGATTTTCAAGACGACTTGCTGAGCGTCTTATACCGGATTGAATCGTCCTAGTGTAACTGAAAACCCTAACAGGAACAAAATTCAAGATGCAACGAGGTATGCCGCCATAACTGGATTTTGTTACTGGGGACGTGTCGCCCGACTCGGTATACATTTTCACGATTTGGGTATAAGGACGGTCTCTGTTTTCACAATTTTGGTATACGGAACGACGGAAGTCAAGAGGCCTGTCAAGAAGCTTGCCTGTCAAGAGGCTTGTTGTTTCTCCTTCTTTGATACAAACATGCGTACAACTGCAACCCTTGTCAAACAAGCTGTTCCCAACGTTTTTATCCGGAGGGGACGTGTCGCCTGAGCTTCAAAAAACGTATCTGATGCAAATTTTGCTAAGAGGTTAACTCAACTTGATATCAATTTTTCGAAAAAACGTATACCTGACTTTGCACCAAATTCTGTAAGCGAGCTGAAATGGCAGGGACATACAGTATTGCTAGATAAACAGGAGAAAATGGGCCAGAAGAACAACCAAGTGGACACCTAGAGACAAAAATAAATAGCGAAAGGAATACCAAAGCAGAGGAGAACCAATGACATCGAGTAAAAAGCTGGCAGTGCGTGTACACAAGTGGCACAAAATCCTTACGCTTTGAAAAGTTTATTATTGCCAATGCCACCCGTGTCAGAAAAGAGAAAATTAGCGAAGAAAATTACAATGGTTCGACACACAAAGCTGTAAATTAATAAAACCATTCTACACTTATGAAAATACAAATATACAATGCTAGGGGCACGTGGTGAGATTTATGCAGTGAAAAATTCATCTTGTGCGTATAGCATAATGAGAAGTTTATTTAATTAGCTAATATTATCAGTATTTCAATGTTAAGTTTCAAAATTTTCACTTATCACCAACATTTAAATCGTCTCCAACCCTTTCTTCTGTTCAATTTATCGATCTTTTCATTGAGCGTTATTTGTTGAGCGATCACCTGGCCCTCTAAGCTCAATATTTGGTCATTCATTGAATCAAGCTGAATCCTAAGTTCCTCAATTATGCTGGTTTTCTCTTGAACTTCGACAAAGAACTCTTTCTTCTCTTTAATCGCTTCTTCTTTACACAGGGTTTCTTCTTCCTTAAGCTTCTTTTGCCAAGAAATCTCTTCGTGCAGCTCCTTAATATGCAACTGCAAATCCTTGGCATTGTCTTCCATAACCTTCAGTTTGTTTTTTAATGCCAATTTTTCTTCGGACTCTGCTTCAAGTTGATCATTCAGGAATAAAATTTCTAACCCCTGCTTGTCAGTTTCTATTCCGATCGAAACTGCAACTGCGCTAATAGCTCATTTGAGGAATTCTCACGCCTTTTCAAATCTTGGACCATTTCTTGAGACGCTTGCAGCTTACTTTTCGTTCGTGCATAATCTGCCTCCAAGGTTTTATTTGCTTGCTGTATGTTGCTGTTTTCTTCTTCCAAGGTCTTCAGATCACTTTGGAGTGTCTGATACTTTTCGGCCAAAGACGCCATATCTATAAATAGGCAATGCAATGATTTAAATCAATTTTTTTATATTTTCTCGACCATCTAACTATTTTTGAAGCAATTATTCTACATGTATCCCCAACTTATCACCAAGAGTTTTAACAGATCTTTCAAACGCGTGGAGTGCAGTTCTATTAATCAATTCAAGAGATATAAATGAAAAAGTTTATCAGTTCTTCCTACCCATAGATTCTTTTTCCATTGCTGTTTCTTTCAACAGGTTGACGCCTTTTCTTGCTGAGTTCTTTCCGTCTCTTCGGTCTCTTCTAAGCTCATTATGCATTTCCTCCGTTATGCAACTATGCAAGATATTCCGTAAAAGAACATGATTCGTTGAAAGATATTTCTTTGTCCTTGTCGCGCATCTTTGCAGAAAGACGTTTTTTAATTCTTCATCAGCTTCAAATCTTCTACGAATCCTGAGAATCTACAAAAACATAAAAACAAAGTATGCAGTTCCAAACAGTCTGTAATATTCGTATTGTTGGGGGATTTATGATGCATTATGTTAGTACTAATGCATAAACGTGATTTTCAGGTATCTTTTTGTGATGTTTTTCCACTTCCGAGCCCAATATTCCCCTACGTTCTGTCTTACCGCGGTGTCACCTCACCAATGTTTGTACAATTCGTGAAAGGTTCTGATGTGTAAGTAAAAATGTCTGTCATAAAAGCCGACTAGTGCATATAGCCTATTATTGAAATTCTCATCAAACTAACCTCAATATAATTGTTGGGATTTTTCGATTTAGGCTTTTCTTCCCCCATGGGATGATCGCTTTCCTTCTCTTTCTTTGCCGTCAAAGCGGTTATCTGCTGCTTCAAGGCCTCTACTTCGTCTTGAAGACATAAAATCTTAGCTCTATCTCTAAGTTTCGTCTTCTGTCGCTTATATCGCGAATCTTCCATCTTGAGAATCGATATAAAATCACAATATATATTCAAATCAGGAAAACACTACAGCCAATGTAACCACTGGTCAGTAAAATTCATAAATGAGTGTTTAAATCGATAGCCAGAATCGTATCACTTGTGTCTTCAAATTTGATTGTGACGTCACACATTATTAAAGTCAGTTCGACGTCACAATATGCGATGAAGACTTGGCTACTCGTTGATCTACATCACAATCGATGTATGAATATGTTAAGTATACATATGCACTATATATTTACATATATATAGTATTAATGTAAAGGACATCAGCATCTCCTGCAGAGTGATAAAATCACTAAACAGGGTTGAAGAGATGATAAGAGTTTTTTGATTTCTCTCTTTTCTCTCAATTATATAAAGTATTAATCCATAATTTTTTGTTGATAAACTATAATGTTCTTCAACTTATTTTTTCTGCCAAACTACAATTCAGGCACAGCAATGCTGCAAAACTACAAATCCATGCAGGTTAGTGATAAAAACTACAATACAAGCACAATAATATAGTGCTACAAAACTATGGTACACAGATCTGTGTTATAAAACTTATATACAAGCAAAGTAGTACAAAACTACGATACAAGCACAGGCAGTGGTGCAAAACAACGTAACAGTCATAGCAGTGCTACAAAACTAATTTCAATGCAAACATGCGCTAAAGAACGCCATGGCAAGCAGAGCAGTGTTGTAAAAGTAAGATTAAAGCAATACAGTGCTATATAACTACATCCCAAGCACAGCAGTGCTAATAATCTACGATGCAAGTGTGCTATATACTCCAATTTAAGCACTGGAACTTCGACGCTACGACAGCGAATTGGAGATGGCGGCTGATAGTTTAAAGCCATGTGGCTTACGAGTGGATATTTTCATTTGGATATCTTGGATATTTGGATATACAATGTTGCACGCAATCGTACCAGTGTGACATTAAAGGAGGAAGAACTATAACCTTCGCAGGCACGTTCCAGGATCTGACCTACCTCGTTTAGCAGTTTTAATAGCTATTGTATACTCTAATGGAAGAAAATATCGTGGGATGAAATTATCGCGTTTTTGCGTTTTTGGTCTAAATTCGCGAACCTTCATTGTGCGGAACTTTGCAAAATACAAAATTCGCGAAAGTTAATTCCATCAAAAACTTCTTTGAACAAGAGATTCGAGAATTTTTATCACGGAAAAAAATTCCAAAAACTTTGATCAGTTTTACAAAGCAATTTCATGTTTAATACTCATGGAGTGTTTAGATGTCATTAAAAATCTTTCTAGTTTCATTAAAAAGTCATATTTGCTGGCGTTGGTCCCCATGTACGTCTGCGAAATGCGAAAGTTTTTTCCTGTGAAACTTCCCATTTTTCCTGATTCGCGAAATTTCTACAATTTTTGCCTTATAGTCGGGTACCTGCATTTCCTTTGTATTGGTAATCAGTTTAAAGGGTACCAAAGGAGATCGATGGAGCCCCGGAGCCCATCGTTTTTACAGCAAGGAGCTCAGGAGCTCACAAATTTCCCACTGCTTGTAACAGGAGACAATTTTTCCCTAAATTTGAAAGTCCGCACCTCGAAAAAGGTTTCTGAACAAATTCATCCTTTTCAAAACCAAAATCTCCTTAATTTTCCATTGTAGACACTATTTCGTCATACCTTTCGAGGTTTTCGGCTGAAATCAGTTTAATCTAGGGCATCCTTTTTCTGGGCCTTCCTTCTTTTCATGAACAACGATAATTTTCCATTTTCCTTGCCTGGCACGAACTGTACCCGGAAAATAACTAATCCGCATCCAAAAAGAATTTTGCAGGGACATTTATTTTTCTACCACCTCCAGTCACCAAAAGTTGCAACTTGCAACTTGATAAGCCTAATTAAGGCAAAGTAATTCCCTTTATCAAAAAGCGTGTTTGCTATAGTGGCGCATGAGACTAACTTGTGGGTCAAAATTTGGTGTCGTTGCATCGCGGTCGGCTCATTCGATCAAGACACGAATCGTGATGATGGAACATTTCAATGTTGATATAAAAACACAATGAATCTCTTTACTTAAGTTAAAGAATTACAAGTAAGACGTCAATCATGTAAAAATACTTCTTGAATAATAAAATGCTATTTAAAAAATGTTGTATTGTCAATCTAAGATTTACCGTTATCCGTCGGAATGGATTTCCCATTTTTCTCAATGCCTGAGGCGTTTCCTTTTTCAATCGATACAATGAACTGAATTCCATCCCTCCAAATTGATTTCGATTGTCCGTTTTTACTGTGCTTTGCTTCAAATGATTTTCTTGCCATATCCAGAAGAATTTGTGACTGGCCTTGTCCTGTTTGCTTCACTAACTGATACAAAAGGGTATTTTTGTATCGTAGTAAGTTGTATGGTTCGTCAAATTCTTTCAATCTACCGGCGTCTAAGACCTGTTTCAGATGGAAATTTGTAAGAAAAATTTGCTCTGAGAGCCTCTGTATAATTGACCTAATCGGCTAACATTGTTTATACCCATTTCAGGTCACATGATCATTCGCTTGAGGAATCATTGCTTTGCTATCAAAAACAGGACTCACATCATGCTTTTCATGGCACAAAATTTTAAGTTCAGTTGAATGGAAAACCTTCTGAAGAGTATCGTCTTGTGACCTGAATTGGGATTAGGTCTATGAAAGTTTATTCGCGTGAAAAATTCAGCCTTTCAGGAGACTTAACTGAACTCATTAAAGGGTCTGCTTACCATGATTCTGTCAGAATCCATAACTGTGTTGAGACGATGCGCAATAGTTAGAACAGTACAGTCTTTGAATTTTTCTCTCATTGTTGTTTGTATGAAGTTGTCAGTTCTAGAATCCCAAAAAATAATGAATTAACGATCACAGATGTCCCAGGCACATTCACATTGTGTCACTTTGAATTCAAATTCAACCAGAGCACAAAAGATTTAGGCTACATATAAATCGTTATGTCAAAACAATTAGATATATATATAAATTTTGAGAGTTAAAACTTTATGTTAAGGCATTTGACAATGAAAAGTGGTTCCGGGTCAAAATTTCTGCCATGAATGGTCCAGGCTCATATAAAGCCACAATATCTAAGCATCCATTAAGATCCGTTAAATACCTAGCCCCGTGGAAGTTTCCTCACTCGATTAGTTCTGGATGCTTCAATTTAAAACAGTTTTTGTTTAGAGTCATAATTCCAATCTACCTGTCCAGTTGTGCAACTTACTAGCTACAGAAAAATGTAATGCTCTACATACACCTGGTCTACATTCGCAGTTGCTTCATCAATAACAAGTATCTTGTTTTTCTTCAAAATTGCTCTTGCTAAGCAAACAAGTTGACGTTGTCCGACACTTAGATTTTGACCAAATTCTGCTATTTCATATGAAAGTTTTCCTGGCAAAGCTTCTACTGCCTCTTTCAGCTGAACCTAATTGAAAAAACACAGATTTATCTTCAAATAGCGACTATTCTTAGTGAAAGAATGACTCTCGGTGCAGAAATGAGAGAAGCAATGTGCAAGTCGACATCGACATGAGCTAATAAAGACTTCGTGAGTTTAGACAAACATTGAACATGTGAACTTAGAAATCTGACAAAATTTTGCAAATTCCCGCTAAAGCAACAGTTTTTTCGACGTGGCCAGTGTATAGAAGAGCGTGATGATGAAAATGCAAATCTACCTCTTGAAGAGCATTCCATAGTTCTAAATCGCTATAATGAGCAAATGGGTCTAGATTTTTCCACATCGTTCCGCTAAATAGCACGGGATCCTGCAGAAAAATAGAACACGTTAATTTTCATTCTGGGGATAAGCAAAAAGAGAGAAAAGCCCCTCAGCGTCAGCGTCATGATCGCCTGGTGATATATGTCGCAGTTCAAAAGAACGTGGTGCCAAGTAAATATAATTCAAAAAATACGGTAAATACATATATGTCTTTATGCTTTATGCAGAGACGTATGGGAAAAGTTCGGAGCCCTAAAGAATATTTTGCTCGGAGGCCCTTTCAATATGAAATTTTCTTCCGAAATCTGATAGAGATAACGAAATCAGTGAGAGAAATACTTTACTCGATTAAATTGAAGGATCAACAAGGAAAAGAACGTTTTATGATAGAAAAAAGCTCGAAAGAGGCTACATTAATAACAAAAAGTTTCGGACAGAATACTTTCGGACAAATAACGTTGGACAAAAACTTTCAGACCCTTTTCTAAGAGCATTTCTGAAACTTCTGTTTTTCAGCTAAACAACAATATCTACCACTGTATTATCATAGATTTCGAAAGTTTGCATCCAGTTATAAAGGGAAATGAGGTGTTACACACTTCTTAAGAAAGTATATCCATGAACAAAGATTGTCGAATAAAGTTTCGGACAAGATTTCAGAAGATTTAAATCTCTCGGATGGTTTAATTTTCGGACAAAATCTTGTCTGAAAGTTTGATCGTCCGAAACTTTTCGATTTTAATATATATTATATAGCTATCATTCTGGCAAGAGTGTTAACTGAGGAAATATTGGCAATTAAAAATCATGCAAAAATCCTGTATATCGAGGACGTTGCGAGGACTCCTCGGGCCACAAAGGCTTGGGGGGGGGGCTTTAAAGTTGCTACCTCAGGTTAAGCCACTGGCTTCATAAAATGTTTAACGCTTGAGTTGATTATCGTCACGATAGTTAACAAGCTTATACCCTGGGTACCAGAGCCAAAAATATGAAAGATTAATAAAGAATAAAAAAAAGAAAATAAAGGATAAAGTTTAAAGTCCATTCTTCCTTCTCTCTTTTCCTCCTCCCATGTCCGTCTTATTTTAATTTTTAGGCTCTGGTACCAAGGATAACAAGCTTATAAATATTTGAATTAACTTTTGCTTTAAAAGCCTCGACCAATCAAGAAAGCACTAGTACCGATAAGTACAGGCCCGTGTCATATAATATATTTAACCCGATTAACCCGAGATCTTGACTTAATAGCTTCTGAGGACTACTAATAGCTACTAAGCTTTCTCTGAAATAATATAGTTTGCTAGGTAGGTAAAAAACAGACCTGTGGAATAATAGAGATCTTGGATCGGAGGTCTTTTAGTCCAAGCTCCAACACATTTACACCATCTATGATAATTTCTCCTTTTGGTTCATTTGTTCTAAACAATGTTGCTAATAATGATGATTTTCCAGCGCCAGTTCGGCCACATATACCAATCTAAAAATGAAAATAGGTAAAAAGTTGATTACCATATTACGAAATTATGATGTTAGCTGTTTTATCAAAAAGCGTTTGCGAAAATAAAAAAATATGCTCTTTTTCTCAATTTTAAATTGTCACCAGCGTGATGATTCATAGACCTAAGTAGTAAGTAGTAAAAGAAGTAAGTGCGTAAGAAAAGCCTGGACAAAGCGTAGCCAATATTTGATCCCATATTCACAAACATTTATGCTGGGCGAGATGCAAGCCGCGTTTGACTACAGTGATTGTGGTGTGATTTGGCGAACAACATCATGTTAGATGATGCTGGCTGAAGTTTGATTAATGTAAAAAGATTCACCCAAATTATCAACGTGTTGTCTTTGTTAGGCGACTCTTGCTAAATAATGTTTGTAGCTGACCACCGTACTAGAAATGAAAGGACGTACACACTGAGTGATTGTAAATTAAACAACAACAACTACATCAAGCAAAGTGGTGGGACTTATGCAGCGAGGTACCTTTTCACTTGATTTAATATGTGCTGTAACACCTGTGAGAGCATTTGGCAGGTTGGCTGCATGTGCAAACGTCATTTTATCAAAACGAATTGAGCCTCTCTTCGGCCATTCATCAGGAGGCTTCATATCTGTTTTTGGGGGGGCCTCGGAGTCAACTTCTGTGTATTCTATTATTCTTTCAACTGACGTCATCTGAAAAGACACCAAAGTTCTAAATATAAGATATTAAAGAAATAACTAAATTTTTTTTAACTGTTACCGTTGTTGCCAACATTGTTCTAAATAAAACTGCGAGTGATCGCTGTTCTTTATGTTTATGATAGATAATACAAGTACGACTCTACGTCCTGAGTCATATAGTAGGGTTTCTTAACTTTGAGCGCAATATGTACAGTAACAGTGTCCTGCAGAGTTTCTTAACTTTAAAACTGAAATTTTGGAACTAAGAATTTAATGTGGAGTATTATGTTCTGTGCAGTCAAAATAGTGATATTTTTTCCTGTGACCTTAAGAATAGTAGCTTTTGGTGATTCTTTTTAGCAAACAATACACAAAGCACATCAGTAAAATAGAACGCTGAACTCAAAGGAAGCAATTTTTTAGTTTCGTTTTACTTCTTTATCCAAATAGAAGTGTTTCTTGATTTTTTAGAAAAAGGCATATATAGTTTCTTATTGTTGATTTCTTTTAAAACAAAGTGCACAGTAGAATTAACTCCCGGAATTAAAATTTGACAAAATATAAAGGTTTTATCAATAAACATAGAAAACTTACGTGGTTTTCAACTTCAGTACTATGCCGTACACATTGCTGAAACACGCCAATTAGGTGGGCTGTATAAGCCAACATAAGTCCGACCTGCCCAGAAGTTAGTCCTATCTCTAGAATAATAAACAGAAAGAGATAAAGTTAGGAAAAGATTAGTTAATCTTACTCCGTAGGTAAAATTGGACAAGACTGATCACACGATTTCCAGAAGTTCCTCATTTTGCTATTTAACTGAATTCTGAGCCTTCTTCAGAAGAGTAATTCGCTCATGTGAAGAGGAAACGTTAACTTACCATCTCGCAGAGCAATTGACATAAAAACAACGAATGCTGTAAATATGACTGATAATAACTCCAGTCTGAAAGCCAGCCAAGCACCACAACCAAGAAATGTTACCCATGATTTTGTATGTTCGTCTTGATACTGATTATGAAAATCAGTAAACTTTTGTTGCATTTGATATGCACGAATTACCGGAAGGCCAAGAAGAGTTGTAGACAAATGACCAAATACAGGACTACGATCTGTAGAAAGTAAAATTCCAGATTAGATAGCCATGTGAAATAAATAAGACATCCTTTTATCATTGCAACCCAAGATGCTTCTTCGCTGTGCTAAACATCACCCACGGTATTGATGACAGTACTGGTGATATCCCTCAATTGCACTAATGGTATTCCTCTACGCAACCTATGATATCCCTTCACGGTAGCTACTTAACATCCTCTACGGTACTGAAAATATTCCTCAATGGCACTGATGGCATCTATATTTCTCCAGTTATAAAACATCTGTCTAATTTCAAATCTTTCTCAAAGATATAGATAGTAAATCAAAGAAAGATATAGAAGGAGACTGCACTTACTTAAGCCTTCAATTCTCTTGACTTCACGTGCTGTTTTGATATGATAACGACGAAGAAGGAAGAACAATCCAATAATAGGCGCAACAATAGCAAATACAACAGGGTTGCTTATGCAAACGAGAAGCACTATTCCAGTGACGACGAAGGCTGTCTAAAATAACGAAAACTATCGTCATGAATTATATTTTATATGTAATTGAGCAACTTGGCTCAGGGCAAGCCCCGGAGCTGCTAAAATATGTGATACTTCATCCTTCAGGTGCTTATGCATTGTAATGAAGAAAAGAAAATTCTACATAGACGTTACATTTTGACAACGTTTCGCTAACTTTACACTAAGCATCATTAAGTAAATTTACCATGACTGTAATTCAAATTCACCTGATGATGCTAAATGTAAGTTAGCGAAACATCTATGCCGAATTTTTGTTCTTTGATTACACTAGCCATTTAATTTATTTTGAACTTTTAATGGATTTGTCGCTACCGGATTAAACTGCCCTGTCCATCTTTTTTGAATAATGTTTTTGGTGGCCGTACTGGTCTTGCAATTTATCTTGAAGCTTCGCTTCCCTAAAAGTCGACCACATTCTTTAACGTTATAATCCTTCCAAACCTTTGTCAAGAAAACGAACGTCATCAGCACACATCAAAATGATTTTAAATCTACAAATTTCTCGCACTTTATCACTTCAGTTTACACAAATGCAGTGCATGTAAAAGGCATATTATTAGCAGTATGGTTAAAAATCTTAGAGACATGAAAACAAAAGTACTTACCTGAAGGAAATCAAAGAAAATGAATGTGAACCTGTCATCAACTAAGCTCATATCTTTGGAAAAGCGATTCAGAATACGACCTGAATATATACAAATTATATTAAATCACAATTAGACAGATTAAAAAAGTTTTTCCTTATGATAGAATAAGAACAAATTTCTTTGTTAGACTATATCGAAAATGAATAGCCTTTTACTCTGCAAACGAGTCTACTACCTAATAAACGAAAATCATCCGGGGGGTTACGTAATATGATTTAGAAACGGGTATGTACCTTCCATATGGGTGGGGATTCGGTCCCAAGAATTTTCTTAAAGTTGGTATGATTTTAACTAAATTCTCATATAAGGTTGGGAAATAGAAGAAAACTCAAAAAGTTCGTGTTGTTGGAATCACCCCTGGGTATAATCCTTTCCAAAGATTATCCTTGAAAGCAAAATAGATGGAAATAGAGCTAGAGGACATCAAACAAAGCAAATTGTGGAAAGATTAAATAAGGATTACAAGCAACAAACTGCATCAGTAAATCCCGCAACTGGAGCTGTAACACAGAGACGCTACATTGGTAAGAGAAAAATAAAATCCAACCAAAATTACAATCCAGTGCATTTTATCACTAGATGAAGATGTCGTGTACTTACGTCAAATGAAAAAATAATCGTTACCTATAGAATTTGTATCGTAGAACCTGAGAGGTGCACGCAGGGCTGATCTCAGCATTCGATTATGAAGGTTTTCGGATGATTTCAGTATGACAATGAAGAATAACACTGCTCGCATTAGTCCAAGTATTACCAAAGAAACAACAAGCGCACCATAAATGCGAAGGTTTGTGTTGCGATTTTCTGTTTTCCCAGACTTTTCTTCTTGTGTAGTCCTTTAGGAATACATAAGATAATTCACATATATATTTGTAATGAATGGCAAAAACTAGAGTAGATATTTTCACAAGTGGCATACCACAGTAGATGGGATTCGAACTTGGACTGCATGACCAGAGAACCAACAACGTCTCCACTGAGCTATAGAGCTCAATGAAAGCGCCCATTAACTCTCCAAGTCATACAGCCCAAGGCTCTCCTCCAGTGTGACTTTTGTGTTTCGGCTATGTTGAGCCTTCTTCTGCACAAGCACTATACATATTTATCTATATTTGCCATGAATGGCGAACACTAGGAATGGTTTTTCACTAGGAGTGGCTACCAAAAAGATGGGATTCAAACCTTCACTGCATGACTAGAGAGCAGAGCCAAGAACTCAAACGTCTAATAAAACGATGTTGACTATCTGGTGTTGCAATTTATTTCATAGTTTGACTGTTTAATCTTGTATAGTTTGGTTTAGTTTCCTTGTGACGATTTAATGTTCTAGATGTAGCCTGCAAGGAAGTTGTCGGTGTCGTCATCAGACAGGTGATTTCGACTTACAACACGTGTAATTCGTAATTAATGTTCTCACTCTCACTCACTTTGTGGAATCAACGATAATTAAACATAGGTGATTGAATATTTATCAGTACATACCAATGGGAGAGCCATGCATCTGCGAAAACGAAAATGGCTTGACAAAGAGCAAAAAGCAGCATCAGCAGGCACCATGTAAATAACCCGTATCCAGCTCCAAAGAAATTTAAATACGATTTGTAAGTTACAGTCCCTTCACATTTCGTTTCTTCCTGTATCTCCTTTTCTTCCTACCAGAAAAGAACAAGTAATTGATTAAGGAGCAAATAAATATTTGTTAAACAGAAATAATGATTAGTTATAGGGGTCAAAACAAAAAGCACATATGGAAAAATGTACAATATCAATTTTACGCAGGCGTTTTGAGGCGACTAGAAGAGAAAATGACTTTTTGAGTGGAGATAAAATTTGATAGAATTAGACAGTGATGTTGCCAAAACACTAGATAAAAGACTTCTCGAAAACAGGCCACGGAGAGAAATTATGGGCCCCGGGTAAGAAAGAAATACGGGTCTTATGTGCGCCGATGTCACAGGCCACTATAGGGCGGGGTAAGGGCCATGCGCCATTTCAAACAAACGGTATTTAATTCAGACAAAAAGTTGACAACAAGCCACAGAATAGAGAGTGGGAATGGAGAGCTACTTCTAGGAAGAAGCTCATCACCGAATGATGTGTGGTTAAAATTAGTTTTTGTCACCCATAGTTTCGCGTTGTTCTCATTGGTTAATTCTAATACTTCTCTTGGGAAATTCAGTAGAGGCTTCGGAAAAAGATGGAAACCGCAATAGAAATCCGTAAATAGAAACAAAGACTGACAGAAGCAGCCACCACCTTTTGCTGAAGCCTTCATTTAACATGAGCGAACAGTTCGAATTTGCGCAGCGAAGGCTGTTTTCTGTTCGATAGAGAACGGCGAACAGCAAATTCGTTAGTGAGCAGTGAATGCGAACGAAGTGGAAATGGGCCTAAAAATACTGATTCGCCCGAGCGAGACATTCTTATAATTAAACGTGCCGAGCTGTACCTTTCATTATTGGCCCATTTCACTGACGGAGGGAAAAGTAAGATACGTTTAGTGATGATTATCTTGGGTGAATTAGTATTTCCGAACATAAATTTGAATATTCCGATTTGACTGAGAAGAATTCAAATACCTCATGGATGGCACTCACAAAGCCTAAAAAAAGCCGACGAACCAAACTTTTTTCACGTGGATGTAACTTTCGATCTGAAATTCTAACTTGTTTTTTTTTTAATATTTCACACTTAAAGACAGCCGAGCTCGTAGTTATGTGCTGCGCAAGTTTTATTATGTTCTTGTTTTTCTAAATGCTTTGAAAGAACAGCTCCCACAGAATTTAGGTAGGACAAAATTAAAAATGACTCACAAATTCTTCAAAGTGTGCACCATTACTTGCAAAACTAAGATCTTCACCAATATCCATTGGATCAACAACCGAAACTTGACTTATTTTTCGATGTTCATTACCTGATCTTGCCTCGACGTCACAGCTGAGTGTGCTCAACTTTCTAATGTTAACGTTCCTAATGCTACATGATCTGACAAGTGTTTCTGCTTCAAAGTCGTCGCTTTGGACGTCTCCCGGTTTTAAAAAATTCACGAAATCGATTCCGGTAGATTTTAAACCAGCGTATGTCCCTTTGGCTAAAGTTCTGCCCTAAAGAAAGAGCAGAATTGATTATTAGTTTCAGAAAACTTTTTTACTGAAAACTTGAAACATTAGCTAAAGGTTCAATTTATATACAGACAATCTCAACAAGCTTGGAAAACTGGAAAACCTTAAACTAAGGCAAGATCTCGCTTTCCTTTATCTGAAATGACTTCACTAATTATTTTTGGTTGACATGGCAAACTTGTCTTACTCCGTCAAATATCTCCTTCGAAATAAGACAAGAAGAGAAGAATAGAACTGAATGATAATATGAAATATTAAGTAAAGCATATAAAAGCACGTGTGCCCAAAAATATGACCAAATACAGATATGGATGTCCAGCATTGATATAATGTAACAAACTGTATTGAGCAAATTAAATGTAAATGTAAGTGTGACGATAAGTAATCGTACGTAAATATGTAACTGTATATAAATGTAACATATATATGATCTAACAATGCAACATATGTATGTATTATTATTATTATTATATTACAAATTTTGACAGTCAAATACTGATTGGTGGTAGAGTCATCTCATCCGCCAAGTAGTGAACATCACATCTCTTCCACTGTATCGATTTTAAGTGTAATGTCTCTAATAATGCTTCGGAAATCCAATAAGCTGTTCGAATCTGTTTTGGGCATTGCTGTGTATCCAGGTACAAGAGGTTCATCTGGGACTAATCTGAGAAATTTATCCAGATTTCGCTTGAACATGTCAATGCTCTGCCCAGCCATATCTCGTAGATTTCTGGGTAGACAGTTAAACAGTCGTGCTCCCTGCACAGCTAAGCTTGATTCACGTAAATTTTGAATCCTTTGGGTGGCATCACGTTTCCTAGCTGGGATGATGCAGGTGCGCCCATTCCGTAACGAGTTTGCACCAGCAACACCAATGTTCGGTACTAGATTTTCAAGCATCTTCCATACATAAATTATTTGATAGCGTTCACGTCGTCTTTGCAAAGAGAATATGCTGAATTTTTTCAATCGTTCCCAGTAATCAAGTTCATATGCTCCTGATATTTTCCGAGATAGTTTTTTTGTAATAGTTAAAGATGCATCTGCACTCATTGTCACTCCCAAGTCACGCACTGAGTTTTTCTGATCAATTATAGTGCCTGTGCTTGAAAGGTAATTCGTGAGTGTCTTAAGTGCTTCATCTCTTCCATATCGCAGAACTTCAAATTTGAAGTCGTTAAATTCCATATTGTTTTTGTCAGCCCACTCGTAGATATTATTGAGATCAGACTGAAGTTTTGATACATCATTGACTTCTAAGACTCCTTTCATCACTCTGGTGTCATCAGCAAAACTTTTGAGCAGTGAGTGATATACGTTCATGTCAATATCAGCCATCAATATAAGAAACATTAGGGGACCAAGGACACTTCCTTGTGGTACTCCTGACTTAACTGGTACTGGTGTAGAGGATGATCCTTCGACTACAACTGTTTGTAATCTGTTTGTTAGAAAAGATTCAATCCAGCAGTAGAGATTTCCATTTATACCAAGTTTACGTATTTTTGTTATACTATATTAAAGTCGACTTTATCAAACGCCTTAGCAAAGTCTAAGTAGACAACTTCAACATTGATTCCTTGCTCGAGAAGATTAAGGATATCATCGTAATGTGCTAGAAGTTGACTTAGGCATGATCTAGCCTGTCTAAAGCCATGGTTGGTTTCGTTAAAAAGTTTGTGTTCGTCCATATATTGCACAATATTTTTACGTAACACCTTCTCAAATATTTTAATTAGGTGGGACGTAAGAGCTACCGGACGGTAGTTAGCTGCAATAGATCTTGATTTACCCTTATGTATTGGAGTGATTATTGCTTGTTTTAGTAGAGCTGGTACTCTTCCAGCATCAAGGCAACGTTTCCATAAGATATACAAAGGTTCTGCTAATGCATATTTACACTTTTTTAGCAGAATAGCTGGGTATCCAAGTAAACCTGGTGCAGAATTGTTTTTTAATTCATCGATTGATGATACAATATCATCTTCATTAAATCTTATGTCGTGCAACGTGTGTGTGGGTTTGGTTGTTTTTGAGTCTCTTAAGGATTTCTTGGTGTTGAAAACACAGATGCATACTGCTTTGCAAGCAGTTCTGATTTTTCCTTGGGATCTGATACAAGTTTTCCATCATCATTACACAGTGGTCCAATGTTACTCTTGTCCTTGGAGAACTTCTTTATGCAGTTAAAGAAATATTTCGTGTTCGACTTAATGCTTTTGAGTGCCTTCTTTTCCATTTCTTCAGCACTTTCTTTATATGAGTTCATCATAGCTTTCTCAATTCGGATGAGCTCATTTTGCAAAACAGTTTTTCGCAACAGTGACTTTGAACGATGTAAGGCCTTGTTTATTCTACGCCTTCTCCGCACTAGGTTATTTCGTTTCTTTTCTGATTGAGATTTTGTTTTGGTTCTGGGTGTTTTCTTCAGGGGAACAAAGCCCTTCACAATCTCAAAACAGATGTCGAGAAATAATATTAGTACTTGCTCTGGTCTTTTGTTTCTAAATTCCCGTACCCAATCATACTCAAAAAGTGCAGTATTGATTTCATCCCAATTAACATCCTCGTGAAAGAAATTGAGTGAGTGGAAACCAGTGCGTGGTGGTGCTTTCCTCTCTTTGAATCTTTGTATATTTGGTCGATAAGTAGTTGCTATACCTCAACTATACAATGATGTGTGATACTGTTCAGAGGTTTTGAATATAGTAAATCGTTCACCAGTACATAATTGTTAGTGAAGAATAGATCAAGTATATTACCGTCTTTATGAGTTGGTTTGTTTACATATTGCTTCATACACAAATCATTTGTGAATTCAGACAGCATGTTGAACATCAACTTGGTATCTTTTGAGCAACCTATCTCAGGCTGGCTATTCTGCCAGTCAATTAGGGGCAAGTTTAAGTCCCCTCCCATCAAGATATCAGGTAAAGGTTAATCAAATGGGTCGATGGCCTTCTTCAACTCCATCAGGGCTTCATTGAATTCTTTTGAAGTAGATGAATGACCATGTGCTATGTCATCAGGCTGACGATAGAAAACAATTAGTAGTAGGTTCTCTACACGTGAGTACAGGCAAAGAACTTCAGCAACACTATTTGAAAATTCAAGAATGGTGGCGAGAGTGGATGCAAGATCATTTCTGATATGGAATGCTGTTCCACCACTGTCCCTTCCTTTATTTGTAAGTTTCTTCCGTTTCCTATCTCCCCTGTAGAGAGAATATCCATCAATATTTAATTCCCCCTCCTTCTGGTCTTTAAGCCATGTTTCTGTTAATCCAATAAACATTTGATTACTTTCCTTCAAGACATCTTCGACAAACGGTACATTTGATTGAACCGTTTTTGGCTTTAAGCCTTGGATATTCATGAAGGAGAAATAGTTCATCAATTTCGTAGTGGATACATGTATTGCATTGGTGGTTGTCGGAAGTTCATTGGAACTTGTTGTATCATTGACGGTACACTGTTCATCATTTGATTTTGAGGGTATTGGCCCGGCAATTGGGTTTGAGATAAGGTCATCGCCAGCTTCATGTCCATTGCTTCCAGCAGTTCGGTTTTCAGCTGACGAAGTGCCCCTAAAAAATCATTCTGACCTTGTAAAGATGTTGCACTGTCATCAGGTATTCCTTCAGTCTGACCTTTTAGTCTCTTCTCCTCTTTCTTTTTCTCTATCTCCTTTTCCCTTTTAGTACCTCTTACATGCCTCAGCCGACATTTTTTATCGAAGCACTCCAGTTTACTGATTGAGGTTGGGCACATTTTTAGGTGGAATTTATTACATTTCTTGCCTTGGTTGCATCCTTGAGGTTGCCTTGTGCCATGCTTAAGCAGCTTTTCGCACATCTTGGGGTGCTCAAAGTCACAGCCTCTACCGGATATTCCATGTTTACAAGTTCCATTTCGGTAAAATCGACATGCTTTTGAATAGGGTTTCCTTTCTTTATCCCTTTCATCTGTTACCTCGTCAACTTGTGTTTCAACCCATATTGTATTTAAGGACTGACTTCGAGAATTACCGTTGGAAGAATTCTGTGACGATGGAATTGGATCAGTTTTTTTCTTCTTTTTAGTATTCCTAGCTGTTGTTTTGCTAGGAATATTTGCTTCTTCACATGCTTTGCAAAGATAGTGAAAGCCACTGATATTGAATGGGTCAAGTTTTTTCATCAGTGATTTTCCATCCAGGTTGCCCTTGTCAGGTGTGTCCAATATTTCCATAATACATTCTTTATGGGCTTCTTGCCCACATTTGCTACATGGAAGAAATGGTTTTTCATCTCTCTGGATGCAATATATTTCAGAGCATATCGAGCATTTTTCTGGAAGCAGATTCTGGATTCTACATATCAAGTTTATAACTAGCTCATGTTTCAAATATTCTACATCATCAGGAACATTTAGATGTGACAAGGTAGCTTTCAATTGAGTCACAGGTAAACTAGTGTATTCACGTTCCAGCTGTTTAATTGATTTATTGAACTGGTATATTCTGAGTGCACTTTTAACATCTTCTGATCGCGTGTCTACAATCAGTTCAGCTATAGCTTGATCCACAATCTCCGCATTGAGGATATGAGGGCTGTTATCTTGTTCCATTTTAGCAGTTAAAAATCAACAGGTATCTAATTCTTTAAATTCTTCTGTTGGTGCTTGTCGATAAGTTTATTTTAGGCCGCCATTGAAATCAGCATAAAAGAAAAGTTTAACTGTTTTAGGCCCAAACTTAGGCCCGTTCGGCCTGTCAGTTACAACAGCAAGCAAAACTCTTTCCTGCCGGGATTTGACAGCTTTCTATTTTTTATAAGAAACCAAAACATTGGCGCAAAACGGAAGGTTTCCTAAAATATCTGTATTTTGAGTACTGAAGGTTTCTAAACTCTGTTCGTGACTTAATAGTTGCATCTTAATGATGTTTTAAACCTATTAATCCATCGTATCTGAAGGCTAACGGTATTCGGCGAAAAAGCGAAATAACGAAATAACGAAAGAGCGAAATAACGAGATAACGAAAAGACGAAATAGCGAAATAACGAAATAGCGAAATAACGAAATAGCGAAATAACGAAATAGAGAAATAACAAATAGTGAAATATGCTTTCTTTAAATAATAATGAAATACATGCAATTGCATGCATAACAAAAATATAATGGCCTGATAGCCTAATACCATCCCCGCTTTGCGCCACAGACCATGGCCGTTTTTGCGCCCTCAGTGCACGTTAAGAAACTATTGGCACACGACTGGAAAAGCTAAAGATTAAAAATATCTGCCTTAGCCTAACCTTTCTGGCATAAGAACGGCCATATACGATGATTGCTCATAAATAATTCTTTACCCGAGAAGTTCAACTCCATCTTTTCTATTTATTGAAATTTGAGTTTTAATTTTATATTCAGGGCAGGGGCGTTAACCATTGTAGTAATAACTCTACATTTCTCTCGCTATATATATTCAATATGCTGGAACACACACCTAAATACATATACAATTGTGGACACAGATATACAACCTCAAAATGGATCACAAGGCATCATAATACTGGCATTGTTTCTGAACGCAGGAACAGGGGCACCCATTCACAAAACAAATCATACTGATCTTAGCCCTGAAATGCTTTATATGGGGATCAGCTGATGAGTCAGTACGAGGCTATATAAAAAAACAAGCATATACAAAATATACTAAAGAAGGAGCCATACAAAATTAAATGAATATACAAAGCTCGACTTACACTGCCATGGTCTGGCGGCGCACAGCGAGGGTTTGCATTTGGCCAAAAGGCCAATATATTTTGCAATTGCATGCATTTTATTACTTTTTTAAGAAAAAAAATCGTTATTTCGCTATTTCGCTATTTCTCTATTTCGTTATTTCGTTATTTCGCCGAATACCGTTAGCCGTATTTGAATGCTTGTGGCGTTTAGTAAAAGAAAATGTACTGATATGAAAATGTAGCTACTGAGGTGAAAAGTTTCTCAGGAAAAAATTTTCAAGACGAGTTTCCTAAAATTTTGGCAATTCGAGAGCCTTGGTTTCTTTAAAAGAGTTTCTTATAAAAAGTATGTGCATGTGCATTGCACACAAAATGTTTTTCATCACAAGTAAATATAAAGACAAAGACGAGTTAAGCGAATCTAATCATACCTGAGACAATACCAGAATTTGATCGGCATCAGCTAGGTACTGCAATTGATGTGTCACAAGCACGCGGACTTTGTTGGAAAGATATCCATTTATGCATCTGTTTCAATACAATACAATGAGCTCATGTGTAAGATATCAAACATTTCAAAACATTGAAAGTAAAGCTGCATGTCTCAGAATGGTTGATTAAGTTTTGGACCCACGGTATAATATATGAAATCTAAACTCACTTATCGAACAGATGCCTTCCCACATGAGCATCGACTGCACTCAGTGGATCATCAAGAATATAAATATCCGCATTAAAATACACCGCTCTGCAAAATAAACAAAATCGTAAATATTGATTCGCAGATTTTATAAAAAAAAATTTATTGACACTATTTATTCCGAGACAATAAATTATAGCAACAGTGTTTAACGACACTAAAAAGCGTGAAGTAGTTACAAACCTGTGAATTTCCAGTATTCGTCAAGTTAAAATAAGACCAACCCAGGGATGACCGTTGTGGATAGAGTGGGCAGCTCTATCCCTTTCCTTTACTTTATTTTTCTTTGCCTTACCCATATCCTCTATCCCTAACCCCCGATGAAATTACCAAAATTTTTTAATGTAACTATTGTTTGGCTGAGCAAAAGGTTGCCCTCAGGGCTTTGTATCGACCTCCTTCCAGCACCCTGCGGAATTGACCAAATTTTCAGGAATCCTCAAACGATAAAATAGATTTCGTTAAGCCTTACTTGTATAAATGATAGCAAAGAAGTTTAAGGAGAGAGAATAAAGATGCTTCCTCTTTCAATGACAAACCTTGCAAGGTTAACCCTAGCTTTTTGACCGCCACTCAGTGAAACTCCTCTCTCTCCAACTAACGTCAAATCTCCGTTAGGTAGCAACTCGATATCCTATAATAAAATGAATAACATAATAGTAAAAATTGTAGTTAATCATATTGAAGTATTGAAGTAGCTGTAAGACTATTGTGACGGATGTTAGATCCTTTGGCACTGTACAAAATGTTTTACCAAAGGAGCTTCCTCGATACAAGATCTCCAACAAGTCAAAAATGGCTATTTACTTTTATTGTCCAGCTTTTTTGGGAAATTCTTTGTTACTGACTAGTCATTTGGGCAGAGTTAATACATTTGATGGTCTCCCTGCGTGTCCTTGCGTGTCCTACGGAGGGGAGAAATTTGAGTGACTGGTGCATGCGTTTCGTTGCTGTTATCGTTCCTGTTATCCATGTTGTCTTTGCAAAATCAAAGCGAATTCCTTATTACGTTTTTTTCTTGATCTAGCTCTGCTTCTAGGCAATCTTTAGTTGACATATTCTGCAGTTAACGTGTGCCTAGTTTTATTTTCCTTCTATTTGACAATAGTCATTGTTGTATCAAGCTTTTTTAGTGCTTGTCATTTTGACTGATGATGAAGTTGCCATGGTACAAAAAATTTTCTAAATGTTAATCGCTTTCCAGTATCATTTAAGTTGTTTCATTTTGCTGTACTTAACTACTTGTGGGTGCCTGATTCCCATCCTTCCCACTCTTATTAACCAGCATGAGCATATCAATTTTGCATTAATATTGGTGTCAATTTTTTTTTTACTTTTTTAGTGTTAGTTTTATGGCATGAAATTTCACTTATACACTCTTTTTTTGTTAGAACTATGAATTGCCTCAGCTTATGATTACTATAGGGCCCGTTCACACTGTGTTTCACCAGTTTGCTGACAAACTTTGTCAAACAAATTCCGACCCGACCACTCAGTTTATTATGACCCGTTGAAAATTAGATCCTACATGCTGTTGCAATCCCTCAACCTAGTACAACCAATCAGCAATTAGACACTAGTACTATCTACGTCGTCACCAGAATGAAGTTAGCCATTCTGGATTGTCTATATTTAATGAAACTGCCTCTGCCCACTAAATTTTGAAATTTACAGTATTAGAATCCTTTGGCTTAAAAATAACCAGAAAGGCTGAAATTAATAGAGCGACAAAATTCTATTTAGATGCTCCATACTTTTTCTAGCGCACAAATCTGAATAGCTTTCTGATATCGTCTCTCATCAAGCTCTTGACCAAATATAATATTATTCTTCAAAGTTCCATTGAAAATCCAGGCTTCTTGAGAAACATAAGCAATTTTTCCAACTACGTTAACAGATCCTTTGTCAGGAAGAAGCTCTCCAAGTATGGCTTGAAGAAGGGATGACTAAAGAGATTTGAAGGGAACATATTATAATCATCATAATGTTTGCGGATAGCATGATAAATATTACGTTCGTAATGGAGCTTTAAGCATGCTTAAAAAAGCCCTTATATGGATCTATAGAGTTCAATTTAAAAATGGATTCAGTCTTTCATGCATATCTTTTGGGTTTCTTTGCCTTTTAACAGCGAAAACATAATACCGCATCAAAGAATCTCACCAGAGGATGGAAATTTGCAATTTAAAAAATTAAAAAAATTAATGTCCCAGCTAAGAAATAAGAAACAAAAATTGCTTCTTGAAAAAGAGACAACAGCAGACCAGAAGTTTCAGGATTACTTAAAAGATGAAAGAGGGACATAACACGGAAATGACAATAAAAAGCATAACCACCTATTTAAGGTATTCACCTAGCTACAAGGAAATATTAAGCCGAAATTGCAATAAACACTAGCCAGAAAAGAAACTATGTGTGAGGAACTTTCAGCCTAAGGGTTTTGAAAAATGAACCCATAAACAAAATAGAAAAAAAAGAAACTGGTTTTTCAAAAAAAGGGAAAATAGCTAGGTTTCTTTTATGCCGGTGTTTACTGTAATTAGGCCTGGTCCTCCTCAAACTACGGAAGCTTCACAAATTAAGGCACGCCCCTTGAAGATCTCCAAAAACATTTAATAACCTTAAGAAGGATGATATTGAAAAACTTCCTATAGCAGATACAAAAAGATACATAGTTACTGAAGAGTGCTGGATCTGAAATAAGGCCAAATTTTATTAGCGTTGATCGCCGACTTTAATTAAAGGCACACTGTGCCGATTGCTAGCTATTAGCAAAGGCTTTTCTAATAAAAGACGTGAATTTTCAGCCTTTCATTTGCAGCAACATTACAATGTTCTTTTTCACAAAGACGGCTGATCTTGATCAGTTCGGAATAGCTAAAATTTATTAGATTTGCTCAAGTATACATTCCTTTTCTGTTTGAACAACGGAAAGATTACCTATTGTGCCTATTGACCAATGGTATTTTAGTGGCCAGCGAAATTACAGTCAAACCCCGATGGGACATATTGCCTTTAAGCCTTTATTAGCTAGGGCGGCTTGATTACCTAAGCGGTTTAATTTCTAGCAACAAGAAAATAAAATACCTTGCCTGAGCCAACAGGACCTACTATAGCTGCCAGTTCTCCCTTTGAAAGTGAAAAAAAAATCATATGAATCCTAGATGAGCAGAAGAATAATAGCATCATGAGCCAACATGCTTCCTTTTTTGTTGGGCTGTTTCAGAAGGCATAGCTTCTTTCACGCTTTTGGTTTGATTAGCGAAAAACGGGAATCGGCAATCACAGAAAGTCGATAATCTTGTCTCGCAAAGTAAATAGTTCTTTTCAAACCATGTCCATTAACACGACCCCCTCCATCTCTCCCCTCCTAAACACCACTAATCTCTAAATAAGGACTGCATCGAGCATCCTTAATATTTTCGCGAAGCCGACGTTGGCACCAACATGAGAAGGCCAAACAGCAAAGTGAAAAGGTCCAACTAATGATTGAAAAAATCTATCAAAAACTGCTAAATAATGAAAACCTTCCTACCAGCTTTTATTGAGTTAAACTATTTATTTTGCACGTGGTCAAAAAAGGATCAAAGGGTTGGAAGGATGGAAGGAGTGCCTTCCAAGCTTTTGGTAAACTAAGAGTGATTTGTGACTCGAGATCAAATAACGTTCGAACCCATAATAGCGTCATAAGCTGAGAAAAGAACAAGGAAAATTTCACATGTAGGCTTTGTGGAGTGCAGCATCAATAGCGTATTTCATTGTTCCTTTTTTTATATTTTCAAAAGAATTAATTAACTTTCTTATAAGGTAATAAAACGTTAAAATTCATAACCATATTTTTCATTATCCAGTTCTACAAGCCTTGTGCCGGCGACCTCTGAGCAGTTATCTGTGACCAGCTTGTTTAACCTACGTTTTTCTAATCGCATGCATGACCTGTGCGTTTTACACTTGCCGGTCTGACAGTTTCATCCACATATTTCAAAACTGCAGTTACCGTAGAAGCCAATTCTTAATTAGAGAACCAAATGAAAAATTATAAAAACACCAACGAATACGATTATGTCTAGCCAAAAATGAAGTTCATTGAAGCCTCTGAGCGGCCAAGGCTTTGTTTGTTATGTAAATTTTGCCATTTGGGCCTACTTATACTGCTGCCCTCCACTTTAGGTAAAGCGTTGCAAAACTAACTTCTCTTCAGGGTACTTCATGTTTGCTTGGGGTTTCGATGCCCGCGTTGCTAAAAATACTGCCCGGAAAAATAAAATTATTTAAGAAGTCTTGGTTTAATTTTTAGTAAGAGTAGGAAAGAAAAAAATCTGTTGAATTTATAATAGTTATTTTCTTACCTGGCCGACAGCAAAGTTGATTTCCTGTAAGGTTTTTGCATCCTTCATAAACACAAAACAGGCAATAACATCAATATTTTGTTTATTAATTCCATAGAAAAAATAAACATAAAAGAGAAGAATGAAATAAGGCGAAGATGATCTCAAATTTAGAGAGCAAAGCTCAGAATGTTTTAATATGTTTATTGCACCTTCGACCAAGATGCATCAACACTTTCTACGGAAAGGCTGCTCGGACCAGATTTTGGTTTTGATTTTTCCAAGTTTGGTGCTTGAAGCTCATCCATTAGCAGCAGACTCTAAAAGAATATACTCAGTGAAAAGATAGGATCAAATGACTCCAGCGAATAATTTGATGAAAAGTTGTTTTCATTTTTCACAGTTCTTTCTTAAGTTTTAAGAAAGATTCATATAACACGAAGATCATAATTTAGTCCCCTCTTGTAACTCAGACTGTAGAATCTAGAACTACCCGACCCTGTTATCGGCCTTGTCTATTCGCGATTTGATTGGCTGTTCAAACAATAGAAATTTTAAGTGACGTCACAGTTTCTTCAAGACTTCACACCAAAATAGGCCGAAAACTATTTAAAAAACAACTATGAAAACCAAAAAATGATGCTCAGGAGATATTGTATCTTGCCTGACAGTTATCAATGAAATTCTTTGCATTTCCTTTCTAAGAACATCTGCTTTCGGAATCTACATCTTGTTTTTATGCCTGGGCCAAAATTGCAAGTATTTTGGCAGATTTTGTGGCCGGTACCATGGCCGAAATCGATTTGACGGTTGAGAATCGAGAAAATTCGATTTGGGGCCTGGGGACGAGGTTAAGAACTACCAAACTTAGGTGAGTCTTTGGATCAAATCAAGAAGATTGAAAAAGTTTGATCGCGATATTTAATAGAATGACGTCATAATGATGTCTTGAAAATATAACGATCTTTTTGGTTCAAATTCTTTATCGGCGAAAAAAAGCAACTTGAGACAGAAAATCTAAGTAAAAACTTTTACCATATCTTTTGATAACATTGCAAAACTTTGAAAAAAAGAGACGCCTATGCTGTACCTTTTGAATTTGGTTGCTATTGCAACAGTTATCTCCTGAATCTAGTAAAGAACCAAATCATATCATCGCCAGCTAATTTTTCGGTCGCCGAGTATCAGCAGCCTTTCTTTATGGCCAGATATAGAAGAGGCGCGAGATCCTGACTCGATGGAGCGCATTTCCTAGCGTCCTGTCGGATCAGTTGTGTTCAATACTTATAACATCGCTGGAAAACACAGAACTACGCAACTAAATGCTACTAATGTTTGAAACAATAGACTCTGGGATGCTTCAATAAGTATAATTCAATAGGTACCTGAATCCTTTCGATTGAGACTCTGGCTTCATTCATTAGTGTAACAGAGTGTGGAAAGAACAATGTCATCACAAGCCTTGAAACATTAAACAGCGACACACAAGTGAAGACCTTCTGTGCAGTAAGAGCATTGCCAGTCAGTACATACGTCATGAACGTTATAAAACTAACGAACGATGCAGAACTGAAGAAAAATGAAATGAAGCCTGCTCGAAGATAGGATAGTTTCCTTATGGCATGAATCTCTTTCCTAAAAAAAATAAGCGGTGGCAACTTTAAGAAACCTATAATATAATAAATGATAATGTAACAATGAAAAAAGAAGAAGAGAAATTGAAAAAAGGACAACCCTAGTGAATTGCTTACAAGTGCTTCAACACTAAAAAGCCTCAATTTGTGCCGACCAATGATGAAAATAAACTAACAAACTTACGCTCTTAATTCATCAATGATTTTCGTGAAGTAATGTTCCCAGGCGTACATTTTGATGACTCGAATTCCTGTTATGATTTCATTTATCATCTTTACTCTTTTGTCAGTAAACTTCACAGCATCTCGTCTGTACTTCATTAACAGTTGACCAATCATTACCTGCATTGGTGCCAATACTAATAACAGACCAATGCCAGCAAGACTAGAGATGCCTATCTCTCGCCATACAAGGTAACCGCTCACACAAACAACGATAGGGCCAATCCACAAATAATGTAGATAAAGGGCAGCCTGTTAAAAGGAGGTAGCATTCTTAATGCAAAGTATAATCGGTACAATAGCTGAAAGATGAAAATACTTGCCCCTTTTACTTAGCTAATACTTGGAGAAAGCTTGCCTTCACTTTGACGTCGAATCATGGACAACAGCAGTAACGGTAACGCTCCTGTGTCCTTGATTTTAGCCGAAATCTTATTCTATAATGCTACAGTAAGTATAATATTTTTGCTTCTCAATCAAAATATTTTCCGTTCTGTTCACACTGAAAATTAATAACTTAAGCTCTGGTCATATAATTATCTTTGTGGCCATATGGAGTTCTACTTCTGTTGCCGTTTGAAACAGGTATGATATGGTTGAAATTCTCGTTTTGGACCACGGATACTTTTCCAATTTTCCAAAATACTGAGAAGCCATATGTGGCTTCAAATGACATTTAAACGGCATCTCTTCAAGTTAGCTACATAATCATCCGTAATCAAGTTAGCTACGTAATCAATTTAAAACAAAATTTTCTATATAGTTTACATGCGGATATGTCGCTCCTTGCCAAAATGACTTTCAACTCTTCTGGCAAAACCCCTCTTAATCACGATAGGAAATACAAAGTTAAATTAGCATTCAATGTGAGGTATGACTGACAACAATAAAAAAGCTGAGCTTTTTAACACTCTTGTTCAAACAAGTTCTTACCCTATCAAGCATACCACAAAGGTTATCAATATCTTCATGTGCGTCGTCAGGTACATCACCTTCATCTACACTGTCTTCATTGCCTTCATCATTTATCTCGTCTTCTTCCTCTAGCTCTTCCTGACCATTCAAAGGGATCTTTGCTCGACTATCAACAAATGACTGGACAATCGTCAATAAATCTTCTCGTCTTGGTCTAGGCTTCACACGATTATTCTGAGGGCTCACATACTGAATAGAGCTTGGCCACCACCAGGGCTTCTTTGAATCGATACCCCAGTGAGCATTTTGCTTTCCTAGAGTTATGTGCAATAAAATAGATGATTATGCAGGAATAACAGTATAGACCCTTATATTTCTGCATGAAAGAGCTTTGCTGAATAATAGTATACAATGGAATAGCTATAAAATCGTTACTTCTAAAACTCATAAAAAATTTCATTTCCATAATTAATTCCCTGAAAATCTCGAGCAAAACGACCATAAGTTATTGTTAATGCAAATCCGTGTAGCATGTAGTATTGCTAAGTCGTGTGGTATTGAATACCAGGAAAGCGCTTTGCAACAACAGCCCAAGGTGACTCTGCCATTGGACAGCATCATTTCATTCCATAACCAATGTAAAGAGAAACATTCAATATAAATTCTTAACAACGTTGTTAATTCAGGGGCTTTCCCCTCTTTCTGCAATAAAATCAATGATCTTTCACTGTGTAGACATCCCTGATCTCTTTCCCACTGCTCATTAATGCAAGTCGACCTCAGTCTCACTGGGCTCATTTTTATTGTTATCAATTAATGTTGTCTGCTTCTGAAATTTGATACAATCAGGAATTTTACACTTAAACAACTTCAAATACGTTCAGAGATGTTTCCATACTCGAAATTCACTTTTATTTTTATTCCCACAAACTTTTTACTCATAGTAAGTCATCAGGTAAGGAATCATCACTGCTGAGCCTTACCAAAAATTTCTTAGGAACAATTTCTTAGGAGAAATGAAAATATCAAGGCAGAAAAACGGAAAAATGAGTGAGCAGAAATATAATTTGATGCAAAGACGGGCGTTTAGACAAAAAATTTATAATGATAACTTTAAAATAACATACCATTGCATGTGGCAATATCCATGACAATTTCTCTAAGACCATGAACATTTTGGGTAGCAAAATCATCTGGTATGATCACAGTCCTGCCATTTGCACTGCCACTTTCATCTGCAACAAACAGAAATGAACTAGTATAAGGAGACAACATCTAAATAATCACAAACTGTTCACAGGCCTATAAACGAAAGATGTCATTTTGGATATACAGTACATCCTTGATTATTCAATAGTTTTATGGAAGGGCGTGGATAAGCCAAAAATTCGGATAATCAATGACGATAATTCCACTTGTTAACCTTTCTTTCGATTTTTACTGCCCACAGGTACTTAAAGATTGCTCAAATTGCTCATTTTTCGATGCGAAGTGGCTACATTACACCAGACAAAAATGCTATAGTTTCTGAAAAAGTAAAAATCTGTTAAAAATGAAAGGTAATCTGATTTAATATTAATGGTTTAAATAATACAGTAATTATATTGGAAAAAAATTCAAAGTAGTGGGGCTAATCTAAAATTAATTTGGATAAAACAGAAGGTATAAGAAATTTTTGCGTTTCGGAAAATAGAGGTAAATATGATAATGAAAGCAGACATATGTAATCACATCTTTAAATGTGGATCATTGGATCTTTCCTTGAGATAAAAAAGTCTATTTTCACTTCTCTAAGACGAAGATTAGGTACATTATTTAAGTTTCTTTTCTAGTAAGGAAGTTTTGCTGTCATCATACAATTATACAGTGATTTATGGCTTGTGCCACTCACCTCTTTGGTCACCTGCAGCACCTTCATCACAAATATATCTGGAAATGATTGCCTGTAGGCTTTTATTCCTTGCTAGTTCTTTTAGCCCTGGAGTAGCTGTAAGAGAAATGGTACTTTTTCATGACAAAGTTCTTTTATTAAAAAACTTAAGAATTTATTTTTGAAAGCCTACAGTGCATCTATTGCAGCAACAATTTCAGTGCACAATGTATCTAAATAAGAGCTTACTGATGAAATTGACTCGTCCATTAACATATACAAAGCATGCGATGGGTGCCTTTGTCTTTACATTCCATTCGTTTACCTAAAAAGATGAACATCAATGTTCTTATGGGCAAACTTTCCCTCAAATGAAAATTCTTTGGATCTGCTTATTATACAGATAAGCCAATCAGAGTATGATCATAGTCAGAAGGCTAATCAGATAACATACAATTTTAAGTAGGGAATTAATTTGGTATTCTGGTGAAGATCAATAGATTGAAATTTTGTAAACCATGCAGTCTTGTAGTACATTCCAATATGTTTGAGGAGAAGCAGAGACATTCAACACCAGCAAACAACTTTCTTTCTGGTACAAGCAGCAACACTTTCAGACTAAAACCCTTTATTAACTTACTAGGTAACAGCACATCATATGGACAAACAAATTTACTGCTGATATATGTACACCACCTTTGCTCTCAGCTGCCGCACATTGTCAACATCAAACCTTTGTCTTTTCTTTTGTCGCTGATAAAAGCAACCTAAAATGATTTTAGTTATAGATTAATGTCTATTTTTTACTAATCCTGCCCATGGAAACAGTGAGATGTGAAATTCACCTCAGGCACTCTGTTATTTGTGAAAAATCAGCCCCCGTGTTTTAGCACACTGCATTGAACCATAAAGATAAATGCAGTTGAGCTAACACCTAGGGGCATCCAGCAGGATAGCAAGCTCAGACCTGCAGTTTCCATTTCCTCAACTCAACCAGCTTGAAAATAATCTAATAACCTTCCATTTCTATTATACATGAATGAACCCCTAGGGCACATACATAAGTAAAAATGGCAAATATACCAGGATTGATTCCATGGTATCAAATTCCTTCATTTGACTATGTTTCTTCTTATTGGTTTCTTGCTTTGTTACTAATTACCTACTCTGTAACAAAACAGTCACCAGTGTGACAGTTGGGGGCTTGGGGGCAGAGCCCTTGCTTGAATTGATTGACCAACTACACATAAGATTTGGCAAACCAACAATGAGCCATTAGATAAAACCTCTTAGTAGAAGGTTGGGCAAAAAGGGAGTTGGGTTGGGCAAAATCTGAGGTTTAGTGAAATGTCTTGAAACACTGTTTTTTTGTAAGAAATCAGTTTTCTTGGCTGTTATCCTTCCATTTCTATTATACATGAATGAACCCCTAGAGCACGTACATAAGTAAAGCAATCCATGCTTATGCTATTGCCAGAGATATAGACTACATATGTTAATGTTTGCTGTTTTAGACCAGCCCTTATGCAGTAATGATCGGCCTAGACTACCTACTACGTAGTACCGGTGAAACGAAATTGTAGATTAAAATGTCAACAAGGTAGCTAATCATACCCTATCTTTTATCTAGAATTAGGTACTATAGGCCTACTGCTAGAGGTGAATGTGTATATTCTGAAGAAATTTGTGGTCTATGCAGATTTCATGAAGTCCAAGTCTACGCCAAGACTGGCTGAGGCTTATAGGGGCCTAAAAGTCTACGACTATGATGACAAGACGAGACTAAGTAACGGCTCCACTCTCAAGATATCTCATAAATACAATAATAATCATTACTTACGGTTTTCTTCCAAGTCCTTCTGCGCTTCACTTGAGGAGAAGACATAACATTTAAATATACACAGTTTTGCAAATCTCAACCGATCGCACTGTAACAACTTCAAATCATGTCCGCCATTAACGATGAATCGACTACAGCTGCAGCTTTGGAGTGAGGACTTGAGCAATGACCACAGGGTCACCCTTCGTTGTCTTGTCGTGGTCCATCAATAGTAAGAACCACAGAAACTCTCCGTGGTCCAAAACGAGAATTTCAACGGTATCTTACCTCTTTGAAAATTAGATATTTTTCAAGTTTGTCGAAAATTTTAGGGCTCTTTTAAAAGCCGTTCTGTGGTTAGCCAAAGGTTATTTAGAGAGTCAATTAACATTTTGGTTACTTTTTCACAGCTTCATAATAACAGTTTGAAGGGAGAAAAATTTTCATACGCCCAAGGAATGCCTTTCTCTGATTCTCCTTCGAGAAGCTAACGCCATACAAAAAATAATTGACCATGATGACGAAAAAAAAATTGGCTCACTCAAAATCGGATATTCACTTCACATAGTGGTAGTACCAGATAGGCTTTCTGTTTAAATCAGATTCTTGACGTACTGTTTTGAGGGAGCAAGGTCGCTCCGCCGTTAATATAGCAGTTATGTGTTGAGGGGAAGGAGTTCGTCCATTGTTCAACATACAAATGTGCCGCCGAAATGGGTTCTTTTTGGGTGCCAGAAATTCCCTACATATAGAATTTGTTTTAATGACGAAAGCTCTACATATGGGTAACAGTCTGGAAATGCTTCATGAAATAGGTACCATATGCCTTGCACTACCTTCCAAACAAATAATATAAAGAAGAGAAAAATTGTTTTGGACAAATTTGAATTCTTTAAGCTATATAATTTTGTTCAATTCTTAATGGCGAGTGTTAGTGCATTGAGTGTGGTAGAATGGTTTATAAGCAATTTTGTTACTCACGAAATCCAATTTTTGAGCATCAACAGATACCAAATTTACGATATGTCCTGTGGTTGTGCCAGCAAGTGTAGAGTTACTTAAGCGGAGGGCCTGGAAATCAAGTGTGTCATTAAATCACAATAGCACTAATAAAAAATCCCTTCAAGAGAAAACATTATCATTTTTAGAGGACTTCACTAGCAAGTGGACGGGGTGCTATTTTGATGAATTTAGGCCACAAATGTAATGTCCCTGTTGAGGGTCAAAAGCTTCATAAAGAAAAATTTACTGAACAAAACCATGCCTGCAATAAAAGAACCCTAAAATATACGAAATTAGAAAAATGGGCATCAAAATTTGCAAAACTCCTGCAATCCAAAGAAACGCTCAGAAATTGGTACATCTCTTCATCATACTTATGAGAGTTACCCCTCCTTCGTGGATGTGTTGCTAGACATGTAGGAACAACTGCCGGTGCATAAGAACAATGGAGGTACATTGAATGCAAAACGTCTTTAGAAATTTTTTACATTCAGCGATCTTCTATTTTCTCTTTTTGTCAGAAGAGAGTATCAAATCATCCAAAATTCTTGTATATACAAAAGCATTTTGTTAAGAACATCTTTGGGTACATTAAAACATCGGAGGTACATTGCTTGAAAAAGGAAAGCTGTGTAACAACATTAAGTACCCTTTTTTACTGTGCTTTTCTGGTAGTTTCCCACAAAGAACTTTATCCTCAGTGAGCTTTTTCATGCCAGAATAACAAGGTTCTATCTGCTGGTTCCCCCCTTTTTGCCCCCACTTGGGTATTATTTTCTCGTATTGAAAGTGTAAATTAATTCATATATGTAGCTATTACCAACATTGATCATTAGCAGTTATTTTGATATTTTCGTTACCTTCTTTATTCTAACTTAGCAAACTTTAAACCTGTTTTTTCATGAGTAGAAAATTGTTTCACAAAAAAGACGACGATTTTTAAATTGCAAGACATGTTTCGAACATACTATGTTCACCTTCATTTACATTATGAATGAAGCGAATTAAGTAAATACAAGAACTAATTAAAGCTATAATATATTGCATAACCTAATAACACACGTGAGGTAAACAATTAAATCGGTAACTATAAAGGTAAATAAAATGTACAATCGGGAATAAGTAAATAGAAAGAAAAGATAAAGTTAATTAAAAAGAAAGATGCAAGTTATAATGAAAAAGCTGTTTGTTAAGCGTAGGTTTGTCCCAAGAGATGTGAAGCGCTTCCTTGATATTAAGGGTGAAAGAGCTGTTAGCGCTGTCCAGAATAGAAAAACTATCCTCAGAGCAAAGAGAGCGACAAGAAGGCGATTCGTTTAAATGTTCAAAAATTTGCTCACTAACTTCTGTCGATAGGGCTTATAAAATAAATAACAGCTGGCTTGGTTTTGATAACGACATTAAACAACTAACCTTGATTTTAAATAAAAATCTTTACCCTACTTATCTCATTAACAACGTTATCCGTAATTATTTAAATAAAGTCAGATCCCCACACCATGTCGATAACCATAACGTAAATGAAAACGAAAATAATCGTGTTTGTTATTATAAACTTCCATACATTGGTAGATTCTCGGTTGTAACTCAGCGTAAAATTAAATACTTGACTAAAAAATATTGTAAAGATATAAACATTAAACTTGTTTTTAATTCTTTTAAATTACGTTCTATGTTCGGGGTTAAAGATTCTGTGCCCAGGTGCTTTCGGGCCCGTGTTGTCTACAAATTTCTCTGTGGCGGATGTTCCGCATCTTATGTCGGGGAAACCTCTCGACATCTTTCAACACGAATTCGAGAGCATTTGATCACGGACAAAAACTCTCATATTTTTGAACATTTAAACGAATCGCCTTCTTGTCGCTCTCTTTGCTCTGAGGATAGTTTTTCTATTCTGGACAGCGCTAACAGCTCTTTCACCCTTAATATCAAGGAAGCGCTTCACATCTCTTGGGACAAACCTACGCTTAACAAACAGCTTTTTCATTATAACTTGCATCTTTCTTTTTAATTAACTTTATCTTTTCATTTCTATTTACTTATTCCCGATTGTACATTTTATTTACCTTTATAGTTACCGATTTAATTGTTTACCTCACGTGTGTTATTAGGTTATGCAATATATTATAGCTTTATTTAGTTCTTGTATTTACTTAATTCGCTTCATTCATGATGTAACTGAAGATGAACATAGTATGTTCGAAGCATGTCTTGCAATTTAAAAATCGTCGTCTTTTTTGTGAAATTTCTATCATGGTTATTGAATTCTCGAATTTTTAGAAAATTGTTAGTTAGAACCTTGTAATTCCCAGTCATCCAACCCTCTGGTACAAAGTTGTTTTTTGCGGATTTTCTTAAAAGGATTAGTTTATATATTTAAAGGCTGTAAGAAAGAGTTTGGAGTGATGAACACGTTGTTTTCTGTAATTTTCTAAGCTTGAACCTGCAAGGCAAACATTGCAATTGGAAGATTAAAAAGAGCTAAATCATAAGCAAAAAAGGGAAATGATACGAATAGATGCAGCAGCGAGATTATGACAGAACGGTAAATTATAGTGTATAAAGAGACTTGGCTTTGCCATCGTCAAATAAAAGTATGTATTATAAATATAGCTGTGCAGAATTGACTTAGAAAATTTTTCTTACAATAGGCCCCAAGATGAAATTAAAAAATGCCAAAAATGAGAGATCAGTTGTTCATAAACCCATGAACCACGCACCTTTTTATATACCATCGCAGACAACGCAATTCTAGCTCTCATTCCAAACCGTTGCTTGATAAAGTGTGTACCTATGGTATGCAATCCAAGCAAAAGGGAGCACAGCGAAAGACCAAACCCATAAAGATAGACATCGTTCGTAGTATGTTTTGTGTTTGGAGTGAAGTAACTTGTAATAAGACCCAAAAGAATGGGTTGTGCAATCCGGAAACCTTCCTAAAAATGGAAATAAAATCACTACCAATAATCGATGATTTGTTTAAAGAAAACATTTATGCAGCAAACGGATGTTTATAACATGACTATGCTTATATGAACCAAAATTGCTCAAGAATTTGCGGCGATACAATAAAATATTTCTCTCAGACACTCTTGCTACATGACCATTATCGACTAATCCATTCATCCGCTATCATGAACTATTTATGCAGTGACTAGATATTTTATCAAAAGCTTGTCAGACCAAGTAAACAAATTTTTGTTTTAATCTAGATTTTGCTGTACTAGCTACTTGCAAAGCAGTTTAAAGCTTTTTGATGGAGATACAGTTTGTTAATGCATGGTTAATGTAGCTAATCATATACAAATTTGCATTATGACAAACTAAATTTAGGTCAGCTCCAAAAATTGTAGAACAACGGAAAGATGTTGATGGAAACTGCCAACCTTAAGGATAACTTGATACGCAACTGGTTGTCAGTACAGGACTTAAAACTTTGACAATATAATTATGATGCGCCATTGTTACGGTTCAGCAGTGAAAATTCAACTTATTCTATTGGTCTTCTCGCTTGCTATATAACGTAAGCTGATTGGTGTTCAAAACACAATATCAATCCAGCTTCACTTCTCTGATTGGTGTATTTGACCTGCATCTGTGATCTGGGTCTAAATTCCATCTTGGTCGATTGTTTTTGCCTGTTTCTCAGGCTTATTCTCTGAGGAATTTCCGAGCATAAGCAAAGAATGTTTGAAAATGTTTCCACTGTTCTTCACAATACTGAATTTTTTCAGCTCTGTTTGTTTTTACTGAACATTTATATTTAAATATCTTAATGTTATTGTGGATGAATAACATTAAGATAAAGATCAACTTACCATGGTAATAGATGGAATGCCTAAAAGCAAATATTGGTAGCCATAAACTCTGAATAAAACTTTCACCAAGCTAGCGTTTTTATTCAAATTTCCATTTGCACCATAAGCTTCCTTATTCCATTCTCTAAAACAATTCAGAAAACAATTTAGTGTGTATACTCTACCTGGAGAAAGGTGTTCAAATAAAGTGTTTTAAAAGTTTAAGAAGCTTTTAGATGAGCTTTATTGCGAAGCTTAATTTTTTGAGAAGGGTTTTACGATTCGGAGAAGTATAGGAAATATGCAAAAAATAAGGCTATAGATCCACAAATGCAGAACCTTTCTGAGGCCTACCTTTCAAATTCATCCGATATTTCATCTGTTTTGTCTCTTGATGGCATTTCAAATAAATCAGAAGATCCAAGGGTCTTTTTACTTCCAAGGGTAAATAAATTTTGCATCCACCTGACAGAAAGATTTCTTTTTAGAAATTCTATATTCTTTCGCTAATTATTAAACTAAAGAAGCACAGCATGCAACTATGACGGATATAGCTAAGTAAACATACGGGTTCCCATTAGATATTATGAAATTCATGATATTGTGCAAAGAGGACTTGTTTACTTCCTATAAATAAGAAAGACGCAGGTGTGTTTCGGTACCAGGATAAACGTCTTTAAATTGAGGCTAGGCTCTCTTCCGGGTAATCGACTTCAATCAAATCAGCAATGTTATGTCTCCTTAGCATATTGCTATTCTGATACAATTAATTCACTGTTTCAGTTACTTTTATGCTTTATTTTCGATAAAAATATAGCCTATAGCTGAGCTAAGAAGAAACATCTTTAACAGCCATACATGAAAAGGCTGTGTTTTCGCGTGAGGTCGTGCCGTTTGTCATATTCAAATGGCAACAGAGCCCCCTGTCAACTTTTATGACGGCATTTTTAACAATAAAACAACAACTCCTTACCAAAAAGTCAGATATTTTGAAATAAAGCACGCTTTGTCAAATGGTGAAAATTTTGGTGATTTTTTGTATTTCAATTCATCATTATATTCCCCATTGTCAACTTTGTGGTCCATATATGCGTTCTCTGAATCTAAAGGTCCATCTTCCCATCCATTAATGTAAGATGGGTCTTGGTAATCCAACTTTTTATGCTTGGATGTGTCTCGTCCTTCAGAGAATGAAGTAAAATGGTTTGATAAACACCCATTGGTCATTATTTCACCATTTAAGAACGTCTCCTGTTCTTTCAAAGATTTCTCCTCCACAGGCTTCTCCATCTCAATACTTTCGTCAAAACCAAAACCATTATTGTTTCTTAACTCTTCATGTGATTTGTGTTTCGCTGATTTCCAAAGCTGAGTCAGTTGTATATCATTATTACCAGTATTCGCGTTCTCGTATTCATCATTTACATCCAAAGCAATGTTCACAGCTCCTTTGTCTGGCATTGTCATAATGCTTAATGTTCAACTAGAAATTGAAAATAAAAGGAATAAAAAAATCTGCAAAAACTGTGAAATATAATTTTCATTTTGCATCACAATTTTGCAGTAGTGTGGATCATCGGATGCAAGCATCTTTATTTCATAATTGCTACTATTTTAATTGATCGAATTCCTTTACTAGAATCTCTACGTCTGTACTCCAGCGGAACTGGTAATTACTAGCCTTCCACACACAGTAGCCTAAAATCAAAAACTAAAATATTTGGTGCATTGTATTAGACTTTGGATTTAAACTTAAGCTGAGACTTGTTAGGCCCCGTTTACTCGAGGCCGGATCGATTTGAATCCGAAACAAAATTGACACGGATACGCTTCCCGTTTACACGAGACTAAGCAATCAGCATCAAAATCAATACGGATAGTAAGATCAATTTTGATCTTTCTAGCGAGACGTTTTCAAAGTGATCCGGTCTAAATCTGTAAACTGCCAATCCGGCTTACTTTTGATCCGTTTATTTCATGCCAATCCACGCTTGTGTAAACGAAAAGCCTATCAGTAACATATGTAGTGGAGCTCCATGTAAAGGCATAGGCAACCAATCCGTATCACTTTTGATATGGATCAAAAGTGAACCGGTCTCATGTAAATGGTGCCTTAATATTCAAGGGTTTTAGACAAATTTGGACATAGAAGTCGTGGTATAGAGAGGCCCCCACGGGGTGCGAAGTAACACAAATTATTAGACGATTGGCACAATCACATGCAATCAATCACTTCAAGTGCTCAATCAATCGCATGTAATCCGCCATTACATACAATCAGCACACAAATTGAAAGCGTTTCTCGTGATTTCGTGAAATCAGAAACGTGAATGCGTGAATTCGTGAATCCAAGCTCCAGCATGTCGGTTAAAATGCCTTGGTACGAACATTGTCAACTAGCTATATTTTTTCATTCTTGCCTGTAACAACTCAACAAGCCCCTAAAACCTTGATCTTCTGCCTTCCCTGTTACAAACTTGCCGTGGAAAGAGTTTTCAAAACCGATCCTTTAGATAAAGCCATGTGATTAAGCAACCTAATTAAATAGATCTGGCTCAAAATATCAGACAGTCGGCATCGGTCTGCAATCACAGCAGCTGCAAGTTTTCTTATATGCTGCTTGTCTATGAAAATCTGAGATCTTGTCTGCCTTCGTTTGGGATGGTGACTGTCATTCTAAGCCAGTGCTCTTATGTATCGCGGCAGAAACAAACTAAATCGCCGTATATATTTCACTCCCAGGTCATTAGCATGCATCTTTGTATAATGCTACACTTTTTAGAATCATCATAACAAAATCTTATGACCAGTTGGTCAGCGAATATCATTTAATTTAGTACCGTATTCATTGTTTTCTCGTTTGATATTCATATCAACCTTCGATTTCGTGTTCATGGCGAATTCTTTAGCAAATATATTTTGAATCATATTCATAGCTACCTATTTTTACAACGGCATTAGTTAGCAATTTCATTTCAATCGGAATCCTTGGCAAATTTGTCCCAAAACCGTGTTATTTCCCCACCTCTTGGATAATTATCCTTCATGCCGCATTTTTCTTACCTAGAGGAACATCGCTTCACCACCGGCCAAGTCTCAAAACCAACATTTTTAGAACGGACTTTTAATGAACCGTCGGTTTCTTTGAAATAAAAAAATACCTACTGTACTAATATTTCAGACCTTGGAGCAGAATCAGTTGAAATGACAGCGGCAGCATACAGAACTTGATGGCAGGAACGCAACGCAAAATATCTTGAGTTCTTCAGCTAAAAATGTGATAATGTTATGAATCTCGGTCTTGTAATCTTCAGTAGATCGTAACATGAGAAACATCGACCTCAAAATAATATGAATGATAAGTCTGTAAGATTAAGTAGAAAAAATTAACATTTATTGGAGATTCTTTTATTCTTTGATACAGTTGACCAATTCATTTTTACCTAACTTCTGATTACATAGAATTCAAGAGACAAATGAACTAAAGAATTAATGAAGTATGTATATCAAGCTCTTTTTTATTCGTTAAAGTCATAAAATAATATTAAGTACATTGTTATGCAAATTTGCCAAGTTAGTGTTAGTACTAGTGTTTTGTTGAATTCATTACGTGGCTGGAATATTATTATATAATTCATTACGTGGCTGGAATAAGTGGAGGATGAAATTTCATGCTTAATGCTTGGTCACTCGCAAACAAACCTGAAAATGCTAACCCATCGATGTCGCAATATGCATTGCATCAAGCTTTAGTCATTTTAGCATATTTTTATGTTGTTTTTGTCATGGCGAATATCTTGAAGTAAACTTGGAAGGTCTTCTTAATGAAAAGTTGCCGCATTTTAATATAGCAAACCCTTAATGCGACCGTACTGGTCTATAAATAATAATACTACATACGTTTCTATCCACGCTCAGCACAAGGTAAATCGGGATGCGATTCTCGCTAGGTGCTTGTAAACAATTTTTTTGCTTTGCTTATTATTCTGGGCTTCTAAATCTCTTGAAACTCTAAACTATGGCCAAGTTTCTGAAACTGAAGACCTCGCATTTTAAGTAAGCTTAGTTCTGACGCTTGAAAGTAGCTAGTTTCTGAAAATAGTCTGCAGCTTAAAATTGCGCAACTTTGAACATTATTTTGAATCATAAATTCATCAATGATGGAGATTCTGAACGAAAACAGGTTTCAAGAATCGCTAGTTTGTCGGTAAATGATGAATCGATAAAGTAAAATATAAAAGCTTGCTAACGGCTCTTTAGAAGGTCATAAAATATGCAGCATGTGCTCATGTTTCTTATAGCACCCTGCTCTATGAGCTGTGACAAACTTTACATGTTTTTTGTTAAGGAAATTTTGGTCTAAGCTCGTACTCGAGCTCCTTATATCACTGCTTGCCTTTTCTAACTTCAAATATAAATGGAATCTTTTGGGAAAGTACGATGAAAAACAAATTGATATGAGGTAATTTCGCTGCATAAATTGTCTTGGGAAAAGTTATTTTAAATTTTGGGACATTTCAGCCTCTAGTTCTATACAAAAGTATTCTTTATAAAAACGTATACAGCATAAAATAACCACAGATGATTTTCCATTCAGCGTACTAAGGGGAGGTTATAATTAAAAAAGCAACAACACAGAAATCTTTTATTTTGTCTTGAAATTTCGAATTGAGTATTCCAAAATACAAGCTTGTATATTTTGTAACTATATCATATTTCATAGAACAGCAAACAAATTTTAATCTTGATAGCATGAAAAGCTTCATCACGACGATTGCTTTGCTTGCATTTTAGTCACATCTTCTGCCTTTTTCGTCATCTGGTTTCTTGTTTCCACCATTTTCAATCCTGCGTTTCTCTCTTCTTCCATAAAATTGGCTGACTGTTTCATTTCTTGGGAGATTTGCTCTTTTAACAAAGGTAATCTTTGGACAATTGTAGAGAATTCTCACTTGCTTGATGTCGGAGTCGACAAAACCATCTCTATGTCCAGTTTCTACACCTCCTGTATCTCCAATGGATTCCAATGTATTAGATCCGTCCTTTGTAAATTCATTTAGTCGATAGTGCATCAGACTGCCGTAGTTATATGGAATTCCAAGATTTGTCTGGTGGTGTTCAATCGCAAATGCTGCTCTGAATTCTGAAAATGATTTCGAAAGTTTGATCACTTTACAGCATATAGCTACTATATTACTATCCTACTTTAAAGTACTCGCATTTGTTTTCCATGGTGTAAACTCAGAAATGTTCTCAAGCATAGGTAGCTGTACTGTAGCTATTATTGTTCTTTGGCTATCCTCTATCTTCTTATACACCAAAAATTAGTTTCCTGCACGCAGTCCAATGTTGTAACCTTTAGGGTATAGGCAAACTGAATTTACCAAAGCTTTAAAAATAGTTTAACCATTCAACACACCAACGTAAAAGTTTTGATAATTAAAGAATGCATACGTTATATACGGGGTCGCCTCAATTTCGAATGTTTTCCAACCAAAAATTTTAATTGCTAGATGCTATAAACTGTAGCAGGAAAAGAGTTGATGAAATGTGATTGCATTGTTCAAATGACCTTTGTTTACAAGAAACGGAGGTTAACAATAGTTATTAGGTCCTTGTTATGGTAACTCAAAAAAAACGTGTACGTAATATTTAGTCCTTCGTAAAAAGGAGAATAGTTTTTTCCATGAAAAATCTGATCTGAAACAACTAAAATACAAGAATAACCTATCAATATGACAAAGGGCGTTCAATATGACCACAAATGAAGAAATTTTGCTATTTCAGGTTGAATCCCGGGAGGTTACACGACTTATGGATGCACAGGGATGTGCTGCCCAGATTTTGCAAACCCACCCACTTATAATGTAGACCTATGCAGAAATAGACCCTATATTATGTATAAAAGTAAACGGAATATGTGAGTAATAAGACTTTCTAGAAATTATTTCTGCTTGAAATTGTACTACGAACATCTTCGGCAGTATTTCAACGTGACTATTGACCTAATTTTTGTTTGTTTTTCTCATTTTCCCACCCTCTTTTATGGAGTTTTGGTTGAAATCGTACCCAAGTTTAGAGAATTTCAGGGCCAAAAACCCACCCATATGGGCGGCACATACCCGTACCCAAATAATACTAAGTACCACCTCCGAGGGTTGAATGGTTTCTCCCATACAAAAATAAAAATTTCTTAACTGCGTAAAGGTCTAAGTCTATCATGTCTTTATTTGTGTGAACAGGTACTTCTTGATTTTACGTTACCTACCAATACGAAAAATTTTTTATTTCTCAAGATTATTCTGCTGCTACGCCATCCCTTCCAGGTTAAGCCACTCTTCAGCATAGTCACTGTCCTAATGTCACAAAATGAGCTCCCGTGAATCTTTTTTGTTAATTTCATGAATTTGGTATGGATCGAAAGAGAATACTTACCGTATTTCCTCTAATGAAAGCCGCCCTCAGAAAAACGCCGTCCTCTATTGAACGCTGCACTTTGAGCCGATACTTTGTAATAAACGCCGCCCTCAGATAAACGCCGCCCTCTATTAAACGCCGCACTTCGAGCCGATACTTTGTAATAAACGCCGCCCTCTTATAAACGCCGCCCTCTGTTAAACGCTGCATTCTGAGAAGCGGCAATTATTAGAAAAAAGGCCAAACAAGAAATAACAAATAAATAGAGATAAGACTTGTTTTATCGAAGTTAATAGTAATACGGGAAGTTTGCATGGTGCTCTCAGGGGACGTAGCTTTGGGAGGTTTCATACATGGATTTCACATGTGAGCGAGGCTGGTCAAAGTATAAAAGGGCAAGGCTTGAGTTATTGGACCTTGAATTTTCTCGCGACGTGGTGGCAGAAAGAAATTCTTTTTTTTATTCTTGCAAACGATGTCCCAAGAAGCCGATGGACCACGTGCAGCAAGTGTTCCGGTTCAGGGAAGGAATCTGCAAACGCATCCAGCATGGCTGAAATTGCAACGGCGCTCCAAACGCTGAATAAGAACGTTTCTGCATTAGTTTCAAAGCAAGGAACTGTTTCGCGACAAGCTGAAGGTAACTCTATTGATTCTTCTTTGTTAGGAAACGGGACAGCTCCATCGTTTGTTTCCTTAGCTTCTGACCACTTACAGCCACATTTTTTGCCTCAAGGAGTGCCTAATTTTTCGGGTTCGGCCGGCAATATGTTTTCAAATGCGATGCTCCAGCAAAGTTTTAGCTTTCCGGCCTTTACAACTCATTCGGGTCTGTCTGCATGTCAGGTTGCTGGGACATTACCTCCGGTACCCGGTTATTTAGTTTCTTTGATTAGAAAACTGGACTACATTGATTTTGTGGCTTTTAGACCTATCAATTTGGCTCACCTTCCGACATCTGCTGAACCGACGGCCAACCAGTATTCAAAGCTTGAGAAGCAGAGTTTTGAAACTATTCGCTCGTTTCAAGATTGGGCAGAGGCTTGGGGTGTGTATGCTGCTGTCCTAGCTAGGGATCATGCAAGTCTAATGCCAGATCGGCTTGCCTATTTTTTGCTTATTTCCAATGCCTCTCGCCTTACCATGTTATCAAGATGGCTACAATATGATAAATCGTTTCGGAAGCAAGTGGCTAAAAAATAGGATGCCGTCCGGGCCAATATTTAACCCAGTCTTTGGCTCTCAACTATAACGCAGCAAACGTCATCGCGCAGAGATAACTCTGAGGGTTCTGCATGCAGATTGTGGAATTTCAGCTATTGCTATCATTCTCAATGTGCATTTAGGCATGTCTGCTTTAATTGTGCTAAAGATCACAAGGCGTCCGCGTGCCCTACGTCAAAGCAGAGTGAAGGCAAAGGCCGCAGATCACCTTCACCGAAGCGCAAATCAAAGGCGAGAGCTTGACTAACCGTTGATGATAAACTCTTTTTGTTTTTTCAAATGTTTATATGAATGAAACTCGTTGTGTTTATATTGTCTTTCCTTCTGTGTCATTACCATCGCCATCGCTGGTTACCTCATTTATAATGCCTAAGTGGGAAATTTATTTGCGTGTCTGTGCTCTTTCAGATACCGCTTGGGTGCTCGATGGAATAGATTTGGTTTTTCTCTAGGTGTTAGAGAAAACAGTGGGCTTCGCTCTTCAAAAGCCAACTGCATTTCGGTAACAAAAATACCGCACGTTTTTTGATGTCTATTTAGCTGAGGAGTTGTAACATGGCACGTTTTTTTTGGATCGTACAATGAAAACCTATGCCTGATTTACATATTAATCGTTTTGGGATAATACCAAAGTCAACGCCTGGAAAATGGAGGCTTATTACCGATTTGTCGTTTCCCAGTGGAATTAACGTAAATGATTTTATTCCAGATGGGGAATCTACAGTGAGTTATGTTGGCATTCCTGAGCCGATTGATGCTATTATGTCTTCGAGCTCGGCTTGCGTCATGGCTAAATTTGATTTGAAAAGAGTATATCGTCTCTTGCCCATAAAAACTAAGGAAAGAAATCTGCTGGGCGTGTTTTGAAAAGAACAGTTTTACGTGGATTTAGCTTTGCTGTTTAGAGTTAGGTCCGCCCTAGAACATTTTCGCATTTTTGCTGACTTTTTGCAATAGATCTTTGGGACAAATATTCCGGATTGCCATATTCAACATTACAGTTCATAGCATGTCGTGTTTTTTTTCAGTTCATAAAATAAAAACGGTTATCTTTGTCAACGAAACATTCGTTGGCCGGTCAATGACCACTTGTAAATTGTAGTGACCAGCAGGTCTCAGTTAAATGCAATGCAAGCACAGCAGTGCTACAAAATTCTCTTGCAAGCACAACAGGGCTGTAAGATGTTCTTGCAGGCTCAGCAGGGCTGCAATGGGATGCAAGCACAGCAGTGCTACAAACTTTGTCGTGCAAGCACAGCAGTGCTTCCTATTTCTCGTGCAAGCAAAGCAGTGCTGTTAGGATGTTCTTGTAAGCTCAGCAAGGCTGCAACGGGATGCAAGCACAGCAGTGCTAAAAACTGTTCGTGCAAGCGCAACAGTGCTACGAATTTCTCTTGCAAGCACAGCAGTGCTGTTAGGATGTTCTTGTAAGCTCAGCAAGGCTGCAATGGGATGCAAGCACAGCAGTATCGTAGTACTAAATCTGCGATCAATCATCTAAAGGTGAAAATATCGCTGCAAGATAAAAGTAAGGTTTCTTTCCTATTTTGCGTTCGGTTTGTCGTCTTTGCTTTCAAGACTCTTGATAGGTTGTTGTGGGGGAAACATTTCATCTTCGTCAGTTTAGAAGATACTGACTTAGATTCATGTTTTATGGCAGGAATTTTGCAATTCTTTACACAATAACCTATCGCAAATGCTATAATGAATGCTAATTTTCTTTGAAGATATTTTTCAGGTGCAGAAGACGCCGAACCATGGTGCAATCCGCCAACCGTCCTCGATGATTTTGACCCTACATGATACGATATGTTACATGGTCTTATATGAGGGGGCATTTGTTCTTTCAATAATTGATAAATCTTGTATTGCATAAATCATAGTAAAGCTTTCTTGTGGTTTTTTATTTGCGTGCATCTTGGCTAGGAGTGTTCAACTATTAATTTATATGAATTTTACTCGTTTTCTATCAGCAAACTCTTCTTTATTTTACCACAACGTGAACACTTCTTCAGAATGAATTCTATATTTTTCACACAATCTTTTCTTTTTGAGGAAGAAAATATTATTTAAATTCAGTTTACTTTTCTCATTTCTCGTTTTGTAATAAACGCCGCTCTCTGATAAACACCACCCTCTATTAAACGCCGCATTCAAAAGTTCGATATCCTTTATTAGAGGAAATACGGTATGGAGATTAAAAATTTCAATGTTGGCAATTGGAAATCTCACTTTAATTAGCAGGACATCATGATGACGTAAGACAGAATCGAGTTTACATTGAGTTTTCAAAATGGTGTTGTTTTCGACTTCTTTATTTTTCAATGGTTTAAACGCATTTCTTTGGACATTAATAGTGTTTTGTTTGTTTTAGGTCTTTTTATTGCTTCCTGGCATCATAGTGACGTCAAAATGACGTCATATCTCAGACTGCCAAAAACTCAATCATGGTAGTAAGTAAGTAATAGAAAGTAGTCATACAGGCTGAATTTATATAAAAAACGCATACAATAACCATCCAAAAGAAGCAAGGTCCTTATGGAGATTGGAGAAGATTTCATTCCTTGAAGGGCTGTCAGATCAGAGAGGATCCATAAAGATCCATCCATGAAGATCCAAGAGATTCACAAGAGATTATTATGCTTATTGTCCGAAGTTCATTCATTGATCATTCGGCAATACACACAGAAGTAACCGCAACTCATTCACACAAAGACGGATACATGTACCTGTCTATGTGTGGCATTGTATCTGTCAGATACTTAGCCACTTTTCAAATGAGAGAGGACTGTAAAGTGATAACAGTCAAAAAACAAGGGATAAACGTTACTGTAAGTTTACTGCTTGCTGTATTGATGCCAAGTACCAAATACGGAAGCTTTGTGTTTATGCCGCCTTGTGTGCCCCGGAAAAAGTCATCCACGAATGTTGTGACCTTTTTATATATTAAGTATGTATATTAACGAAAATATGCCTTTAATGAATTTCATTGATAAATACAGCATGTGCACACACATAATGCACATTCCATGGCATGAGGATTTTCTGGTGCTGGGATAAGTTACAGCAGAGTTAATTGATACAGACAACCATTGACCAGTTCAGGCCAAGGACTGTAAAAATGATTGATTTAGACGAACAAAATTGATTTCACTTTTTGCAGTACACAATAGACTGTTTTTGTGTCGACTAAAAATATATTGTGTCAAGTATTTTGTTATTTCCTAGTATTACTCATGACTTAAAGCAGTATAAAGTAGTGTCAGCATAATTTTTACTCCTTTCAAAAGATGTGTAAAAAAGCAGCCAATCCGCTAAGTGCTGCATATTTGGCATTGTGATGTGAAAAACACCAATCAGTGCAAAGGGAACAGCGGAAGACAACAAGATTAGGTTTAGATCCTGCTAACAAGGATGCGTGGCATACGAGCTCGAAGTAAACCGAAATAACTTCCGCTCCGCTATTCGCACCACGTTTGATCCACCTAAGAAAGGGAACTAGTTTGCCGCGGATCACATCGTGGGCAATCATTGCATCATGGCACTTAAACTACCATCCACTACCGTGTAAACGTGGGCTAAAAGTCAGAACGAGAACGAATTGCTGCCTAGCACTGATTATTTGACTTGACGCAGACAGAATTCAAAACCCTTCAATTATTTTATAAATATGCTGCAGAGCTAGAGTCATTGATTACACCAATACTACAAAACTTTTGAATATTTTCAGCCCGCTTACCACAACGTTACAAACGGCATAAACCCTCTGGTATAATCGACCCCTAACCGAACCAAAGGTTGAGGAAAATTTTCAGTCTTCAATCTCATTATTACTATGTGCCTTGGCCAACAATCTTCTATCGGTTCTCTGCTGTCTTGTAAACAGTTCAACGACACGTTAACTCAAGATCGAATAGAATCTGAGACTTGCAAAACATTCATCACTCACAAACCTAATTTGTGGATCAGTTTCCCCGACGGTAAAGTGTCACGAGTCTTCAGCACTTGGTACGATCAATAATTCATAAGTCTGGCAGTTGGTTTGCAACAGCTATAGTCCCTTTTTTGACGCATGCACGAATGACTTTAATTGCTCTAACATTCCGAAATATGCGAGAGGTCACTCTCCCCATAAATGGCAAGCTAGCGAATATTTGGCCTTGACCTTCTTTTCGTAGCCTGCTTTTAAAGCTTATTCTAGATTACAAAGCAGTAAAAGGAACAATCGACGCAGTCCTGCAAAGAAAGGATTCTCTTTCTTTAAATGTTAAAATGAAGCTCGTACATAGCAGTCAGAGTCTCACAAATTTAATTATTTTCTGTGCAAGTGATACTGTAGGTAGTGTGGGCCGTCTCAAAAACCCGGAATGTAGAATTTTGGAATGGAATATTGGAATATTGGAATGGAATGTTGAAATATTGGAATGAAACATTGGAATGTCCTAAACTCGTCATTTCAACGATAATTTTCGGATTCGAGGCTGTTTAAAGAAAGGTCGACATTTCAGTATTCTAATATTTCAGTATTCCACTATTCCATAATTCCAATGTTCCAATATTCTAATGCAGAAAATGAAATGAAGCAAAACAAATAAAGATTAGCAAAACAAATTCATGACGTGATTAAGTCTTCTTTTGTCTGATCTTATCACAAAGTGTTTGACGACAGGTCGCTGGAAATCATCTCACGAGCGTCTGTTGTTGAAAAACACGGGAAATTGAAGGAAATGAAATATTTTGTATTTCGTAGACTGAGGTGAAAAGTTCGAGGGGCATTCCTCTCCTCGATAAAGTGTACGAGATTTATGTTTAAACAAAAAGATTTCGAAGAGAGATTTCAATGGAACCAATAAAAGTCCCTGCAAAAAGTGTACGAGTTTCCACACAGAAAATTGCCCCTCGGAAAAGTTCTTAGGTAAAGTTTTCAACACTGGAGTTGCTTAGCAGTTTGGATATTTGAGAGTCTTATAAAGAATTTAAAGTGTATTTGCAGAGTTGATTTTTTTGATTGTGGCTTGTTCAAAACGGGTTTATTTCTTGAAACGAAACATAATGTCTAATGTAGAACTTCCTTGAAACAACTTTCTCATTGTCAAATTTACGAGTTTGGACATTTCAATATTCCATTCCAATATTACATTCCAATATTCCACATTCCAGATTTTCAAGATAGCCGTTAGCGAGGACATAACGTTAAAGTTGCGTTCTTTTTTATCCTTCTTTCCGAAATATCCCTATGTGCTACAAATTTATTTTATGTTTAATTCTAGATGTTATTCCCACGTCGGGCAGGCATTGAAAGGAATAAAGGATTACCAGGAATTATCGATTGGTGAAGGATGTGATTACAAAGGGACTGTAATTCATGAGATGCTTCATGCTGTTGGGCTTTATCACGAGCACACTCGACTTGATAGAGATCAGTATATTAAAGTTTTAGAACAGAACATCCAAGATGGTACGTTGATAACAAAATTGTCATGTCTAGGTGCTTTTTGAATTTGAATTCAGTCCCTGTTTACACGAGAACGGATCTAAATGGATCAGCATGGTGCAGACTGGCATTGCGTTTATACGGGCCTGGTAGATCCAATCCCATTTGGTCCTGCTATCGCGTTCGAAAGTGGTCCCTTTTGGATCCGATAACAAACAAGTCTCGTGTAAACGGTTTGGATCGGATCGAAACCGGTACGGATAGGAGGCTCACAAAGCAATTAATCGAAGACATTCAAACATGGCAGACTGAACTCTGCTGTTTTTCCTTCTCTGTTGGACTCAAAAAGGCATATTTCTGTGCTTAATCGCTCTTCTTAGTGTTCGTGGACTCCAATTCAAATCAAACTTTGTTTTGAATAAACAAAACAAATTTCAGCATATCCGTTTTGCATCCGATCCCGTATAAACACAAACACTTTTGAATCCGATCTCGTGCAAACGGGGCCTCAGATACTCGTTCTTGAATTTCGCGCACAAGCCCCCGGAACTTTGTGAGATGTGCAGTGATAAATTTTCCTTAAAATTAGGTATTGCAGACGTAGTTGGAACATTTTTAAAGGGCTCACTTCAATACATTTTAAAATAGTGGGACACTTTGCCAGAAAAAGCATTATCCGTTCATCTTGCATGATAAAATCTCTTTCACGTGCCTTCGTCGCAACAGCGCGAAATGTCAGCGAATTTGTCAATTTACGGGAAATTAATATTTTTGTAAGAGAATGGAGAACGTGCAATAGGCAAAAAAGCTTACGTCCATGCCAAAGAAAATGTGCTGGTTTTATATTAGAATTATTTTCCATTATTCGACAATAATATTAGTCAATTGTTATTTCTAGGTAAGGGTCACAATTTTGTTGTTTCAAGGAACCAACAAAATCTTGGAGTTTCTTATGATTACAGTAGTGTGATGCATTATCGATTAAGTGCATTTCCAAGAACCGATTACCAACATTGGAGCCAACAGGAGATACAGAAGGTGCAGAAATTGGACAGAGAAGGGGGTTCTCTGACTCTGACATTGAGCAAGTAAGGATTCTCTACGGCTGTCCAAAGGTTTCCTTAGTTAAAAGAGCTATTATCCCCAGAAATGAAGCGGTCAGCCAAGTTTATGGAAGAAGAGAAAAGCGCAGGATCGAAAATGGTGGGAACAAGAAACCTTATGATGAAAAGGGGGGAAGATGTGAAATGTTTGCTAAAATGCAAGCAAAACAATCATCATAAATGAAGTTTCTTTTACTTGTGTTCTATTGCTGTATTAAATATGAAACAATTTAAGAACATACATGCATATATTTTGGAAAGATTTAAGATAAAGAATCAAAATCTCAAGATAAAACCAGTTTTGTGTATTTAGTGTTTTAAACTACTACTCTTAAAGCGGAGAGTGCTGAATGAACATGATTAGGAATGCTTTTTGCAATAAAGGGTGTAATGACGGAAAAATTTAGGAGACTTAGGCAAGTTTGATGAGCCTGGGTAAGCCTGTCGTTAGCCTTTTTGCTTTATTAAATATGTCCTGACAACACACCGCATCTATTCTTTCATTGAAAGCTTGACCGAAATAATTTCGACAATCAAGACTCTGACAAGATTCATGGCATAGAGCAGGGAAAGACTGGTTGTATTTATGCATTTTATGGTTTGTAACTGCATAAATAACGTCTGCTTTATTCGACCAGTCCTTTTTTCCAGAAAACATACTGGTCCATAATTAAAGCGTGAAAGTTTTTTAAGTCGTCCCATCAAGTTCCTGCCAAGCAGCCTTTTTAAAGCTATCTTATATTCAACTACAGCATCATATCAAAAAAATTTACTTTTATGACAAATCCATTTTCCATCCATGCTTACATTCAGAGTTTCTGAATTCTTTGCATCCTTTACGCTCCTGTTGTGGACTTAGAACTTCGATGTGACGTACCCGTTGGAAAATGCCGCAAAACCCGAAACCCTTAGCGGCAGTAGACAATAGCCTAAGCGGTAATGCCTTTTGGTAGTAACTTTTCTGTAAGGCGCAAAAAAACATAGGATGATTGTTCCATGAAAAATAGTATTACTGTATGACAAATACAAAAGGATAGTATTGTGACTTTATTATTGCTAATTTCTAATTTTTCTGGCTGATTATATTGTAATACACAATGACTTTCGTACGTCATTCCATTGTGTTAAAAAAGTGGCGCTCCAGTCACTTTATGTGCCAGATGGATTAGATAGTCTCAAAATATATTTCTACCATATACACTAATTATTGAATTTGCTCCTGCTACTTTCAAATAAACTGCCGAGTTTAATTTGTTTAATTATTAGCGAGAATCCATCTATGCTCAATGTCTTTCACATTTAATTAGGTATAGGTTCTTGGTGACTGATTGTTGGTGTGACTGAGTGATTTGCCTCTTGAGGTCATTGTAACAATCTTCCTAATCAAATGTCAATCAACTGAGCTTTATGGATATTCAAACTGCTGACTGTATCAATTTCCCTTTCCCTAACTGGCAGTAAATTTAAAATGTTCCTATACCCTTCAGGGTTATTAAAATGCAGAAGTCGCGACCCTAAATTTTCCAACAGGTACGTCACCTTGAACTACCAACCCCCCCCCCTTGGGCTAACGGGCTAATTTTATGATGATATGATCACAGAAGGTAGAAACAGACCGAGTGCGATTTCATGGAAGCATATGCACGATGAAATTCCCTGGAAAACTTTTGCTGTTTACTAACAAACATGGTTTTAAAGGCATTTAAAATCAGGTTTAAAATCGTATTGCACGTGCAGTTAAATGCTTTCGGGGCTTTTGTCTCGTATAAAATAAATTTCTATAGGTGGCAAACCAAGGCTGCATGATCAGAGAGCCATAAGACGATTTTTCTGAGCTAAAAAGCTTCATGAAATCATCGAGGAAATCTCCAAGTGATAGCTAAAGCCAAAGGATCTCCTTCCCTTTTGGCCTTTTGTGTTTCGGCTATGTTGAGCCCCCCCCCCCGGGGGGACTCTTTCATATTTCGGCTGAGGTGTGTGTACAGCGGATATTTTTGTAGACCCATCTTCGGTACTACTGTGCTGGTATAGAAGTTTTATGACATAGATCTGTGTATCGTAGTTTTGTAGCACTATATTGCTGTGCTTTTATTGTTGTTTTTATCACTAACCTGCTTGGATTTGTAGTTTTGCAGCATTGCTGTGCTTGTATTGCAGTTTGCCAGAAAAAAGTAAGTTGAGAAACATTATAGTTTATCAACAAAAAATTATGGATTAATACTTTATATAATTGAGAGAAAGGAGAGAAATCAAACAACTCTTTTCATCTTTACAACCCTGTTTCGTGATTTAATCACTCTGCAGGAGATGCTGATGTCCTTTACATTAATACTATATATATGTACATATATAGTGCATATGTATACTTAACATATTCATACATAGTTTTGATGTAGATCAAAAAGTAGGCAAGTCTTCATCGCATATTGTGACGTTGAGCTGATTTTAATAATGTGTGACGTCACAATCAAATTTGAAGACACAAGAGATAAAAACAGAAGATTCTTGCTATCGATTTAAACACTCATTTATGAATTTTACTGACCAGTAGATTCATACATTCGTACATTGGATGTAGTGTTCTCCTGATTTGAATATATATTGTGATTTTATTTCGATTCTCACGATGGAAGATTCGCGATATAAGCGACAGAAGACGAAACTTAGAGATAGAGCTAAGATTTCAAGTCTTCAAGACGAAGTAGAGGCCTTGAAGCAGCAGATAATCGCTTTGACGGCAAAGAAAGAGAAGGAAAGCGATCATCCAATGGGGGAAGAAAAGCCTAAATCGAAAGATCCTAACAATTATATTGAGGTTCGTTTGATTAGAATTTCAATAATGGGATATATGCACTAGTCAGCTTTTATGACAGACATTTTTTCTTACACATCAGAATTTAATCTTTAACGAATTGCACAAACATTGGTGAGGTGACACCGCGGTAAGACAGAACGTAGGTGAATATTGGGCTCGGAAGTGGAAAAACATTACCAGAAAGATACCTGAAAGTCACGTTTATGCATTAGTACTAATATAATGAATCACAAATCCCCCAACAATACGAATATTACAGACTTTTTGGAACTGGCATCACCCTTACTCTAGCATAGACTCAAAGAACTATGTTGCAAAGCGCTCGAGTTACATGTTTTGAATATACTTATTTTGCTTCCTTTATCAAATGTATTTTGTTTTTCCTTTTTATAAACGTCCAGAATACCTTCAAAATATTAAGCGTAAAAATTTTCACTATCTACTTCTTTTTTAATTCGATGCAAAGAGTCTTTAATACTTTTCCATACTTTGTTTGTAGATTCTCAGGATTCGTAGAAAATTTGAAGCTGATGAAGAATTAAAAAACGTCTTTCTGCAAAGATGCGTGACAAAGACAAAGAAATATCTTTCAACTAATCATGTTCTTTTACGGAATATCTTGCATAGTTGCATAAGGGAGGAAATGCGTAATGAGCTTAGAAGAGACCGAAGAGACGAAAAGAACTTAGCAAGAAAAGACACCAGCCTGTTGAAAGAAACAGCAATGGAAAAAGAATCTATGGGTAGGAAGAAGTGACAAACTTTTTCATTTATATCTCTTCAATTGATTAATAGAAATGCACTCCATGCGTATGAAAAATCTGTTAAAACCCTTGGTGATAAGTTGGGGATGCATGCAGAACAATTGGTTCAAAAATAGTTGGACGGTCGAGAGCATATAAAAAAAAATGATTTAAATCATTGTATTGCCTGTTTATAGATATGGCGTCTTTGGCCGAAAAGTATCAGACGCTCCAAAGTGATCTGAAGACCTTGGAAGAAGAAAACAGCAAAATACAGCAAACAAATATAGCATTAAAGGCAGAGTATGCACGAATGAAAAGTAAGCTGCAAGCGTCTCAAGAAATGGTCCAAGACCTGAAAAGGCGTGAGAATTCCTCAAATGAGCTTTTAGCGCAGCTGCAGTTTCGATTGGAAATAGAAACTGACAAGCAGAAGTTGGAAATTTTATTCCTGAATGATCAACTTAAAGCAGAGTCCGAAGAAAAATTGGCATTAAAAAACCAAATGAAGGTTATGGAAGACAATGCCAGAGATTTGCAGTTGCATATTAAGGAACTGCACGAACAGATTTGTTGGCAAAAGAAGCTTAAGGAAGAAGAAACCCTGTGTAAAGAAGAAGCGATTAAAGAGAAGAAAGAGTTCTTTGTCGAAGTTCAAGAGAAAACCAGCATAATTGAGGAACTTAGGATTCAGCTTGATGCAATGAATGACCAAATATTGAGCTTAGAGGACAAGGTGATCGCTCGACAATTAACGCTCAATGAAAAGATCGATAAATTGAACAGAAGAAAGGGTTGGAGACGATTTAAATTTTGGTGATAAGTGAAAATTTTGAAACTTATAACATTGAAATACTGATAATATAAGCTAATTAAATAAACTTCTCATGATGCTATACGCACAAGATGAATTTTTCACTGCATAAATCTCACCACGTGCCCCTAGCATTGTATATTTGTATTTTCATAAGTGTAGAATGGTTTTATTAATTTACAGCTTTTATGTGTCAAAAAGTTGTAATTTTCTTCGCTAATTTTCTCTTTTCTGACACGGGTGGCATTGGCAATAACAAACTTTTCACAGCGTAAGGATTTTGTGCCACTTGTGTGCACGCACTGCCAGCTTTTTACTTGATTTTATCGGTTCTCCGCCGCTTTGGTATTCCTTTCGCTATTTTTTTTGTCTCTTGGTATCCACTTGGTTGTTCTTCTGGCCCATTTTCTACTGTTAATTCTAGCAATACTGTTTGTCCTTGCCATTTCAGCTCGCTAACAGCGTCATTCTCTTTTGTTGTCAATGTAATCACTTCATTTCGGACCTTGTCTTTCTTTGTTATATTGAGCGTTGATCTTTCCATGCTCATCTGGGAAACGGCTATTACACCATTATATATTCTTTTCATAGTCCTTTCGCAAATTTCAAATTATATATTCTTTTTATTCATATCTCTGTGTATGCATGTTTTGACCAACATTTGATCAACATTTGGCCAACTTTTTATAATCTACAGAAAATCAGGCTGTGTCAGACCACAAACATCCGCCTGTCGCCACGACCCTACCGACCTTACTGATATTTTGATATATTTGAACTTGAATTTGGTACAAAGTTAGGTATACGTGTTTTTGAAAAATTATCAAGTTGAGTTAATCTCTTAGCAAAATATGCATCGGATACGTTTTTTGAAGCTCAGGCGACACGTCCTCTCCGGATAAAATAGTTGGGAACAGCTTGTTTGACAAGAATTGCAGTTGTATGCGTGTTTTTATGAAGGAAGGAGAAACAACAAGCCTCTTGACAGGCAAGCTTCTTGACAGACCTCTTGACTTCTGCCTTGATATCTTGGAGTTCGCAGCTTTAGCAGATTAGATTGAAACTGACTGGCTGCGTACTTAAATTGCATAATTAGCCAATCAAAATGCATTACTTTAATATATTGCATTCTGATTGGTGACCAAAACTTTGTAGCTCAGTGCGGAAAAATTTTGCTACTTTCGGCGATCTTCATCAACACGTCCCTGACTTAAGCGAACAACAACGAGAACTGAGCTTCATTAAATATTATTAAGGGAAAATTACAGACTTTTGCTAACTCTTGGTTTAAACTTGCCACAAGGACCTGTGTTATACTCTTTAGAACTGACCTGCCGCTCCTATCGAGACTCTTGTTGAAAAACAGTTCCGAAAAAATCAACAGAGTGGACGACCTCGTGTTGATTTTCTTAAGCGAAATAACAATATTGCTGGGCCTAATGGCTTCAGACTCTAGTTACTGTAAGGCATCAAAGCAACATTATAATTCGTTTATCGCTTATCAAAATGGCAACAAAAGACTTACCAGCATTTCAGTTATATAATTCTCAGTTAAACTAAAAAGAAATAAGCTCTAACTGCATTAATTTGCACGTCTTCTGAGCATTTCGGATGAAAACAACCGCCATTCCAACTTTGCTTGTTGCCATGCATTAGAACGTTGGACCAGTTTCACTTCCATGAAATAATATAACTGTATTAAATAAAGCTGATGGGCTTGAAACAATAGCTATTGTTTGATTATAAGATATTCACTTCTGTTTTGGCGGGAACTTCAATTATTTGCTCTGGCTTATAGTTTTGACTGCATTCAGGAGCCGCTTTTCAACCACCAGTTTTTCTAAACGAAGGAGCTGTCTAGATAATGCCGACGGGGATGTCGAATAACATTTACGTCGAATATGTCTAATATTATTTGATAAAAAATGCGCAAAAATTCATCTACTTGTATCGAGTCAAGAGGATAAGGGGGTGTAGGGCAGATTCGATTTAGTTTTCTTTGCTTTAGACACGTAAGCTTTTCCAGCTTTTTCTTTTTATCACGGCATCATTCAGAAGGAGGTTCTCGCGAAACCTGCGACATTTACGTAGCTGCTATTCACATTGAAAGAGATGGGATAAAAGGTAAAAGACTAATGCACATAATTATGTTACATACAATGGTATTTCAAAAGTATACTGAACAAAAACATATGATGGGTGTAACTAAGGCACTATTTATACTACCCCAAAATGCTGTCGCTGCTTTTTATGATTTTCGTGCCGCCATAAGATTTTGCCGCAGTTACACACGTCAACAGCCCCATGGTTTTCATTGCGATCATTGCAGTTACATTGAGACGCTACGGCGACCCGTTTGCAGATTTTCTACGCATTTCTTTCATGATAAAATCGGAAAAAAAGTTTCGTAGCGTCATATATCGGATTGGCATGATTGCGCTGTGTCGTAGCGTCGTGTCTTGATTTTCTTATCACCTACAGAGCACAATGATTTTCAAGACGACTTGCTGAGCGTCTTATACCGGATTGAATCGTCCTAGTGTAACTGAAAACCCTAACCGGAACAAAATTCAAGATGCAACGAGGTATGCCGCCATAACTGGATTTTGTTACTGGGGACGTGTCGCCCGACTCGGTATACATTTTCACGATTTGGGTATAAGGACGGTCTCTGTTTTCACAATTTTGGTATACGGAACGACGGAAGTCAAGAGGCCTGTCAAGAAGCTTGCCTGTCAAGAGGCTTGTTGTTTCTCCTTGTTTGATACAAACACGCGTACAACTGCAACTCTTATCCAGGGCGGTCGCTAGGACTCAACGACTGGGGGGGTGTAGCCAAGCTTTCTGCCGACAAAATGGGCGTGGCCTTTAGATATGGGTGTGGCTTGGCTGTTGCTCTTTCCTTGGCGAATTTTTTTTTGTTTCCCATGCTTTGCACACAACCGTCAGGTCAGGAATATTATGCTTGAATCATAAAACATCATATAGATATTGGGGACACACAGGGGCGGTTTGGCACCACAATTGCAGGGTGGCTACCAAATCAAAAGGGCCCGGTTAAGGGTGTGACAAATAAAGTTTCTGAACCACACCCACTAATAAAGAATTCATCTTAAATACGCTCAGTCGATATTAGTTCTTGATTGATAGATGTGCTGAAGGGGACCTATGCTTGCATTTCAATTTGAGAAACATACTTTTGCACTTTTTCGAATTTCAATATCTATAAACTTCAAGTGGGAAGACTAAATCTGCCGCCCACCATGGTTGGGCGGCGAAGAAAATTTTGGTTGCTAGACCCTCTAAAACGGCTATTTTAGCAATTTGAGCACCTCATCATTGGAATGAAAGAATAGTAAACCCTCGAAAAAGAGAAGGAAAAACCTTAGAATTTCAAAATAAAACTGTAGAAACATTACAGTATGTATAATGATCGGCTTTCCTCTGGTGAAGGTTCAACCATCTTGTTCACTGTGATAAGGAGAATGATTTTGCGTATGGTCGCCGCCGTCGCACGACGCACGGCACGAAACGATTTTAATATCCATTCCCTTTTTGAAATTGCTCACGAAAACTTTAGATACCGGTCATTGTGGGGCCCTACTCATGACTGCAATAATTCGGTGCATGTAAATTATCTTCTCAAACTTTCAAGGAAAGGGCCTGTAATTTTTCTGTAACGTTCATCTATTAGAGGGCCCGGCTGGCGATCGCCACTTTGCCCGCCGGGCCAGACGCACCTGGGGACACACATGCAAGAGGGGTCCGGGGGCATGCTCCCCCGGAAAATTTTGAAAATTTGAACTCTAAAATGCCGTGAAACACAACCTTTTCAGCTGTTGAACAACAACATTGTAATCATTTGCCAGTTTGATTCTTGTATACACTGTATAATTTGAGACTTGTTTGATAATGCACTCTAGAACGCTTTACAGTTTGAAATAGGACTAAACCTCTAATTTTAGACATAGGCAGTCTTGGTGACCCCGTGCATTGTATCTCCATCCTGTTCGCTGCTGCGCGCAGGTATCTGTTATGGCTGTCAAACTGGCATGTACAGATACGATTAGCTGGTAAGGAAGCACTTTCTCTCGGCATTTGCTCGCAGTTAGCAACCCCCTAACTGTTATTGATACCTAAAATGTCGGCAGCTGTGGCAAGTGGATGCTAGCATTCGTCGGCAAGCTATGTGCTGAACGCTTTCCCGACATTTGCCGACGCTTTTTTGTTTCTTTTGATTTGCAACATTTCTCGCCCTTAGTTATTATTGCCGAAAAATTCCGTTCTTCTCAAATTTGCCGACGGGCAACTTGCCTGGGGGGGTGTCACACCCCCCACACCCCCCCGTAGCTACGGCCCTGCTCTTATCAAACAAGCCGTTCCCAACTATTTTTTCCGGAGGGGACGTGTCGCCTGAGCTTCAAAAAACGTATCCGATGCAAATTTTGCTAAGAGGTTAACTCAACTTGATATAAATTTTTCAAAAAAACGTATACCTGACTTTGTACCAAATTCAAGTTCAAATACATCAAAATATCAGTAATTTCGGTACGGTCGTGGCGACTGGCGGATGTTTGTGGTCTGACACAGCCTAATTTTCTGTAGATGATAAAAAGTTGGTCAAAAGTTGATCAAATGTTGGTCAAAACATGCATACACAAAGATATGAATAAAAAGAATATATAATGTGAAATTTGCGAAAGGAAAATGAAAAGAATATATAATGGTGTAATAGCCGTTTCCCAGATGAGCATGGAAAGATCATCGCTCAATATAACAAAGAAAGACAAGGTCCGAAATGAAGTGATTAGATTGACAACAAAAGAGAATTACGCTGTAAGCGAGCTGAAATGGCAAGGACATACAGTATTGCTAGATAAACAGCAGAAAATGTGGACACCTAGAGACAAAATGGACAACCAAGTGGACACCTAGAGATAAAAAAAAAATAGCGAAAGGAATACCAAAGCGGAGGAGAACCGATGACATCAAGTAGAAGGCTGGCAGTGCGTGTACACAAGTGGCACAGAATCCTTACGCTTTGAAAAGTTTGTTATTGCCAATGCCAACCATGTCAGAAAAGAGAAAATTAGCGAAGAAAATGACAATTGCTCGACACACAAAGCTGTAAATTAATAAAACCATTATAAACTTATGAAAATACAAATATACAATTTTAGGGGCACATGGTGAGATTTTTGCAGTTAAAAATCTCATCGTGTGAGTATAGCATCGGGAGGAATATATTTAATTAGCTAATATTATCAGTATTTCAATGTTAATTTTCAAAATTTTCATTTATCACCAACATTTAAATCGTCTCCAACCTTTTCTTCTGTTCAATTTATCGATCTTTTCATTGAGCGTTATTTGTTGAGCGATCACCTGGCCCTCTAAGCTCAATATTTGGTCATTCATTGAATCAAGCTGAATCCTAAGTTCCTCAATTATGCTGGTTTTCTCTTGAACTTCGACAAAGAGCTCTTTCTTCTCTTTAATCGCTTCTTCTTGACACAGGGTTTCTTCTTCCTTAAGCTTCTTTTGCCAACAAATCTGTTCGTGCAGTTCCTTAATATGCAACTGCAAATCTTTGGCATTGTCCTCCATAACCTTCATTTGGTCTTTTAATGCCAATTTTTCTTCAAACTCTGTTTCAAGTTGATCATTCAGGAATAAAATCTCTAACCTCTGCTTGTCAGTTTCTATTTCCGATCGAAACTGCAGCTGCGCTAATAGCTCATTTGAGGAACTCTCACGCCTTTTCAGGTCTTGGACCATTTCTCGAGACGCTTGCAGCTTACTTTTCATTCGTGCACAATCTGCCTCCAAGGTTTTATTTGCTTGCTGTATTTTGCTGTTTTCTTCTTCCAAGGTCTTCAGATCACTTTGGAGTATCTGATACTTTTCAGCCAAAGACGCCATATCTATAAATAGGCAATACAATGATTTAAATCAATTTTTTTATATTTTCTCGACCTTCTAACTATTTTTGAAGCAATTATTCTACAAGCATCCCAAACTTATCACCAAGTGTTGGTTTTAACAGATTTTTCATACGCATGGAGTGCAGGTATCAATTGAAGATATATAAATGAAAACGTTTTTCACTTCTTCCTACCCATAGATTCTTCTTGCATTGCTGTTTCTTTCAACATGCTTGCGCTTTTTCTTGCTGAGTTCTTTCCGTCTCTTCGGTCTCTTCTAAGCTCATTATGCATTTCCTCCATCATGCAATTATGCAAGATATTCCGTAAAAGAACATGATTCGCTGAAAGATATTTCTTTGTCTTTGTAACGCATCTTTGCAGAAAGACGTTTTTTAATTCTTCATCAGCTTCAAATTTTCTACGAATCCTGAGAATCTACAAACAAAGTATGGTAAAAGTATATAAGACTCTTTGCATCGAATTAAAAAAGAAGTAGATGGTGAAAATTTTTACGCTTAATATTTTGAAGCTATTCTGGACGTCAATAAAAAGGAAAAACAAAATACATTTGATGAAGGAAGCAAATAAGTATATTCAAAACATGTAACTCGAGCGCTTTGCGACATAGTTCTTTGAGTCTATGCTAGAGCAAGGGTGATACCAGTTCCAAAACGTCTGTAATAATCGTATTGTTTGGGGATTTATGATGCATTTTGTTAGTACTAATGCATAAACGTGCTTTTCAGGTATCTTGTTGGTGATGTTTTTTCACTGCCGAGCCCTGTATTCCCCTACGTTCTGTCCTTCCGCGGTGTCCCGAATGTTGGCAGAATTCATGAGAACTTAAAATTCTGATGTGTAAGTAAAAATGTCTGTCATAAAAGCCGACTAGCGCATATAGCCTATTATTGAAATTCTTATCAAACTAACCTCAATATAATTGTTGGGATCTTTCGATTTAGGCTTTTTTTCCCCAATGGGATGATCGCTTTCCTTCTCTTTCTTTGCCGTCAAAGCGATTATCTGCTGCTTCAAGGCCTCTACTTCGTCTTGAAGACTTGAAATTTTAGCTCTATCCCTAAGTTTCGTTTTCTGTCGCTTATTTCGCGAATCTTCCATTGTAAGATTCGAAATAAAATCACAATATATATTAAAATCAGGAGAACACTACAGCCAATGTATCCACTGGTCAGTAAAATTCATAAATGAGTGTTTAAATCGATAGCAAGAATCTTCTGTTTTTATCGCTTGTGCCTTCAAATTTGATTGTGACGTCACACATTATTAAAATCTTTTCAACGTCACAATATGCGATGAAGACTTGCCTACTCGTTGATCTACATAAAAATCTATGTATGAATATGTTACGTATACATATGCACTATATATTTACATATATATAGTATTAATATAAAGGACATTAGTATCTCCCGCAGAGTGATAAAATCACGAAACAGGGTTGTAAAGATGAAAAGAGTTGTTTGATTTCTCTCCTTTCTCTCAATTATATAAAGTATTAATCCATAATTTTTGTTGATAAACTATAATGTTCCTCAACTTATTTTTTCTGCCAAACTACAATACAAGCACAGCAATGCTGCAAAACTACAAATCCAAGCAGGTTAGTGATAGAAACTACAATACAAGCACAACAATAAAGTGCTACAAAACTACGATACACAGATCTGTGTTATAAAACTTCTATACCAGCACAGTAGTGCTTCAACAAAACTACGATGCAAGCAGAGCAGTCTTAAAAAAATACGATACAATCACAGGCAGTGCTGCAAAACAACGTCACAATCACAATAGTGCTACAAAACTACGATAACTACGATGCAGGCATAAACGCTAAAACGCCATAGCATTAGCAGAGAAGTGTTGCAAAGCTAAGATTAAAGCAATACAGTGCTATATAACTACATCTCATGCACAGCAGTGCTAATAATTTACGTGTGCTATATACTCCAATTTAAGCACTGCAACTACGACGCTACGACAGCGAATTGGAGATGGCGGCTGATAGTTTGAAGCCATGTGGCTTACGAGTGGATATTTTCATTTGGATATTTGGGATATTTGGGTATACAAACTTGACGTGCAATTGAACCAGTGTAACATTTCAGGAGAAAAAACTATCACCCTCCCAGGCAGCGTTCCAGGATCTGACCTACCTCGTTTAGAAGTTTAAATAGCTATTGTATACTCTAATGGAAGAAAGTATCGCAGGATGAAATTATCACATTTTCGCGTTTTTGGTCTAAATTCGCGAACCTTCATTGTGCGAAACTTTGCAACATACAAAATTCGCGAAAGTTAATTCCAGCGAAAAATTCTTTTAACAAGAGATTCGAGAATTTTATCACGGAAAAAAATTCCAAAAATTTTGCTCAGTTTATGGTTTTACAAAGCGATTTCGTGTTTAATATTCACGAAGTGTTTAGATGTCATTAAAAATCTTTGTAGTTTCATTAAAAAGTCAAATTTGCTGGCGTTGGTTCCCATGAAACATAATGTATGTCTACGAAATGCGAAAGTTTTTTCCTTTGAAACTTCCAATTTTTCCTGATTCGCGAGATTTCTTTCATTTTTGCCTTATAGCCGGGTACCTGCATTTCCTTTGTATTGGTAATCAGTCTGAAGGGTACAGAAGGGGATCTATGGAGCCCCGGAGTCATCGTTTTTACAGCAAGGAGCTCTGGAGCTCACAAATTTCCCACTGCTGGTTATCGGAGACAATTTTTCTCTAAATTTGAAAGCCCGCACCTCAAAAAAGGTTTCTGAACAAATCCATCCTTTTCAAAACCAAAATCTCCTTCATTTCCCATTGCAGACACTATTTCCTCATACCTTTCGATGGTTTCGGCTGAAATCAGTTTCATCTAGGGCCTATTCTTCTGGGCCTTCCTTCTTGTCATGAACAACGATAATTTCCCATTTTCCTTACCTGGCACAAACTGTACCCAGAAAATAACTAATCCGCATCCATAAAGAATTTTGCAGGGACATTTAATTTTCTCCCACCTCCAGTCACCAAAACGCCAGACAGTTGCAACTTGATAAGCCTTATTAATGGAAAGTAATTCCCTTTATCAAAAAGCATTGTTGCTATAGTGGCGCATGAAGCTAACTTGTGGGTCAAAATTTGGCGTCGTTGCAACGCGGTCGGCTCATGAAGCGAATCGTGATTATGGAAAATTTTATTGTGCTTATAAAAACACAATGAATTTCTTTACTGAAGTTAAGCAATTACAAGTAAGACATCAATCATCGAAAATACTTCTTGAATACTAAAATGCTATTTAAAAAATGTTGTATTGTCAATCTAAGATTTACCGTTATCCGTCGGAATGGATTTGCCATTCTTATCAATGCCTGAAGCGTTTCCTATTTCAATCGATACATTGAACTGAATTCCATCTCTCCAGATTGATTTCAATTGTCCATTTTTACTGCGCTTCGCTTCTTTAATGTTTCTCAAGAAAATGGGCTGTCAGTGTACCAACCCGCTTGCTTGAGCAGAAATTTTCGTTTACGGTCGGTGATTCCGATTTGCAAAGCAAACTACGGAGGCACACCTTGCAACGAAGACCGGAATGGTCAACTGCAAAAATGAAATAATGAAAAACTCATATAATCAACAATCAATAAAAGAGGGATAGGGAGGGAGGGAGAAATTGCGTGTCTTGATAATTCGGTCATATCATAACTGATAACTGTTCGATCTGAAAAGCCGGTTGCTAATGCGATTGTTTATGTACCAGGAAACAATGGTTCAAATACAAAAGATATACTTATAAGGCTATCCATAGGAGTTTCAATTGACACATCCTCAGCAATATTAAATTTGCATAGCAGTTATGTTGTCATGACACTATAACTACCAATTAGGGAAAGATAAGATAACCTAATTCGTAGGAAGAAAACAACTCCAAACCATTAACCATTAAGGTAAATTCTTAAATCACCATCCAAGTTCACAAGCAGTTCATAAATGCTTTTAAACATAAGCCTCGGACTCAAGAGGAGGCACGCCACTGCTGTAACGCTGATCAGGATATCGTTACTTTTAGAACTCAGCTTCTTTCGACATTAACCCTGCTTAAATGGTATTTAACCAGCATTTAATGTTTCTCAAGAAAATGGGCTGTCAGTGTACCAACCCGCTTGCTTGAGCAGAAATTTTCGTTTACGGTCGGTGATTCCGATTTGCAAAGCAAACTACGGCCACAGAACACGTAGTGTGACCCCAATCACCAACCGTAAATAAGACCCTAATAAAAAAACAACTTCTCCCAACCCTAAAAAACCTAAATAAAATTAGCAGGAATAAAGTCATAATTTCATAAAATCGAACTCAAAAACCAATAAGTGGAAGGGACAGAGAGCAGCTAACCTCACCGGCAGTTAGCAGCCCCTTCTAAAGAAAACAATAGCCAAAGTGGACAGTGAGCATAAGGCTACGCCTGCCTAAAAGGGTGGCAGCACCGGCGATTTCACATTGATGTATCACACAACATCGTTTATTAATTTTGCATTGATGTATCACACAACATCATTTGATCACTTTAGCATTGATGTATCACACAACATCATTTGATCGCTTTAGCATTGATGTATCACACAACATCATTTAATCACTTCAGTATTGATGTATCACACAACATCATTTGATCACTTTAGCATTGATGTATCACACAACATCATTTAATCACTTTAGCATTGATGTATCACACAACATCATTTGATCACTTTAGCATTGATGTATCACGCAACATCATTTGATCACTTTAGCATTGATGTATCACACAACATCGTTTGATCACTTCAGCATTGATGTATCACACAACATCATTTGATCACTTTAGCATTGATGTATCACACAACATCGTTTAATCATTTGCATTGATGTATCACACAGCATCATTTGCTCACTTAAGCATTGAGGTATCACACAACATCATTTGATCACTTCAGCATTGATGTATCACACAACATCATTTGATCACTTTAGCATTGATGTATCACACAACATCGTTTAATCATTTGCATTGATGTATCACACAGCATCATTTACTCACTTACGCATTGATGTATCACACAACATCATTTGATCACTTTAGCATTGATGTATCACACAACATCGTTTAATCATTTGCATTGATGTATCACACAGCATCATTTACTCACTTAAGCATTGAAGTATCACACAACATCATTTGATCACTTTAGCATTGATGTATCACACAACATCGTTTAATCATTTGCATTGATGTATCACACAGCATCATTTACTCACTTAAGCATTGATGTATCACACAACATCATTTGATCACTTTAGCATTGATGTATCACACAACATCGTTTAATCATTTGCATTGATGTATCACACAGCATCATTTACTCACGTAAGCATTGATGTATCACACAACATCATTTGATCACTTTAGCGTTGATGTATCACACAACATCATTTGATCACTTCAGCATAGATGTATCACACAACATCGTTTAATCATTTGCATTGATGTATCACACAGCATCATTTGATGTATCACACAACATCATTTGATAACTTTAGCATTGATGTATCACACAACATCGTTTAATCATTTGCATTGATGCATCACTCAGCATCATTGACTCACTTAAGCATTGATGTATCACACGACATCATTTGATCACTTTAGCATTGATGTATCACACAACATCGTTTAATCATTTGCATTGATGTATCACACAGCATCATGTACTCACTTAAGCATTGATGTATCATACAACATCATTTGATCGCTTTAGCATTGATGTATCACACAACATCATTTGATCACTTCAGCATTGATGTATCACACAACATCGTTTAATCATTTGCATTGATGTATCGCACAGCATCATGTACTCACTTAAGCAGCATTGATGTATCACACAACATCATTTGATCACTTTAGCATTGATGTCTCAGACAACATCATTTGATCACTTTAGCATTGATGTATCACACAACATCGTTTGATCACTTTAGCATTGATGTATCACACAGCATCATTTACTCACTTAAGCATTGATGTATCACACAGCATCATTTGCTCACTTAAGCATTGAGGTATCACACAGCATCATTTGCTCACTTAAGCATTGAGGTATCACACAACATCATTTAAGAATTGATGTATCACACAAAATCATTGATCGTTTATTCATTTTAACACTGCGCCTGCACATTCTCAAAAGCGCAGGTTGCTGCCGCATTGGGCTTCACGTGTTAGGGGTGTTACCTCGATATTACAAGTTAAACGACACCAGGGAGAATTCAGAAAAATGCCAAAAATAAAACTAAGCCACAAATCTAGCAACTTAGAATCAACATAACACAACATTAGATTAGCAAAACGAACAAATGGGAGTAATAAAGAAACAACGTACTAAACAATAGCAAGTTGGTATAAATCAATGCTCATTCTATTACTCATTCTCAGCCTATCAAATCGAAAGGAACGCTCAATTGCTCATTCTCAGCCTATCAAATCGAAAGGAACGCCTACGAGTGAATCCAATTAGCCAACCTACTTATTTTCAATTAAACCCTACATTTCGGTAGATGCAATCACAAGAATCGAAGAAAAACGAATTTCAAAACCGTTCATTTTAGTACCAAAATGGGAAAAGAAACAACATTAGTTCAAGTTATTTTGAGAAATAGCTGTCAAATGCCCTTCTAATTTCCCTAAATGCTGAATAAAGGCATCTTTTGAATATGCCCTATTAGTTTTGCTTGTTTTTGCGACATATATGGTAAAGGTATTGTAATTGAAACGAAAGGCCAGGACAATCTAACAAACTTTCGAAACAGATAGGCGTATCAACAATGACATGTTACAGTAGATAAATACACTAGCGAAAAGAATTCATCGAACTCAAAGCTTTCGAAGCTGAAAATAATTGTCTCTGGGGAGTTTAATATAGACTTTGTAGGCATCACTTGTCCAACGTGGGTTAAAACCTTTTACAAACGATTATTCAATTTCGTTTTTGAAAGATGAAGCCGTGCAATTTTACTTAGACTGGCAATGAAACGAAGCAAACTGGAAACAGTAAACCATTAATGTTTAAAAATCCATTGTCACTACAAAAGTTTCTAAATTATTTCTGCGCAGAGGCATAAGTTTTCTGAGTGGTCTGAGCTAAAGCATTTATTCATCAAATGCTGCCAATATGGCTTGCAGTGAAGGTAAAATTACACGAAATCGCTAGAATTGACAATTCCCCGAGTAAAAAGGCCATGTGACGGTCCCTGCAAGTTCCATTTTGAAACAAGAACCACTGCCATGTTATCGCAACGGAAAGCCACACACTTACGTTCCCATGACGCCCCCCAAATGTTTGCAGCCAAAACAATTGGAATTAATTCTTTAATCGCAATGTTTAACGCATCAGCACACGCAGGCCAACGATTTGCAAATCACTGATTGCCAAATATAGCCGCATAACCTAAGCTCCCTGCAGCATCAGAGGAGATGTTTATCTCTGAGGCCTTTTCCCAAGTACGGTACAAAATAGACTACGTCCATTCCATTGACATAAAAGGGAATTCTACCAGGAAATATCATCCCGTTCCCAAGACGAAAGACACACGTTGTAATGCAATTCTTTTACAGAAGATGCTCCGTCAATCAATCTCCGTCAAAATGGGCGTGCCACAACAATAGACTGGCAGCAATGCTGCAAACTGCCGAGTAGTGACAGGAACTGTCGCTTAGGACCAAATCTACGACTAGACCAAAACTCAAGATGCTGCTTTATTTTTTCCCTTGGTAACCGCATTTCTAATTTTTCGGTATCTAAAACAAAACCCAAAAAAGGTTAATATTGTGGAGGGACCCTCTGTTTTTTCCTCAGCTAATGTGACGCCCAAGCGCTGACAAATATCCAAGGAAGTATTCAGTAACTTCTGGCACTCGTCAGAGCCCGGTTTTCCAATAATAAGAAAATCAGCTAAATAATGTTGCACCACAGCCTCGTTTCGACGAGATTCAAAAATTTATTGAAGGACATCTGCAAATCTTGTAAGAATTTTTGGTGCAGACCTTAATCCAAATGGCAAAGCCAAATCGACGTAAAACTGACCCTGCCAATTCATGCCCAGATAATGTCTATCTTCAGGACGTACTGGTAATAAACGATAGGCTCTTTTGATATCAAATTTAGCCAGCAAAGTACCTTTACCAAACTGCATAAAGTTCTGAATTGCTTCAGGGATACCAACATAGGAAACCTCAGCCAAACTATATGAAATAGTTTACGCTGTGATTAATAGGATACGACAAGTCAGTTATTAAGCGCCATTTACCAACAGTTGATTTGGGGATAACACCAAAACGATTTATCTGAAGATTATCAAAAGGAGGTTCAGAAGACGGGCCCAGTCGGACCAAATTTAAGCTCTTCTTTGAGATAAGAATCAATAATTTCAGGCTTTTGCCTAGCCGAAAGGCAATTTTTCTTTGCTGAAACTGATGGGGCACCTCGCACCCCAATATCCAAACCAAATGTAATCCCATTCAGCACCCACGTAGCTTCTGGATGCAGAGAAAAACGAACAAACGCTTCGCTTAGATTACTTGCCGCCTGCTTGCGAAATGTTTTATCATATTCTAGCCAACTGCAATGATAGTCTAAGCAATTACATAGTCTAAGCAACGCCAAATCAACATTTTTATTCTCGTCTATCATAGCAGCAACGAATCCAGGGACAGGAGGAAGACCTCCCATAACAACAATTGACATTGAACTGTTGAGGGTTAAGAACCCAAGAACCAGTTTTTTTTCATCCGGTATACACGAAAAACGGTAGCGTGAGAGATGCCACACCCGTACTGGAAAGGCTCTGAGTCAATAAGCCACTGGAATTAGCATTTGAGGTCGCAACCTCTACAAAATTTGGGGCTTACGCAGAGGGCACCTGGCCCCTTATCTGGGAACTACATGACCTTGGGATGAGCTTTGAGCTTTCTGACCCAAGAGAGGAACGTTAAGAGTTTCTTGGACATTCGCAATCAATGACTCCAAAGCCGATAGACGTGACTCAGAACCTTGTCCCTCAGAGGTATGAGCATCGTTACGTTCTTCAGACATGATTAATGACTACCCAGAGTTATTTCAATTAATAAGATATAAATCAGAACGGTCTCACCGGAAAAGACGTCGCTGTAAACTCCTGACTAAACCTGTCCTTAGACATACTTCGGGAAATACAATCTCAAGATACCAGAGCTGCTCCAAATTACCAATGAACGAATAAGCCAACAGAAATTGCGTGTCTTGATAATTCGGTCATATCATAACTGATAACTGTTCGATCTGAAAAGCCGGTTGCTAATGCGATTGTTTATGTACCAGGAAACAATGGTTCAAATACAAAAGATATACTTATAAGGCTATCCATAGGAGTTTCAATTGACACATCCTCAGCAATATTAAATTTGCATAGCAGTTATGTTGTCATGACACTATAACTACCAATTAGGGAAAGATAAGATAACCTAATTCGTAGGAAGAAAACAACTCCAAACCATTAAGGTAAATTCTTAAATCACCATCCAAGTTCACAAGCAGTTCATAAATGCTTTTAAACATAAGCCTCGGACTCAAGAGGAGGCACGCCACTGCTGTAACGCTGATCAGGATATCGTTACTTTTTAGAACTCAGCTTCTTTCGACATTAACCCTGCTTAAATGGTATTTAACCAGCATAACTAACAGTAAAATTTTGAGTTGCGAATAGCTACAAAAATTTGTCGAATTCTCACCAGTTGAGTGTCCTCATTCACTTTCATATTGCGTCATTTTGCATTGACATTCAAACAAAACATAACAAAATAGGCTAGACATTATAAGGCATTTGACTATGATGAAAAAGGTCTACAATCCTGGACAAAATATATTGGAACAGCAATAATTTTTCTATAAACTATGAATTCCCCCTTCTCCCCCGCCACAAGGTTGTTTCAAGCAAAAGCTGTCTTGCTTTACTATCAACTATCAATTTTCGTGGTAAAGGGGAAGTGCTGGAGTTATGGAAGCAGAAAATCGATCAAATAGGCCGTATCTCTTGGAAAAATACATTGCTCCAAATATTCTTTCCAAGGTTGTAAACTCTTATAGAATTAGCTCATTTTACGCGTTCATTAGAATATTTACAATTACAACTTGCGCCATGAACGTTTCATAGCTTTCTTTATTCAGGTTGGAATTCAAAACGTTTTTTAGAGAATCACGATTCGAATCTTCTTATCCAGTTGAGCAACTTAATAGCCTTGCTGCTACAGAAATAAATGTGACACTTTACTTACGCTTGGTCTACATTCGCAGTGGCTTCATCAATAACAAGTATCTTGTTTTTCTTCAAAATCGCTCTTGCTAAACAAACAAGTTGACGTTGCCCAACACTTAGATTTTGACCAAATTCTGCTATTTCATATGAAAGTTTTCCTGGCAAAGCTTCTACTGCCTCTTGCAGCCGAACCTTATTGGAAAAATACAGATTTATATAGTCTTTGGAGCAGTAAAATATTCAAAATTGCAAGAAACAGCGTAAAAATTTTTGGACTTACTTAAACGCTTTTGTCGTTTAACACTCCTCAGAGTATAAACGTCAGAAACAGACCGAAAAACTTGAAGAAGGCAGAATTCCTATGCAGATGCAGATGGAAATGCACCAATCAGAAAGTGCAGCTGAATTGGTATTGTGCAGCAAGATCTTTGTTTCCTTTTTGTTTCACTTAGGGGTTTTGGTTTCTGTCCACATAAAAACCAAAAGGCCGGTTCTGTGTAAACAGAAAGAGTTCGTTTTCTCACTTGAACTCTTTGATTAATTCTATTGATCTTCCCGCTGCATCCGGCAAGCTGATTGGTGTTTGAAACACAATGCCAATTCAGCTGCACTTTCTGATTGTTGCATTTCCATCTGCATCTGGATAGGAATTCCGTCTTCTTCAAGTGTTTCGGTCTGTTTCTGACGTCTATACTCTGAGGAGTGTTAAACAACAAAAGCTTTTAAGTATGTCCGAAAATGTTTCCTCTGCTTCTTTCAATTTTTCAGATTTATATGTTAAATAGCAACAATTCCTAGCAACAAATATAATGAATTTCAGTTCAGCCATGATAGGAGCAATGTTTAAAGATAGAAGTCATGAAAGAACCAATGTAAGATTTTGCAAATTTCCGCTGTAGCAACGGGTATTCTAAAGTGGCGGGCAAAGTGGTCAGTGCAGAGAGAGAGATGATGAACACAAAAATCTATTTACCTCTTCAAGAGCATTCCACAGGTCTATATCACTATAATGAGCAAAAGGGTCCAGGTTTCTTCTCATCGTTCCACTAAAAAGTACGGGATCCTGCAAGAAATGAATGTTCATATTCGTTCTGAAGGTCGATCGGCATGCCCAGTCGGCGTGCCCAATCGGCGTTGTAGCTATATTTTCTCATGACAATAATGAGATCATAGTAAATATGATTGATAATCTATTGTATGAAATTAAGAATGTGTTTGATTTGTATCAATTCTGAAAGCAGTAGACTTGGCAGTCTCAGAATTTGTGTTTGATTGACTCCGAAATTCTGAAAACGGTAGGTTTGGCAGGTTTGGAAGGCCTTCTAAGCATTCTGACCCAAAGGCAGAAGATTTCGCAGGCTTCGCAGAGATTCTTCTTCACATCAGCAAATTCTTGAAAACGAGGCGAAGTTGCTAGGTTACAAATTTTTCAATATGGCGGAGGAAATTGCGAAACACACGTTACCATGGCGAATCCGAAACCTGTCGTTTTGAAAATTTTTGTGTTTATTGGGAACTATTTTCCTTTCTTTGCGAATTCTACCGTTTTCAGAAATTGGAAGGTTTGGAATTAACTATCAAACACACCCTAAATGCTATTTGTATGCAGAGCCTGAATCTTAGCTAATATTTTTACAAATATCTTAGCTCATTTTAACATTTTAAATACCATCTTTTATTAAATTTTCTTTTCTCATTAACCCCCTTTCTTTCCAGGGAGGGGTTCAAGATGACATAAAGGTTCTGCAGAGGAGTGCACTATATCGATACAGACATTTAAAGACCACTAGCCGAAGGCCTGGAGGGTGGGATAAAACATTTTCAGCCGTTCGATCTTGAAGTTCGGTATGGTGTAAACTCGACACCATAGCTACTACGATATTTTTGGCATTCAAAACATATTAAATGAGCCCATTTCAGTTATTACATTGAACTTGATAAGTAAGAAATCTAGCTTAAATAGCTGCTGAAAAACAAGCTGTCTTCAAATACATATGGTTTAATGTCTAAGTATTTAAAACACAGACCTGTGGAATAATAGAGATCTTGGATCGGAGGTCTTTAAGTCCAAGCTCCAACACATTTACACCATCTATGATAATTTCTCCTTTCGGCTCATTTGTTCTAAACAATGTTGCTAATAATGATGATTTTCCAGCGCCAGTTCGGCCACATATACCAATCTAAAAGTTGGTTAGATAAGTAAGTATATGTAGTAAGTAAGGAGGTGAGTATAAGTAAAAAACTAAATGAGCAAGTAAAGTAATCATGATTTGTTGTTACTTTATTTTATTTTGAGTAGGCTGTTGTTTCTAGCTTTTCAGCTAATATAGGCCTACTTTGCACGCCACATCTAGGCATAGGACCCCTAGTTTAACGTCCCTTCCGAAGGACGGCAGAGTGAGTTGTTTAGTCATCCATCTGGAAAGTCACCCGCCCGGATGCTGACCTCACATGACCAAGCTTAAATTCAACTGTCTAACGAGAACTGCGTGAGAGCCTTGAACACCACATCGCACGATCTCGCTGGGTCTTGCCAATTCGATTATTGCTATAAGCAGATGCACCTACAACCCAAAGACTCACACTAAATATGATCCGAAAAACTACAAACACGCCACCCCATCCACAACTCAACATTCTTTTATCCGGGTATTGTTCCAGATATTAACTTGGTAGGTCAAACAAATGCTCATACCCCCAAAAACTACAAAGAAATCTGGTTTGTGTTAGAAATGGTTTTTGTCTCCTAAGAATCGGCCCTACTGATACCGAATTAAACTAAATGAGATGCAGATACTCTTTTATTCAAAAATAGGAGCAAATGTGCACTTTTGTTAGGAAATTGCTGGATTTTCTCTGGATTTACCCTCCCCCAAAATATACAATTTGGTTAATGAGCGCAACTAATGGTACGTAAACGCTTCTTTTTGATGGGAAAAATTTGTTTGACTGACACCCGCAATTAGATTTACTGCGTCCCCCTGGCTATCTTAGCACACATCCACACAACCAATCCACAAAAACAATTAACTGTACCTTTTCATTTGATTTAATATGTGCTGTAACCCCTGTGAGAATATTTGGCAGATTTGGTGCATGTGCAAACGTCATTTTATTAAAACAAATTGAGCCCCTCGGCGGCCATTCATCAGGGGGCTTTGTATTTGCCTCTTCAGGTGCCTCGGATTCAAGTTCTGTGTATTCTATTACTCTTTCAACTGACGTCATCTTAAAAGGAAACAACATTTCAAATGAAAGATATTTAAGAAATAACAGAAGCACTGTCATCTAACATAGATCTTGCCAATTTTGCTGTAACTGCTTCGTTATCAATGAAATTAAAAAAAAATGGATTCTTCTTTTGCTTATCGTATAGCCAAAACTAATTGATTCATTTATTCTGTCGATGGAATAAAACACTCTAAAATCCCGCCAAATCTCACCATAGGGCGCCCCATTTATTTGTAAACACGCACGCTCTTATTCGAATATTCAATAGCTTGTCGCAAATAATTGGGTACGCAAAAACAGAAATTTAAAATCAAACTAGAATGTTTTTATGTTTCCCTTATTTTTTTTTAACTAGCTCTTTTTACTACATTGTAACGTGCAGTATTCACTCGGTAAAGAGCCCGGGGTGCTTATTTGAATATCCATCTGAAGTGAAAATTTATGACAAAAATAACATTCGGACAAAAATATGTTGTGGAACAGCTAGCAAAAGGTGTTTATTTATTCCTCCCATCTGGAGCTTGCAGAAACAACATGAAAGGAGAATCTGGATCTAACCAATTGGAAAGTTCAATCCGATTCGGGCCGTTATTTGACGAGGGTGCTTATTCAAGAAAATACGATATTCTTTATTTGAAGTTTTCGACTTTGCTAAATGCAAAATTAAACAAGAGAGGGCTTTTTGTCATATATTGGTCTACAATTGCATGATTTTCAAGTCGCAGCAGCCTTTCGCGGAGCATTATGTAAAATTGAGATTTATGCAGAAGAAAGGACTTCAAATTCATCAAAGCATATACTTCTTGCAAGCAATAATTGGAAGAAAGCTTACGTGGTTTTCAAGTTCCGTACTGTGGCGAACACAATGCTGAACGACATTAACTAGATCGGCTGTATAAGCTAACATAAGTCCAACCTGTCCAGCTGTTAATCCTATCTCTAAAACAATAAAACAAGAAAGACATAGGTAAATCTCAATAAACATTTTCAAAGAGGTCTGGGTCGATACGACATTTTGCTGGAAGATGCGAGACATCTTGAGAAAAGATATCATCTCCTTATTATACAACGACCTCTATTCCAGTCTCTCAAGGAGAGCTAATGCATCAAATGCATTAAATTCATCTTAAATTGGAGAAAGGTTTCACGTTCAAGTGTAACTGCCCAATGAGGCATTTAATCTTCCTAACTGTGAGTTACTTCCATCGTGTTTCCCGAGTTTCTGCAGATTTTTCAACATTTAGTAAGAAATTCATTTTTTTGTCAATTTTTGTGAATTTGAAGAAAACTTTGATGTGAAAAGGTCAATTATTTAATTAATGCATCCTTACATGATACATCGCGTTTTTTGAACTCGAACCCTCCTTTCAAGCACGATTCGCTAGATGTGCATTGGAAAATAAGTGTACGGAAATACTGAAAATTGACTTACCATTACGCAGCACAATCGACATGAAAACAGCAAACGATATAAACATGACTGATAATAATTCCATTCTGAAAGCCAGCCATGCACCACATTGTCTTGATACTGATTATGAAAATCAGTAAATTTTTGTTGCATTTGATATGCACGAATTACTGGAAGACCAAGAAGGGTTGTAGACAAATGACCAAATACGGGACTGCGATCTGTAGAAATGGAGGACAATCGCAAGATATTTAATGCGTAGCAGGATGCATCAGTGACATTGAGGGATATCAAGTACCATGGAGGATTTTCAGTACGGTGGAGAGATTCCATCAGTATCTTAGAAGTGTCTAGTACCCTGAATGGATATTTTAGGATATCATCAGTACTAGTGAGGGCTATCATCACTACCGTGAAGGGATATCATTGGTTGGGTGGAGGGATAACATCATTACCAGTGTATGATATCATCAGTACGTAGAGGATTCTTGTTGCCGTGTAGTATTCTTCACATCTCTGATTACCCGATTCAAAAAAGACAAATACTATTGAAATTAAGAAAACACCGCTGTTGATTGGATTTTCATGCAATTAATATTTTGGCTTCACTTCATTACATTAATAATCCAATCAGTAGTGTAGTTCTGTATCATTTTATAAACTGGTTGAGTACTAGTATAATCTACCTAGATTTGAAGAAAATGTATGTACTATGTTAAAGAGGATGTCTAAAAATGTAAGCTGTGAGTTGTTTTTTTCTGATACAACCTTAGAGAGTATTGCTTAAAGGATTTACAACTTTTCAAAAAGACACCCCTTTTTAAACATCCATGTCATAGAAGACTCTCAAAATGTACCCTTTTCTCAGGGAAACTACGGACAAGCACGAGGTTATATAAAGTTTCAGAGTGCACCCACTGGGAATTTTTCATCTCTACATTTCTTCAATGTTATACAAGATGTACATAGGAAAACAAATTAAGATATAAGAGGAAATTGTACTTACTTAAGCCTTCAATTCTTTTCACTTCACGTGCTGTTTTGATATGGTAACGACGAAGAAGAAAGAACAATACAATGATAGGTGCCACAACAGCAAATATGACAGGATTGCTTACGCAGACGAGAAGCACTATCCCAATGACAACGAAGGTTGTCTGAAATATGATAAAATATCAACATGAATTATAACATAATTATGTCGACTAATTTAGTCGATTAATTGACTTTACTCCGATTTTTGCATCCACTGAAGATTAATTATATCACTAGGAAGCACCTGATATTCCGACCAAAGCATCAATAAGACAAGTGTTCAAGTCTTCAGCACACAGCCAATTGATTTTGAATATACAATTTTCCCCCAACATCATCAAAGCCAAGGCCAAACGCAGCCGAAATTTCACCCGACATTGGCCAATATTCATGTTGGGCTAAATGTTAGCAGCGTTTGGCCACCTTCTTGGATGAGCCAAAATCATGTTGGTTGATGTTAGCAGGGTCAGCAAGTTTAATCAGGGTCATAAATCCACCCAAAATTTCAGAATGTTGGCTTCGTTTGGCCATCCTTACCACCAATTGTTGACTCAACGCATGTGCTATTAGGTAAGATGCTCGCCTTTTGCGCGGAAAAACGAAGCAAAACAGCTTTCTCATTCTTGAAGAAGCAAGCTGATAAACACCTTTTGATTTTCTACATAGAAAATACTTTGAAACGAATCAAAACGAGAAATTTCCGAAAGCTGTCCTAGGTGTCTTCAGGAAAAAATAGCTTTCTTAGTAGGAATATTGGTTGAAATGTTGGCAAAACCTGCAAAAAGAAGTTCAGCGAAATTTTGGGTGTAATGTCAGTGACGTTTAGCCAAGGCTTAACTCAGTTTATGGAAAAAAATCATTTTTCTATTGACTTTGTTTTTCAATACTGGGACCGGAACCCCAAAGAATTAAAAAGACAAGACGGAAAATAAAAAAGAAGGAAAGAAAGTGGAGAAATCAGAGACAGCCTTTTTCACCTTATTTGCTGTCTTTGCTTTTCTTTTATATTTCTTTTCTCTGTCATTTTTTAACCTTTTAGGCTCTAAGGTATAATAAAATCCCATTCTTGGAAGAAATACAATACCAGACCATAATAATATAGAGAAACTAAAGATGATAGAGATACCAACACAGCTTAAAATTTGAGAAAATAAAGAGAAAAGTTCATACCTGAAGGAAATCAAAGAGAATAAAGGTGAACCTATCATCAATCAAGCTCATGTCTTTTGAAAACCGGTTCAGAATACGACCTGGATATATGAGAATTGTATAACGTCAAAATAAAAAACATTATGAAAAACTTGAGAATTCTCAGGTAGAATAGATGAAAAATGAATCCCAGAGGGCTTTGATAAAATTTGGTTAGGGACGTACCGCCCAAGCAATCAAAACCATACTTGACCCTATATCAACTTTTTGAAAGTGTTTCCGATCTAGCTATATACAATATTTTTGAAAATGCATACTCAACATACAGCTATATGCCAATTCAATCATGCTAATTTCTTCTCCTATGTGCTTGTAGCCTTGCAAGTTTTACTTTACCCTTGTAGGAAAGAGTCGGCAAAAAGAAGCGGGTAATTTTTGAGAAAGTTCGCCATTCCAATATTCCCAGACGGCCAAGACCGGGTCACATATAAAGATTATGCTGGTGGATTCATCTAGAACTACCGGACAATAAAGTGAAATGGGTAACTTGACCACACTTAGATGGATGCTAGTGCAATCCCGAGTGGCCAGCTCACACGATGATTAGTCTGATTAAGTCACTCGAAATGCGTGCAGAGTTGAAACAATAGCTACGAGTTGAAAAAAAGGAAATGCGAACTCGTGCAAACTCTTGTGTATCATTTACTGATTGTTGATTTGAGCTTGAAGTTACAACTGTAGCTAAGTTCGATTCATGTAATTCTATCTGAAAGAATATTTTAAACTGAAAACAGAAGAAATGATTGAAGTTGCCTCACATAGACTGAATCCTAAATGTGAGAGGATGTGGTCTACCAGGTAATCACGAGAAATAAATTACAGAGGGAGATTTGGCATAACTCATAAGATCAAAAAATCAAAATAAAAGATGGACAATGAGCTTCAATTCTTTCAAACATGAACGTGTGGTTTAAACATTATTTTAATATGAGCTCACTATAAACTGTCCACATATATTCTTTTTAATTTCCTTTTACGAAGAGGAGTGGTGTAGTGTTCTGTAATATGAAATTTAGTTGACCTTTGTACCGTAACGTGCTCCTGTCTGCTGTTTGTAGTTCTTCGTGCGTATATTTGAATTTGTGTAACAATTATCCGATCAGTTCAGCAGCGAAGCAAGATGTGAGCCATCTCTCTGACTCCCTTTCAACAGCAGTAGGTTGCATAGTGGTGGATGTGCAGACACGCCGGTCCTGCAGACAGTGACGTCATCAGTGACGTCATAAGGTCGCGCTATAGTGCGACGGTTTTTAACCGGTTTCTCCAACCTCGTTTTCAAGAGTCCCAGGTCCTAACGCACGCCGCTCCTACTATCAATGACGTCATCATGTCGCGCTATAGTGCAATGGTTTTTATGGATGTTGATGCGTTTCCGATTTAACAATCTAGAAGTTTCCAGAATGTTCCAGAACATCTCTAAGAATCCTACAATCTGATTTGCTAGAGCTTTCTAGAAGTTTCCAGAACTTTCCAGAACGTCCCTAGGAATCCTCTTATCTGATTGGTTAGAACTTTCCAGAACTTTCCAGAATGTTCCAGAACGTCCCTAGGAATCCTCTTATCTGATTGGTTAGAACTTTCCAGAACTTTCCAGAATGTTCCAGAACGTCCCTAAGAATCCTCTTATCTGATTGGTTAGAAGTTTCTAGAAGTTTCCAGAAATCCTACAATCTGATTGATTAATTATGATGGCGTAATAATAATTCGAACGCGACGTTCGAATCGTTTATGAAGTAAAATAACATAATAATCCTACAATCTGTTCTGTTGGAACTTTCTAGAAGTTTCCAGAAAGTTCCGCAAGATTCCAGAAAGTTCTACAAGATTCTACTGTAGCAACATCATTCATAGAAGAAATAAAAGAAGAAATCAATGATAAAGCATTAGGAGATTGGGGTGAAAAACTACTAATTGATACTAATTGTTAAATTCAATTAATGAAAATTAAGTTGATGATTTACAAGATGTTTATATCTATTCAAAAACTATAAGAGAATATACCAACAGATTAACAATTAGTACATAGAACAAGTCCATAATGGAGATTCAAAATATATATCTACAATATAAACAACCATCAACTGCGCATGTGCAGTAGTTATATCAATAACGGTAAGAGCTAGAGGCCTGGGACCTAACATGTAGAACAAAGAAGTAATAGAGATTTAAATGATGTATGTCATATAAACATTTATTAAATAGCGCATGCGCAATAGCAATATCTCTAATAGCTTATGGTTTAATCCATGGTTTATGAGTATTATCTAAGCTTATGCAATTCATGGTCCGTATATGGACAGTAGCCGTTGATTTACAACCTTGTTTTCAAGAATGACAACACATGAAAACGACAATATGTTCTAACAGTACATTAATGAACAATAATGTCTAAACATTTTTAGGTATAGCTATTTCTAGTTATTTCCATAGTATGGGAATAATCGAGTACTAACATATTGAACTTCATTCACAGCAGCATCCTCAAATTACTAGCTTTCCCTTCTTCATCATTCTTTGCTTGACGTATGATGAGATATTTTCTTTTTTCAATAGCATAATCTAAGGCCTCTTGCATATCCATACCATCTTCCTTCTGTGCTTTTCACATCGTTGCTATGACAGCAGTCACAACAGCATCATTTTCAAAACTTCTATTATATAAAATTTACGTCTGAAAACTTGCAGTATGTTTTCATCTTTATCAACTTCCCTACGCATTGAAGGCCATACATTCCCTAAAGGAAGATCCTCCTCAGTGTTGACAGTTTCATCATCATCATGGTCACTTTCAGCTTCTATCTCATCATCATCTGAGTCAGACTCTTCACTACTCTCATCGTGCATCTCTTCTTCATGTCGCTTAACATTACTTTTAAACTTGGAAGAATTCACAATGATCACATTTATACTGATTCATGATTAGCGGTTTACTTATAATTGTCGACTACCACTAAAACACATGAGTCCTAGAGCATAAACTCGCTTGAATTTATAGACTGGTTCCTCCATTCAATATGATGTGGGAAAGGCATTCCACACTTGCGCAGGAAGGATGTCTCCAATCAGACCATACCTAATCCATTGTTAATCCTTACTGATCCTCACTAATCATTACCTGATCCTCACTAATCCTTAGCTGATCCTTACCGATCCTCACTAATCATTACTGATCCTCACTAATCATTAGCTAATCCTCACTGATCCTTAACTAATCATTACCTGATCCTCACTAATCATTACTGATCCTTAACTGATCATTACCTGATCCTTAGCTAATCCTTACTGATCCTCACTAATCATTAGCTAATCCTTGCTGATCCTTACAGATCCTGAGCTGATCCTTACTGATCCTCACTCATCCTTAACTGATCCTTAGCTAATCCTTACTGATCCTCACTAATCCTTACTGCTCCTTAGCTAATCCTTACTGATCATTACTGATCCTTACTGATCCTTACTGATCCTCACTAATCATTACCTGATCCTCACTAATCCTTAGCTGATCCTTACCGATCCTCACTAATCATTACTGATCCTCACTAATCATTAGCTAATCCTCACTGATCCTTAACTAATGATTACTGATCCTTAGCTAATCATTACTGATCCTTAACTGATCATTACCTGATCCTTAGCTAATCCTTACTGATCCTCACTAATCATTAGCTAATCCTTACTGATCCTTAACTAATGATTACCTGATCCCCACTAATCATTACTGATCCTTACATAATCATTACCTGATCCTTACTGATCCTTAACTAATGATTACCTGATCCTTACTGATCATTACTGATCCTCACAAATCATTAGCTAATCCTCACTGATCCTTAACTAATCCTTACTGATCCTCACTAATCATTAGCTAATCCTTACTGATCATTACTGATCCTTAGCTAATCCTTACTGATCCTTAGCTGATCCTCACTGATCCTTAACTAATGATTACCTGATCCTTACTGATCATTACTGATCCTTACTGATCATTACTGATCCTTGCTGATCCTTAGCTGATCCTTACTGATCCTCACTAATCCTTACTGATCCTTACTGATCCTTAGCTAATCCTTACTGATCCTTAGCTGATCCTTACTGATCCTTAGCTAATCCTTACTGATCCTTACTGATCCTTAGCTAATCCTTACTGATCCTTAGCTGATCCTTACTGATCCTTGCTGATCCTTAGCTGATCCTTACTGATCCTCACTAATCCTTACAGATCCTTACTGATCCTTAACTAATCCTTACTGATCCTTACTGATCCTTAACTAATCCTTACTGATCCTTAGCTGATCCTTACTGATCCTTAGCTAATCCTTACTGATCCTTAGCTGATCCTTACTGATCCTTGCTGATCCTTAGCTGATCCTTACTGATCCTCACTAATCCTTACAGATTCTTACTGATCCTTAACTAATCCTTACTGATCCTTACTGATCCTTAACTAATCCTTACTGATCCTTGCTGATCCTTAGCTGATCCTTACTGATCCTCACTAATCCTTACTGATCCTTAGCTGATCATTACTGATCCTAACCTAATCCTTGCTGATCCTTACTGATCCTTGCTGATCCTTAGCTGATCCTTACTGATCCTCACTAATCCTTACTGATCCTTAACTAATCATTACCTGATCCTTTGCTAATCCTTATCAATCCTATATAATCCTTATTGATCATTACTGATCCTTACTGATCCTCACTAATCATTAGCTAACCCTTACTGATCATTACTGATCCTTACTGATCATTACTGATCCTTGCTGATCATTACTGATCCTTTCTAACTATTTGAGCCAATGAAGTGTAATTGTGTTGAATCAGAGATTCTAGAACATTGACACTTCATTGGATCAGTAAGGATTAGTAAGGATCAGCTAAGGAGAAGGATCAGTAAGGATCAGATCAAGGATCAGTTAGGATCAGTAATGATCAGTAAGGATCAGTAAGGATCAGTGAGGATCAAGGATCAGTAAGGATCAGAGGATCAGTAAGGATCAGCAAGGATCAGTGAGGATCAGGATCAGCTAAGGATCAGTAAGGATTAGTGAGGATCAGTAAGGATCAGCTAAGGATCAGTAAGGATCAGTAAGGATCAGTAAGGATCAGATCAGTGAGGAGATCAGCTAAGGATCAAGGAGGATCAGTAAGGATCAGTAAGGATCAGATCAGCTAAGGATCATGAAGGATCAGCTAAGGATCAGTAAGGATCAGTAAGGATCAGTGAGGATCAAGATCAGTAAGGATCAGTAAGGATCAGTAAGGATCAGATAAGGATCAGTAAGGATCAGTAAGGATTAGTGAGGATCAGTAAGGATCAGTAAGGATCAGTAAGGATCAGTAGTTAAGGATCAGAGGATCAGTAAGGATCAGTAAGGATCAGCAAGGATCAGTAAGGATCAGTAAGGATCAGTAAGGATCAGTAAGGATCAGTAAGGATCAGTAAGGATCAGTAAGGATCAGTAAGGATCAGTAAGGATCAGTAAGGATTAGTTAAGGATCAGTAAGGATCAGTAAGGATCAGTGAGGATCAGTAAGGATCAGCTAAGGATCAGTCAGTAAGGATCAGCTAAGGATCAGGATCAGTAAGGATCAGATCAGTAAGGATCAGTAAGGATCAGGATCAGCTAAGGATCAGTGAGGATCAGTAAGGATCAGATCAGTAAGGATCAGTAAGGATCAGATCAGCTAAGGATCAGTAAGGATCAGATCAGTAAGGATCAGTAAGGATCAGATCAATCATTAGTTAAGGATCAGTGAGGATCAGCTAAGGATCAGTAAGGATTAGCTAAGGATCAGTAATGATCAGTAAGGATTAGCTAATGATTAGTGAGGATCAGTAAGGATTAGTTAAGGATCAGTGAGGATTAGCTAATGATTTGTGAGGATCAGTAATGATCAGTAAGGATCAGGTAATCATTAGTTAAGGATCAGTAAGGATCAGGTAATGATTATGTAAGGATCAGTAATGATTAGTGGGGATCAGGTAATCATTAGTTAAGGATCAGTAAGGATTAGCTAATGATTAGTGAGGATCAGTAAGGATTAGCTAAGGATCAGGTAATGATCAGTTAAGGATCAGTAATGATTAGCTAAGGATCAGTAATCATTAGTTAAGGATCAGTGAGGATTAGCTAATGATTAGTGAGGATCAGTAATGATTAGTGAGGATCGGTAAGGATCAGCTAAGGATTAGTGAGGATCAGGTAATGATTAGTGAGGATCAGTAAGGATCAGTAAGGATCAGTAATGATCAGTAAGGATTAGCTAAGGAGCAGTAAGGATTAGTGAGGATCAGTAAGGATTAGCTAAGGATCAGTTAAGGATGAGTGAGGATCAGTAAGGATCAGCTCAGGATCTGTAAGGATCAGCAAGGATTAGCTAATGATTAGTGAGGATCAGTAAGGATTAGCTAAGGATCAGGTAATGATCAGTTAAGGATCAGTAATGATTAGTGAGGATCAGGTAATGATTAGTTAAGGATCAGTGAGGATTAGCTAATGATTAGTGAGGATCAGTAATGATTAGTGAGGATCGGTAAGGATCAGCTAAGGATTAGTGAGGATCAGGTAATGATTAGTGAGGATCAGTAAGGATTAACAATGGATTAGGTATGGTCTGATTGGAGACATCCTTCCTGCGCAAGTGTGGAATGCCTTTCCCACATCATATTGAATGGAGGAACCAGTCTATAAATTCAAGCGAGTTTATGCTCTAGGACTCATGTGTTTTAGTGGTAGTCGACAATTATAAGTAAACCGCTAATCATGAATCAGTATAAATGTGATCATTGTGAATTCTCTTCCAAGTTTAAAAGTAATGTTAAGCGACATGAAGAAGAGATGCACGATGAGAGTAGTGAAGAGTCTGACTCAGATGATGATGAGATAGAAGCTGAAAGTGACCATGATGATGATGAAACTGTCAACACTGAGGAGGATCTTCCTTTAGGGAATGTATGGCCTTCAATGCGTAGGGAAGTTGATAAAGATGAAAACATACTGCAAGTTTTCAGACGTAAATTTTATATAATAGAAGTTTTGAAAATGATGCTGTTGTGACTGCAGTCATAGCAACCATGCAAAAAGCACAGAAGGAAGATGGTATGGATATGCAAGAGGCCTTAGATTATGCTATTGAGAAAGAAAATATCTCATCATACGTCAAGCAAAGAATGATGAAGAAGAGGAAGCTAGTAACTCTGAGGATGCTGCTGTGAATGAAGTTCAATATGTTAGTACTCGATTATTCCCATACTATGGAAATAACTAGAAATAGCTATACCTAAAAAATGTTTAGACATTATTGTTCATTAATGTACTGTTAGAAAATAGTGTCGTTTTCATGTGTTGTCATTCTTTGAAAATAAGGTTGTAAATCAACGGCTACTGTCCATATACGGACAATGAATTGCATAAGCTTAGATAATACTCATAAACCATGGATTAAACCAAAAGCTATTAGAGATATTGCTATTGCGCATGCGCTATTTAATAAATGTTTATATGACATACATCATTTAAATCTCTATTACTTCTTTGTTCTACATGTTAGGTCCCAGGCCTCTAGCTCTTACCGTTATTGATATAACTACTGCACATGCGCAGTTGATGGTTGTTTATATTGTAGATATATATTTTGAATCTCCATTATGGACTTGTTCTATGTACTAATTGTTAATCTGTTGGTATATTCTCTTATAGTTTTTGAATAGATATAAACATCTTGTAAATCATCAACTTAATTTTCATTAATTGAATTTAGCATTATTTCTATATAATTAAATGTAGTAATTTAAGACAACTTATCAATATAACATAAAACATTCTGAGTCAATTAGTAGTTTTTCACCCCAATCTCCTAATGCTTTATCATTGATTTCTTCTTTTATTTCTTCTATGAATGATGTTGCTACAGTAGAATCTTGTAGAACTTTCTGGAATCTTGCGGAACTTTCTGGAAACTTCTAGAAAGTTCCAACAGAACAGATTGTAGGATTATTATGTTATTTTACTTCATAAACGATTCGAACGTCGCGTTCGAATTATTATTACGCCATCATAATTAATCAATCAGATTGTAGGATTTCTGGAAACTTCTAGAAACTTCTAACCAATCAGATAAGAGGATTCTTAGGGACGTTCTGGAACATTCTGGAAAGTTCTGGAAAGTTCTAACCAATCAGATAAGAGGATTCCTAGGGACGTTCTGGAACATTCTGGAAAGTTCTGGAAAGTTCTAACCAATCAGATAAGAGGATTCCTAGGGACGTTCTGGAAAGTTCTGGAAACTTCTAGAAAGCTCTAGCAAATCAGATTGTAGGATTCTTAGAGATGTTCTGGAACATTCTGGAAACTTCTAGATTGTTAAATCGGAAACGCATCAACATCCATAAAAACCATTGCACTATAGCGCGACATGATGACGTCATTGATAGTAGGAGCGGCGTGCGTTAGGACCTGGGACTCTTGAAAACGAGGTTGGAGAAACCGGTTAAAAACCGTCGCACTATAGCGCGACCTTATGACGTCACTGATGACGTCACTGTCTGCAGGACCGGCGTGTCTGCACATCCACCACTATGCAACCTACTAACAGCAATATTACAGCACTTACTAAATATGCAGTTAAAATCAAAGGACTATTAAGGAACTTTTTGTACTGCAATATAATTTTATCAAAAAAAGGTTCAAAAATTTGGAAATATAGGAAATGGGCTTTAAGCGAAGTGATTAAAAAAAATTGCGGTCAATACCTATAGAATTTTGATCGTAGAATCTGACAGGTACACGCATGACTGATCTTAACATCCGATTATGAAGGTTTTCGGATGATTTCAGAATCACAACAGAAAATATCACTGCTTGTATTAGTCCAAGTATTAACAAAGAAGCAACCAGAACGCCATAAATACTAAGATTTCTGTCGCGGTTATCTATCTTCCCAAATGATTCTTCTTGTGTTGTCCTTCATGAAAAGCAGAAGATATTTCATTTAAAAGAATTCGAAAGCCATGAGATATGAATGAAATGAAACTTAGTAATGAAATGATTTTCAGAAATTTTTTCACTTCATAGAAACCAAAAGCTGAAAGATGACATTGTTTCAATTTTGTGTCTATATAAGAATGTTTAGTAATACTGAAGAATGATAAAAAGAAGCTTGCTTCACTTGCATTGTCTGCAAGACTACATTATTAGCCAGAGAAGGTCTTTTCCATGGGAAAGGGCGTCCTATGTATTGCTTTTGCTGTATGGTGCGAAACAATGGATTTTGCTCGTGTTCCTGGGAAATCGATCTCGATCTTAACATGTACAAAAAACCTTTAACTACAGTGGTTAGGAAGCAAATCAGAGAGCAGGACTTTCATGTTATCGTTTTCCATGGCTCGTGGTAGGGATAAAGTTTCAGAATTTTCCTTCTCTTCAATGCATTAATCATCTGATAATTGTTGTTACTGAAGAGGCTTGATGTGGAAATGTCTTTCTCCCAGCTAAGAAAATCTATATTACTAACTTCTTTACTTACCAGTGCGAGAGCCACAGATCTGCCCCAATAAAAATCGCTTGACAAAAAGCAGAAAGCAGCATCAGCAGGCCCCATATAAATAAGCCGTAACCAACTCTAAAGAAACTAAGATACGTTTTGAAAGTTACAGTGCCTTCACATTTTGTTTCCTTCGGTATCTCCTTTTCTTCCTACCAGAAAAGAGAAAAAGAATTGATTAATAAAAATATGGTGTTAAACAAAAGTGACGGCGGATCATAGAAATGAGATACAGACTGAGTAAATGCAAAGATTAATAATTTATCATTAGAGCTTTGTAATGTGCCAGGCCAGTTTTTTTGGGTGTTTTAGTGTCCTGGATGCTTTGCAAGTACACTTCTCAGATGAGTTAACAGTAGAGTAGATAAGGTTTAAAGATTAAAAAACGACTCACAAATTCTTCCACGTTGGCATCAATACTTGCAACGCTCAGATCTGAACCAATATTGATTGGATCAACAAAGGAAACTTGGCTTATTTTTCTGTTCCTTGTGCCTGATCTTGCTCTGACATCACAGTTCGAAATGCTCAAATGTCTTCTAAAGGGCCTTTCGAATGTTTCTTTGTTAAATTCAGCGTTTTTGACGTCCCCTGAATCTAACAAATCCGCAAAATTGATTCCAGCAGATTTTAAACAACTATAATTTCCTTTGGCTACAGCTCTGCCCTGAAGAGACACAGTAGAATTAATTATTAGAAACGGTAAATGTTTTAATAAAAGTATGAAAAGCTTTAAATGCCTTTAGCTGTGAGATAAGATCTCAATATCCTCAATCTCAAATAACATTTCTTTTTTTATTACTTCTTGAGTTTACATTGCAAAATTGTCTATTCCTGCTAACTACCTGACTCATATATGCAACATTGTGGAGAAAGAAAATAATGATGGCAGCATGTGTGTCAAATATATGGCCCAAATGTAAACAAGTAAAGAAATGATAAACAATACCGACAAAACGTTGCAAACTGTATGTTGAATAGTTAATGTAAATTTTATTGAGAATATGCATTTAAGTATGCGAATCTATTTTAAGTATTATGTATTTAGGACTGAAGACCGCATAAGTGCGATAGATATAGACAGGTCTAAGTAATGTGGACTGTGTGCGGCTTCCAGTCGATAGAAAGAGATTAATGGGAGCTAATGGTTGCCAATCTTCGCAGCAGAACAACACAGGCCCTTATTCAGTGCTCCTTGCAATGAAAGAATACAGTACAGTACTTCCAAAATATTTTCAATTACCAGTGAATATTAAGGCAAAGACAATTTAAGTGCAATAAAATCTTACCTGAGACAAAATAAGAACTTCATTGGCATCAGAGAGGTATTGCAGTTGATGTGTTACAAGGACTCGAACTTTGTTAGAAAGGTATCCATTTATGCATCTGTTCAAATATATTGAGGTCATGTATAAGATATGGTATCAGACATATTACACTATCAAGAAAAAAGCTTCATAGTTTCCTGAAATTAGTTTAGCTATATACCGTATGTCCTCGAATGGAGCACCCTCTCTAACAGGATAAGTTATTTTAAAAGCTACAAACAGACTAATGTTTTGACGAGAGATAAATTCTGTGAATTGACAAAAGGTGTCTTTAAATTCCCCCTAAATGAAAGCTTGCAAATGCACTATCAAATGAGTGTCTGTGGCTAACCTTATCCGCTCGATCCAAAGAAGGCGCTTATCCGTGGAAGGATGCTTATTCGAGGTAATACGGTTAACGTTCGGACTGGTTGTGTAACATCAATCTAAACTTACTGATCAAAGAGATGCCTTCCAACGCTAGCATCCACTGCACTCAATGGATCATCAAAAATATAAATGTCTGCATTATAATACACTGCTCTGCAAAGCAAAGAAAATGACAGTTAACAGTTGATGAAATAGTCATTCAGCTGGACAAAATTTCATAATTGCAAGAAACAACGGAAAAATTGTTGGACATAGCTACTTCAAAGACTTTTACTTCTGACACTTCTTAGAGTATAAACTTCAGAAAACAGACCGAAACACTTGAAAAAGGTGGCATCTATATCCAGATGTGGATCAAAATGCATAAAACAGAAAGTGAATCTGAATTGGCATTGTGTGTTAAACAAAAATCAGCTTGCGGGAACATCATTTGAAATAATGGAAGAGTCCAAGTGAGAGAAAACGAATTTTTTCTGTCTACAAAACCGACCTTTTGCTGTTGAGATGTTTTGCCATGAGGGTCAGGCTGTGTAATTATGTCATTGACTCAAGAATTCGAAATAAATAAAAGCGTTCTTCAGTGAAATCAGCAAATACATAAAAGCAATAAACTATATACTATATAAAAAATACCTCGTGAATATGACAGCAAACGAATGATACCTCACTTCTATAAATTTCTATCGAATATTCTCTGTTCTCGTAACCCTCAGTTTGTTTTTACAGTTGTTTTGCTTTCGCTTCCATTACTTAAGCGATTGTAGAATCTTGCCCAGAACTTTCTATTTATATTTTCGACAGTACCCCGAACGCTTTTCATACCGTCACATGCTTTGCCTAGAGTGAAAGTTTAAGAAATACTGATTGACAAACCTTGCAAGGTTAACTCTTGCTTTTTGTCCGCCGCTCAGTGAAACTCCCTTTTCTCCAACCAGCGTTAAGTCTCCTTCTGGTAGCATTTGGATATCCTTTAGCAAACAAAATAAAACACAAAAATAATAATAGCTATTCACACACAAGTAGCTGCTTGAACTGTTTGTTGTGAAACTCTGTACCAAAAATGCTCTACGAACAAGCTACTTTGATACAAGCTCAGCTCAGTAGTAGTTTTAAATTTTTCTTTCATTGTCTAGCTCTCTGGTTTGGAAATATTTTGCCGCTTACTGGCCTTATTGCCCCAGTTTATTATTTACTGTTTTTTCGAACCAGTCTTTACCCCTATGTTGTGTAGTTGATGTATTCAGCAGTCTTCCCTAATTTCATTCTTTCCTAGTCGATAATAGACATTGTTCCTTTGTTGTATGTAGCTATTAATTTACTTGTTACGCTGTAAAAAGCGTAATAGTCCTTGAGCGTTTGTAATAGTCCAACCCATAATATTTCTAAATTTTTGCATTTAAAACACATTTTTTTTATTTAAACTATATTATAAATAAAAATTGACATTTCACTTATCTTATTACCTAGTCAATCACTTTTCTTGATTTGTTTTAAATCTGAACAAATGGGCTTGTATTATCAAGAACTTAAATTGGGCTCACTTGTTACAAACTTGAAAAAAATGATAAAAGTGAAACTTTTTCATACTTTCTCTAGCGCACAAATCTCAATAACTTTCCGGTATTTTCTATCGTCAAGCTCTTGACCAAATGTAATATTTTTCTTCAACGTTCCATTGAAAATCCAGGCTTCTTGAGAAACGTAAGCAATTTTCCCAGTTGTGTTGACGGACCCTTTGTCTGGAAGGAGCTCTCCAAGTATGGCCAGAAGAAGAGATGACTGTGAAAGCAAAGGGAACAGATTATTTTATCTATATCCATATCAAATTTCAGTTAGCTACATAAACAAAGAACCCCGCTATTAGGAGGGGGTTTATAGTTCAAATTTTAAAAATTTCAGTGTTTGATGCGAAAATAAGAGAGCAATGAAATAACAAGAAACAACGGAAACATTCTTGGACATACGGTCGAAAAATATTTCCACTGTTTCTTGCAATTTTGAAATTTTGTACTGCTCAAAGACTATTCAAAGCAATGAAAATAAAAAACAGCATGAATTTCAGGGAGATTTAACCTTTATTAGAAAACTACAGTGAGAAAGATAGTACAAGGTCGACTAACATGTCATCTTACTAAAAGCGTTCAGTAAAGTTCTTTAAACAATCTAATATTGAATATAAGTTACAAACACTAACGTTAAATTAACAAATGCGATAAAAGCGTTCACGCTGTAAAAAATTTCCAACTATGTCAACAATCAGTTAATAGTGTGCGAATATTGCTGATTATGGTCGTATTTTCTATTTACCATCAACCATAATTTCTCAGCACAAGAAAACTTGAGAGAATTTTCAAAAAACGACAATTTATTCTATTTTGCAAGACATGTTTCGGATTCATCATCCATCTTCAGTTAAAAGTAAAGATGATAAATACAAAATTACTTGGCACATTAGAACCTTCATAATATTTGCAATCCGTTCTCCTTTCTTCGGACAATCTTATATGCACCTCCAGACTTGCTCCAAGTTTATTATTTATTTCGTTAGTGCAATAGCGTTGTTGGAAAACTGTACCTTCTCTAACCCCTGCGAGGGAGCAAATAAAGATACACAATAATGTTTTCCTTCCCCACTTTCAAGTGGCTACTTTGCAGTAGCTGCACAAATGTGCTGTCCTCTGCACCAAATGAGTAATCAAGAAACAGACTTGGAGCAAGTCCAATGCACCTCGAATGCAGGTCCTTCCAACCTGCTTGCCAAATTTTTGGCCTGCTTCTCATCCTAGAATCCCTTCAGCCCCGAATGCAATTCTACTTCGTTAAGAATTCTTAAGAATTGCCTAGTCTGTTAAAACACTTTAACAGCTGGGTATTCTATGATATAAACGTAGCCAGAGTCGAAACTCAGAGAATAAGTCGTATAGTTTCTCAGTTTTCACCTATCACAGAACAAAATAACATACAGCGAACTGGAATTAATAATCAAGTTAGAAGTCACATAATGTCTTGAACAAGGGTAAGGTGACGTTCCATAAAACTCAGACCTTGATCACTTTTTGACAGCGCTTGGGTTACACTTGCGACCAATATCGTTACAGTATCCTCGACTGACAGCAATACAAAAAGGTTATCTAGCGACTCTAGATCTGTAGATGCAATAAGCCATGTTTAATTCAGCCTGTTTTGCTAGTGCGGGTTATTTCCTAGCCTATATGTTTATTTCCTTTTCCAGTATAAAAAAATGACATACCTTGCCTGAGCCAACCGGGCCGACTATAGCTGCTAGCTCTCCCTTCAAAAACAACAAAAAATGGAAACAAATTCGATGACAAGAATAAAGTGAAAATGACTATGCTGATAGGGTTCGTAGCGTCGTTCACGCTTTCGATTTAGCAAAAAAATTAGAAGCTAGGCTTATCGCTAAATTGAAGATAAGGACGCTAGGACGCTCAAACTACCAGTTTGCACGATCGATCTCAGTTTGGTATAGGTCTCTAATTGATGAGCAATAACTGGGACTCAAATAAGTCTTATTAACAATCAAAGAAAGTTGTTTATTTTCGTAATTACAAAAATTATGGTTTAAATTTCAGTACAACTATAAAGGATAAATTTGTGCTTTTATTTCTATTATGTAGTTTTGAAAAGTAAGAAATGAAGATATGAATATATTTTTTCGTACTTGGCCGACAGCTATGTTGATGTCCTGTAAGGTTTTTGCATCCTTCGTGAACAAAAAGAATAGGGTATTAGCTAAATCAATATATTATTTGTTATTTTTTTTAATTTCTTAGGCAAATAACTATTGCATCAAAAGAGAAATGAACGGAATACAGTGAAGATATTTTCATGTTCCGACAGTGAAACGCTGCAAGCTTAAAGATTCTTATTAGAAGATTAGAAGTACCCACCTTCGTCCAAGAGGCATGAAGATTTTCTACCCTGATACTACTTGAGACAGATTTTGTTTTTTCCAGATTTTCCAGATTTTGAACTGGAGCATGCAGCTCATCCATTAGCAAAAGACCCTGAAAATATTATACTTTATGAAAAAAAAGGATAGGATCAAAGTATGTTATGTTTTTTACGCAAATCTTACTTTTAAAAAAGGTTCATAAAATATGATAGACGTATTAGGAAACAAAAATAAGATGACAAATGTTTGTTATTAACTATATATTCGACTCTACTTTTCAACAGTGGTCATCATAAAACATCTTATGAAATATATAGCTTAATCTTATCAAAACAACTTTTGCAAAGGTGTCTATTTCCTCTATGGAATTCGTTTCCCACTTAAAGCATAATTCTCTAGCGAGACCACAGTCTGTCAACAATTTATCAAATGCGATTTGATTTTTGATAAAATGGTCTTAATTTGTCAAGTTTCAAATGTTTCAAATGTCTATACAATACAGAGCGACAACAAACTCCTTGAGATTATAGCTGAAAACTTTCACAATGCATATTATCGCCCCTAGTTTTGTCTGATCACGCAGACTCTTCAGGCTAGAATACAAAATTCACCTTGTGTTTCGTTACATTTATATAATTGTTTAGGTCTATAGATACCTGAATCCTTTCAATTGAAACTCTGGCTTCATTCAAAAGTGTAACTGCGTGTGGGAAAAACAATGTCATCACAAGCCTTGAAGCATGAAACAGCGACAAAGACGTGAATACCTTCTGTGCAGTAAGAAGATTGCCAATCAGTACATACGTCGTGAATGTTATAAAGCTAACAAAAGACGCAGAAGTGAAGAAAAATGAAATGAAGCCTGCTCGAAGATAGGATAGTTTCCTTATTGCATGAATCTCTTTCCTACAAAAAACGGTTGAAATCTTAAGTAAAATTAAGATATATTATCAATGACGCTTAGCTATCGTTTAACTTATCTGGACAAGTGAGACAGTCTGCTCATAACTACATAATATAGCTGGTTGGAATGATGACCTTCGGATCATGAATTGAAGGCATCTCACTGGGCAGTGGTGATTTAAAAAAAATCAACGCAAGGGCTTCGTGCGTGACGTCATCATAAGGGGTATTGTTCTTTTTGATAACACCAATATTTGAATCGATGAAAATAGGACAAATTGTGTAAATAGTAATCAGAAAAATCTCAATAACCATGTGAATAGGGAGATCGAAATAAGGAAAGAGCAACAATAAAGCTTCTAGGATTCGAAACAGCGAAAAAATGGTAGGGACAAGGGAAATAACAATTTATCTAGGGTCTTTGGTAATTGAGGACTTTAGAGCTGATCCCTAACATAAACAAAAATTACTCGCAATTATAAAAGGGGGCTCTGCGGGGCTCTAGGGGGCTTAGAAATCACCACTGCTCGTTACTACCTCAGACGGATTTGCAAAAACGGCAGTAAAGCTCTGTTTGACTTTAAGACTGGCCTCAGGCATGTTGAAATGAACCTATTCTTCCATTTTATCGTGCTTCATATGTGCTTTCGTGGAAGTCGTAAAATTGACCTAACATTTAATCTGTTGATGCTTGAATGTAATCGTAATGAACTTTGTATAGCGGAAATCATTAAAGGTCCCCTTTTTTAAGATTCGGATCATACGGATTAAGCAAAAGAGTAATAAAACTTAAACATAAAGCAGAGAATTGAACATGTTGAAAGCACGGTAGTCACGGTAGGTTCCTAATTGCAGGGGAAGGGGGTAGTGGTTAGAATATACGGAAAGCTAGAACACCATTCAAGATATAAGAGGAGAGAGGGTCAAGATAGACTGGGAGTTGACATTTTGACAAACTTAGTAAACTGCTGAAATGCAGTGCGAACGGGCCCTTCAACACTTTGCTAAATAAGCAAAGGCACTTCATGGATGTAACAGCCAAATAGAGTGTATAATTAAGCTTCATACCAAGAAAGTCACAGAAAAATATGTATTATCGGGGGTCCTCTTAAGAGTTGCAAAGGGAGGAACATTTTTCTAATATTAATTAGCTATCAGGGCACGTCAAAGGGCATCTAAGAGAAACATTGGAACAATAAAGAAACAATAAGAGGAAATACATAAATTGCAACGCAAACAAAATGCTTGCAAGTGATTCAAATCTATGAAACCTTTGTCTAAGCTCACTGAAGATTTAAAAAAACTGAAAAACTTACATCCTTGATTCATCAACAATTTTCGTGAAATAATGTTCCCATACATTCATTTTGATTACTCGAATTCCAGTTATGATTTCATTTATTATCTTAACTCTTTTGTCAGTAAACTTCACTGCATCTCGTCTGAACTTCATTAACAACTGACCAATCATTATCTGCAGTGGTGTCAATATCAGTAAAAGACCAATGCCAACAAGGCCAGAGATACCTATCTCTTGCCATAATAAGTAACCACTCACACATAATACTACAGGACCAATCCACAAATAATGCAGATACATGGCAGCCTGCAAAATAAAAAAGTAAGCATTCTTAATGCAAAATATTGTAGATTCAATCCTACTTAGGCCTGGGATTAAATCTAATACAAAAATGAATTTCAGTATCATGTGAATTTCGCCTTAGCGGAAATATTTGTCTATTTTTTGTTTTCAAAAAGAGAGATTGCAAATTTAATAAATGAAACAAAGACCTTGCTCTGGTAGTTATTCCAAATAAATTTTCGCTGCAAAATTTATACACATTCTGGGATATCAACGTAATGTTGCATTTTTGAAATTGTAGGAAAGCAATCCTGGGGGTATTCTAATGCTGCATGCATTTTCCCCGTAGATTGATAGCAGCGCGTCAAAACACTAAGAAATGGGCTTGACTTCCAAAAGGCGAAGATTCATTGCCAATGTTAATAAAGGTCATTTTTAGGAACACCGGACACTTTTTTGGAACTTGATTGATTGCAACATCGCTTCTGCTGACTGACTAATTGAAATCAAGAAACGCTGTTTTGCATTGATTCCCCCCCGGGGGGAAGGGGGCACTATGTATAATTTGGGTACTGGGGATCTGCCGCCCGGAACGGTATCGATTTTCGTGATTTTGATATGAGGAACGATCTCCATTTGCACGATTTTGGTATCACGACGGTGTCGGTTTTCAGGATTTTGGTGTTTTGGTATAAGGAACGATTTTGGTGGTTTGGTATAAGGAATTTTCACGAGTTTTATGTTTGCAGAATGGAAAATTGGTATAAGGTCGTGTATACATTTTCGAAAAATTGGTATAAGGTCGGGTATGTGTTTTATGCTTGGGCGACAAGTCCCTTACAAAATTTGGTCAAGTGCCCCCCGGGATCGATTCTTTTGTGTAATTTGTCTAGTTCAATGTGAATGCTAGAGTGTTGTTAAGTGTGACACAACGTTTATCAGATATTTGAATACTCACAAGATCCAATTTTTGGGCATCCACGGATATCAAATTCACTATATGTCCTGTTGGTGTGCCAGCAAGTGTGAGGCTACTCAAGCGGAGAACCTTAAAATCAAGAACGTCATTAGACAACAACAGAAATAATGAATTTGTATAGTACATCAGCTATTTGTCAGAATTGTGCATTTTATGAAGCAAGCATAAAAACTGGCATACCCACCCAGTTTGATACGCTGAAGATGATGGGATACAGACCCCAATCGAAAATGGAATAAGGGGGCATTTTTCCGGAGAGGTCTGCATCCTTTCTTTTTCAGCTTATCAAGCTGTGTATACTCGCCAAGTTTCATTGCAATATCGTAATCCCCAACATATAGAAATAGAAACAATAGAAACCCTTGTAGAGGTATGGGCCCGAGCCGAGTACCCCTGTCTAAAAATAGCAGTTGGGGGCATTTTTCGATTGGGGTCTGTATCCCATCATCTTCAGCGTATCAAACTGGCTAGGTATGCCAATTTTCATGCTTGCTTCATGAAATGCACAATTGCCAACGATTTCACAGTTAAGCCTCTGCACTAGTAGTCAAGTTGAAAGCCACGAAATAGCCTCTTTCCTAACATTTGCTGAAAAATTTAACTCTTCGCATTTATGGTGTGTCATCGGGGCGGGAGAGGGGGAATTCTTGGCTGTACCACTCTAAAGGAAAACCAAATCCGCAAACGTATATTCTAATAAGAGGGTCGAGGGTCGAAAGTTTCCTTAAGAAACTACTAAAGAAAACCAGTGTCCCGAAAAATTTTTTTTGAAAAGGACACCAAAAATTGGAATTTAGAATTGGGAACATTTGAAAACTCATAAAATCAAGGCTCCGTGGTACAAAGATACTGTAACTACTTGATGCATCCTTTTATCCAACATATGGAAGCTATTCATCTATGGTTGATTTATTGCTAGACATAAAGGAACAACTGTCGGCGCACAAAAACAATGGACAAAGGAACATTGCCTGCAAAACGTTTCTACCATTATGCCGAATGCTAAACATACTGTGATTTTATCTTTTCTTAAGTAATAACGTCTCTTGTTACGTGTCTCTGCATATGGTATTACGTGCAAATGCATGCATGTGTGCACATGGAAGTGATTAGTGCACGCTAGTACGCGTTGTATAAGTACGTGGCATAGCTTAGATAATAGTTCGATTAGAAACTTCTTCGAAGGATATAGTTGTGTTCTTTTCAAATCATCATCTCTAAACCAGAGGTGTATTAAGCCTAGGGGGGGGGGCATATGTCAAATTGCAGACATAGATGCTTGTGCTATTTTTTCGCGTTTGAAACTTGGCCAAATTGAGCTATTTATCTGGGTTTCGCCAAATTTCCGCTACTTTTCCGGATCTGGCAAATTCTCCTTCTATTTTTGGGTCCTCCTTTTAAGTGAAAAGCTCCTAAAGCAACTGATAGACTGGGTCGGCCACACCAGTGTATGAGATATATGATAGAGTATTGAATTAATACTATTAATATAGTATTATAACTGAAAATTCTTAGAACCAGTTTTTTGCCAATTTGTATCTCGAGTCATTCTATTTCTTTGGGTTTGAATTTTGGGTCATTCTATTTTCTTGGGTTGGAATATTCGAGTCAATCTATTTTTCTGGGTGATTGAAATCTGTTCTCGGACAAGCATATCTGTGAAAGAGATGCTCGCGTGCCCCCCCCCCTGGGGTATAAGATGTTACACTCTTGTACCAATTAGTCTTCTTCAAGGATTGTCCTAGAAAGATTAATTAATACAAGTCGTAATACCTTAATCGGTTGCATGAACATTTTTGGAGAATTTAAAACATTTAATTGTAAATTTCTGACCTTAAAGCAGATATTGCAAAGAATGATTTGAGAGAGCGAAATCATCAACGAAGAAGAGGAGAAGTGATTCTGACACGACAAAATGGACAATAGTATGGTAGAACAGTAATAGAACAGGTAACAGAAATAAAAAATTCCTCAACATTTACGAATTTCAAATTTACATGTGACTTATGCAAACAATATATTCAAAACGTAGGTTATGTTTAACTCTGTTCAAAGTTTTCTTGTTTTTTCAGATTTCTGAGGCAGTTACTTGTAAGATTTGGTTTTAGATCGTTAATTTACATCTTTTTATTAGTGAGTTGGTATGAATTAGCTAAAATTCAGTTAAATTTAAGCTATAGTGTTACCAACTTAGGAAAGAAAAAAAAATGACAAAATTTCAAACTGAAATATTTATTCATGAACGAACACGTCATGAACAACGAACTACCCACCTTTTTATATACCATTGCAGACAATGCAACTCTAGCTCGCATTCCTAACTGTTGCTTGATAAAGTGTGTAGCCGCGAAATGCCATCCAAGCAAAAGAGAACAAACTGTAAAACCAAAACCATAAAGATAGACATCTTTCAGAGTTGATTTTGTGTCTGGAGCGAAATAACTTGTAATACAACCCAAAAGAATGGCTTGTGCAATCCGGAAACATTCCTACAAATTGAAATAAAATCGTTACCAAGTAATCGCTAATTTGTTGAAAAAAAACCACCAATACAGCAAACGTAGGCCCATGCATAAAGAGACATACTGATTAAGAGTCTGTGTCAATAAAATCAAATATTACTCTCAGATTTCTTTGTTCTCATTTACCGATTTCGTGAGGATTGGCAATGATACATATGCATGATCTTACAAAATCCATAGCGTTAATAACTAACCATTACTGACCGACTATTTACCTACAAGTCAAGATCTTTCTCACTCTAGCTGCATCACCATTCTCGATAAATCCATTCATCTTCTATCATATATTCTGTTATCTGTTGAAGTGACTATCAAGATTTTTTTGTTTTGAAGGTATTCGTCCACTTCTGTTCTTAGGCAAAGACACTCAAGGAAGACAACTATTTTGTGTTTTATGTATTATATGCACTTTTTACATAGGCCTAATTTGACAATCTAATCCTTACTTCTTATTAGCGACAATCCTGTTGATTTACAGCTACGCCCCTCCACTGGATTAAGTCAGGTAGTGTGGCTTACTTGACGTACGTTCTATATGCTTTCAGGTCTTCCTGCAACTGATTCCAGAACAACACCTACAAACTGTTATGCTAACAAATTTTTCCAGATGATTACCTAATATGGTATGCCTATGCAAAGTTAAACATTTCCACTATGTTCCTTATCCTCTGATCTACAAAGTTTACGTAATGACTCACGATGGGGTGATAATTGACCTGACATTGTTTAAAAGCTCGTCGTCAGACTATGTGGCAAAATGGTAGGTCTTTTTGTTAGAAGAAATTCAAAATTATTGCAGTGGAGCAGAGTGGTGGAGTGGCAGAGTGTCGGAGTGCTTCACTCACTCAATCACTCTCTCAGAGTGGTGGAGTGATTCACTCATTCACTCACTCTCTCACTAACTCGCTCACTAGCTAACTGACTCACTCACATCTTCACTCACCCATTAATTCACTAACCCGTTCACTTACTCACGCACCCACTCACTCATTGTTACTATTCAGCAGTAAAGAGTCCAAGTGCTGCTTTCAAACAATTCAACTGGTTTTCCCCATCCCTGTATTCCGCAAGCTTCTTAGTATTGCAAAACACAGCACAAATCCGGCTTCCCTTTTCTGATTTCAACACACGTCTGGGTTTTAATTCTGCTTAAGTCAGTTGTTTTGGCCTGTTTTGACATTTATACATTGCTCTGAAGAGTTTCAGGGTCAGACAAAAAAAGCTTTTCAGTATTTCCCAAAATTATTTCACCTCTCTTCTCTATACTTAAGGTTTGCACTACTCAAAGACTGTCTAGTGGACGGAGATGTACTGCCTAGAGGCCTAGAGTTTACAAGCCCGACTACTTATAATTTCAATATTTAGGAATCTAAATCATGCGTTAAATACATAGAATATGAGAGTAATGAGACTCTCGTGGTGTTATTATTGCTTCAAATTGTACAATGCACATTTTCGACGAAATTGTATCACTATTCTGACTCAACCAAAGTGAATTTGTTTAGTTTCTTGAACTCCTCATCCTCTTTGATGGGACCTTTGCTGCAATCATACCCATGTTGAGATGTTGCAATCATACCTTTGTTTATTATGTACCGCTGAGGTCCGTCAATATAAAAAGAGTATTGTAGACATGGGTATATGATGTCAAAACAAATGTAAACTTACCATTGTAATAGATGGAATGCCTAAAAGCATATATTGATATCCATAGACTCTAAATACAACTTTTAGCAAGCTAGCGTTTTTATTCAAATTTCCATTTGCATCATAAGCTTCCTTATTCCATTCTCTAAAACAATCAGAAAATTGCATATACGAGTTGTCAAAAGATGATGCTGTTAATTAACTAATCAGTCGTTGGCAAGGTAGACTTACTGTGTATCAGGAATATCAAAATCATACACGCTCTTTATTGAAATTTGTGAAACCTTTCAGGATTCTTAGGCCCTTGCCAAACAATCAAGGATTGTTGGCAAGACATTTAAGATTTGCTTCACATACAATGTTTGACCGTTTGGCCACGCCACAAAACATTGCTTGATTGGCAATGTTTTTAGGAACTTCAATCCGACTTCAATAACATTTTCTGCTTTCCGTAAGCAATAAAATGCTTGAAGAACAGGCTATCCATTTCTATTGAGGCTATCCAGCCTGTCGAGTTTGGTTATTCCATCAGCCTATCAAGGCTATCCAAGCCTAACAGGGCAATCCTAGCCTTTCCAGGCTATCCAAGCCTATCCAGGCTATCCAGCCTATCCCAGCCTTATCGAAGCAATCCAGAAAGAGAAGCCGAATAGGCTGTGTTATAAACACCAATCTGCCTGCGGGATTCAGCTGGATAACCAATCGAGAACTATTTGGAAAGTCCAGGTCAGAAAACGATTTCCTTCTCTCTACACACAAAAAGCCTTTTTGCTTCAATGTGGACAGATTCCAAAGCGCTGAGATTGAACAAGGATTTAACGATTATTCGAAAAAATTCCTCGTTATAATTTTCTGCAAGGTCTGGGTAGTCTAGTAAATGTTGTCCTATTACAGAATCATGCTTAAGGGTGACGAATGTTAGTAGACACATGCTGCATGACCTTTTCTCCAAAGCAGTGTGACCTACGTACCTGGCAGTAGACTGGCACGATAATTCGTAAATAACCCAACATTTCTGTGTGGCAGGCACTCAATCCTTTTTAATGGATGGTAGAATTTTCCGAGTGTTGAAAAGTAAGCTAGGATTGGCAGCAGCGAAGCACTTAGTAATGGTCTTTTTTATTTGATCTTCGAATCGCAAGGAAACCTTGTATAGCCATGGCGTTTTTAGGTAAACAGGGCACTTTTGCGGACCGCACTTTTTATTAGCCTGAAAACCTTTGATCTTCTTGCGAAAAAAATCGAAATAACGTCCTCGAGATAGTCATTTTCAATAAGAATAGCCCTTTTTTCAAACTCCCAATCGACCGGAGTTTTGGAGCAAATCGTACTCTACTTTCACCGTATTCCACTCTCTTCCTTTCGATTGGCTAAGATATGGAGAGTGCTTCGGAGGCAGCAATATGAAATTAGCGAAACACCCTGAACTGTAGACCTGGTTCAGGGGAAAACACAGATAAAGCCATTATATATCCAAAACTCAATTTAAAAAATCTGAGTGGCTGGGTTGGATATTTGCTTCTGTTTTGAATATCATATTTTTATCTAATACTGAAATCACAACCTGTGAGAATGATAAAGAGATATCAAATATCAAGCAAAGTAAACTGCACATATAAGACATATTAATAGAAAACAGAGCTAGAGATCACAATAGAAACTCGTAAGTAGTATAAGCAAGAGAAAATAAATGCCAGCCCAGCCACTCAGACCAACAGTGAGAGACCGCGGATTAGAGCCTTTAGTTAAGCTCCAGAGTGGCTGTGAAGGATGAAAAGATAAAAATTAACAGCGTGAGAAAAAAAAGAAAACACTTTCAAATGAAAGAAACAAACAAATAGATTCTAAAAGCAATTGCTACCCCGGGGGGGGCACCATGTATAATTTGGGTACTGGGGACGTGCCGCCCGGAGCGGTATTGATTTTCGCGATTTTGGCATTAGGAACGGTCTGCATTTTCACGGTTTTCCTGTTCGAAGAATGGAAAATTGGTGTAAGGTTGGGTATGTTTTTGAAGCTTGGGCGGCACGTCCCTTACAAAATTTGATCAAGTGCCTCCTCCCCGGGATTGCTACAGATGATGCAATATTTTCATAAGAACTCAAAAGCCAATCGCAATAGTATCTGCAGCCGTATAAAAACCCTATAATTCATAGAAGCAACCTATATTATAGGGTAGCGATTAATAAAATCCAATCCTCATTGCTGAGCTATCAAACAACAAAGAAAACAGAGCTTAAGCTGCACAAAAATAACTGCAATGGCATCATAATCATTTTTGGGGGCAAGACCACAAGAATAAAACAAATAAACTTTGAAAATGAGTTTCAATGCCCAACCATAAAGAGTTAAGTGAAATCATGGAAATAATCTAACAGCGCGTGGAGCCACAAGAAGATAAACTTTTGATAGTAAGCGTTTCTCAGGTCAATTGTTAAGTTGCAAGGAAAATAATTAAGCAATCAATTGTATCAAAAGATTTCATACGAAATTTTGATCTTAAGGATGCTTGGTCTACTGTCATGCAAGAAAATGGAGCGACATAGGGAAGTTTTGATTGTAAGCATTTTCCAGGTACACCATCACATTGCAAGAAAAATTATTGCACAATCAATGAATTAATGGGGCCATATAATGATATTTGATTGTAAGCATTTTTAGGTCCACCATCAACATGCAAGAAAAATCATTGAACAATCAATAAACTGATGAGGCCACGGCCCGGCCAAATAATATGAATGATAGTCAGAGTCTGATAGGTTCACTGTCAAGATGCAAGAAAAATCATTGAACAACAACCCTTTGACAGGACAACAAGATAAAACATTTTATAGGTACCTAGTAAGCTTAAGTTGTGTAAAACGAATGAGCAAAATTTATATCGGTGCCTATATGTTTATGCGATGTTTTGTACCTACAATGAAATGCTGTGCTAATGCCTTAAATAAGAAATAACAACAGGTAAATTCAGTGCCACGAGGTGTTTAGGCCGACACAAACTCGGAGGCAGCACAGAAACGACCTCTAAATATAGAGAGGTAAGAGGTCTACAAATAGACACGTTGTTGCAGAAAAACACTGGATATGATTGCAAATGTAACAAAAATTGAAAAAGCAACTGGCACAAACAATGGCATGAAAAATGTACAGGAATAGAAAATGATATAGGTACAACTTTACGCGTTAATGTTCCTCCTGGAATTCATCCAGATTTCTAGCATTACATTAGGCCTACTAAAATTTTCCAGGCCAAGCACAGTTTGGCAGCGACGGCTTTTGGTGTCACGTCGAGCAGCTACCTCTTATATTGCGAGATGCTGAAGAAGACTGGCTGGAGCACACATATTGAGTTATATAACATGGAGAAACCCTAGGGGGGTTCTTCTTGGTTTCTTGCATCCCAAGAAGGGTTGTTAGATCGATTTATCTTTGCCTTACTACAAATTCAGAGGTTTTCATCCGGTGAGAATAATAAGTATCTGATTAATAAGAGCGTTAATGAGGCTAATTTTCCTCTGTTTTGGACTAAGTTAACCCAACGTATATAGAGGCCGCTGAAAAATGATAATGTGAAAATCCAAAACGATTATGTGAAAGTCCAATCCACGCAGCCTTAAGGTTTAAGTTGTGGGATTATCAATGAGAAGTTTTCAAAGGTTAGTAAGCTTTTAGAAAAGCTCTATCACAAAGCTTAAAAGGGTACTAGGAGTCAGAGATAGATAAGAAATATCAAAGATTAAGGGAAATGTAAACTAAGCCTACCTTTCAAATTTCTCTGATATTTTATCGGTCTTGTCTTTTGACGGCACTTCAAATAAATCAGAAGCTCCAAGGATCTTTTTATTTCCAAGGGTAAATAAATTTTGCATCCACCTAACGGAGAGTTTTCTATTTAGAAATTCTGTACTAATGATTACAAACTTAAATATGTACATAACAATAACACTCTATGCATGCAAACGCTAAAAATATGGCCAAACAAACAAATTAGACGTTATACAACAATGCAAGAAAATTCGCTCGAAGGAAGGTAAAAAGTAGCTAAGCGTGTCTTTGAACAAGGCTAAACGTCTTTAATAGGACGCTAGGCCCTCTACCTGTCAATCAATTGTAGTTAAAGCAGCAATGTAATGTCTCTTTAGCAATTACAATTCTTATGAATTAAAATTTTGTTTCAGTTTATCTTATGCTTAATTTGCGATCAAAAATATACCTATAAGCTAGAAGAAAAGTCTTTAACTGTCAGATGCAAGCCGACAGTGGCTTCTGGTGTCTGTCGTCATTCAATGGCAACAGAGCCCATTTCATTTCTAATTTTTCAGGACTACATCTCTAACAATAAAACAACAAGCCCTCACCAAAAGGTCAGATATTTGGAAATAAAGCATCCTCTATCAAATGGTGACAATTTTGATGATTTTCTATAAGTCAATTCATCATTATTATCATCATTTTTAACTTTGTTGGCAATGTATGCATCCTTTGAATCTTCCCATCCATTCATACAGGGTGTTTCTTGGTAACCGAAATTTCTATGGTCGGATGTGTTTCGCTTTTCAGAGAATGATGTCGAATTTCTTGATGAATATCCTACAGTCATTGTTGCTCCATTAGCAAGCAAATCTTTATCCTTTACAGATATATTCTTCACAGGCTTTTCCATCTCAAAATTTGCGTTAAGACCATCACCATTATTGCTCACTGCATCTTCATTTTCTTCGTATTTTTTATGTTTTGAAAGCTGTGCATCAATATTGCCAGTACTAGCATTATCGTATTCATAATTTATATCCAATGCAAGGTTGACAGCTCCTTTGTATGGCATTGTCACAATGCTTTATGTTCAACTAAAAATTAAACGTAAAAGAAATCGAAAATCTAGAAACAAATATGAAACTGGATCATCGGATGCAAGCATCTTTATTTCTTGACCCCTTCATGACCTAATTGCTATAATTTTAATTCACTGATTTCGTTTACCAGAATAGTTACGTCAATTCTCCAGTATACTAAAATCAGAAACTAAAATATTTGGGGCACAATATCAGACTTAGGATTTAATCTTTAGCTAAGACTTTTATTTTCGAAGGTTAAGTTTCAGACGAATTTCGACATAGACCTCGCCGTATAGAGAGGTCCCTAAGTGGGTGCGAAATACCACAGGAAAGAGCGCGCGAAATTATTACAGGAATCACGCAAATCAAACACGTGCATGCGAGCAACCAATTCAGGCGTCTCTCCCAGAAATTCTGAGCTCGATCTTTGTTCAAGGTTGCTTAACTTCAAACATCTAAAAGATTGGTTTGACAATTTCTTTCTGTCACAAGTTTGTAACAGGGAAGAAATTTTAAGGGCTTGTTTTATTTGTTACATACCAGAATGAAAAAATTTAGTTTGACAAACAAGATTAACAATGCTTGATAGATAAAAAGGCCAGATACAGTAACCATCCTTCCTGCATTTAAGCCACGACACAAACATTTGGCCAGTATATATTCACGAAAATCAATAGCTGTATCAAGGCATTTCTCGTAACATGCTTGGCCTTAGATTCAAAACATCACGCAAAAAATTCTTGTTTCACGAAGTTGCGCATGAAAAATGGTCCAGAGGGGCTTTTGTAGCGAGGTAAAGGAGTGGCCTTTGCGTTAATACTCATTCTCATTCGCACTTCCATTCCTTCTACCCATGTCGTACAATATCAGAGCAATCGCAGACAATAAGCGATAGCCGGCTATAACATTATATCATGGATAATTGTTCAAAATCAACATTTTTAGGTTTTTTGATGAAAATTTCACTTGAGGGCACTGGAGAGACAGTTTTGTAAATTGTCACGTGACTCTGTGACGTAAAAGTTGACAAGTCACATCCACATTTGTAAGCAGCCCAGTGAGAACAACAAGCAGTGCACAATCAATCATTAATGTATCGAAAAGTATTTGAATCACTAGGTCATAATGCTTTCGCGCCAAAATATTTAATATGATTTTGAGGGGTTGGCAAAACACGGAGAGTCAAAATACTTCACATACATGGTGAGATAGCATTTTTGGACAAAATAAACCAGAAATATTTTTGGCGCCAAATTAAATGTCACTAATCCTTTAAAGACAATGCTGCTATATGTCGAAAGCATGAGAAGGTCAATAAAAAATTCTTTTTACCAGCAGCCAGGTAGTATGTTTTAATTTTATACTGTTTTCGTTTTCGTTTTAAATTCATATCAACCTTTCCTATTCATGTGGAATTCTTTACCAAATATATTTTGAATCATATTCATAGCTAGCTACCTTATCGTTACATCTGCATTAGTTAAATGGAATCTATAGCGTTAAGGCTGGTACAGATTAGTTGCTTTCTAGTTGCTTTCAGATGCCATAAATAAACTATTGTCATGTGATAATGGGTAATAAACTGACCCTATTGTGCAGCACAAAAATTCATTGCCATTATTAACTTTCTTTCAAATTCAAAATGATGGAAAGGCTATTTAGGAATTCACTGCCCGTTTACATGATAGTTTTCAGACCGGTTTGAAAATTAAGCCGAAATGAATTCATTTCGGGGAATACCAAATCCCATACAAATCTCACGTGTGTTTACATGGGAGAGGGCGAAATTAAACTAAAACCGCTATGAGTTCATTTCGCTTTTTCAAACCGGCATAAAAATCGATTCCCGTTAATAACTTCATTTCAATCGGGTGCCTTGGCAGAGTTTTCAAAAAGAAAACCATATCAATGCCCTGCCTCTTTAATAGATTTCCTTAACGTTACGTTGTATTTCTTACCTATCTGAGCACCGTTATCCCGCCAGCTGCGACTCAAAATCTACATCTTAAGACCGGATTTTTAACCAACGTCCGTTTTTTAAAACAAAAAAGATCATCTGTACTAATATTTCAAACCTTGGAGTAAGACAAGTTTTTGAAATGACAGCAACAGCATACAGATCGTGATGACAAAACAATATGTCTTGAGCTCTTTAGCTAAAATATAATAATTTTATCGTTGTCAGTCTTGTAATCTTCAGTAGATCGCATCAGGGTTCTACAGGAGAGTAGTCTGCAGAATAGAATCGGATATAAAGCTCTGATTTTGTGCGACAAGCGATAAAATAGCATTGAGAACGCGGAGGGGCGGATCCATGCTCAGTAGGTGGGGCGAAGGGTGCTTGAGCACCGGTCAGGTTTTCTGGCTATTTTTGCGCACCATTGCTTCCTTTATTCATTTTTATTTCAATTCTGTAGATATTATTCATATCAATACCATTATTGACCTTATTATTTCTGTTATGGCTATGAAACAACATGAAACGAGACTGGCATTGTTCGATTTCTAAACCCAATTAGATCAATCTCTTCTCACGACAACAAGTAATTCAACAAAAGATTTTCTGAAATTCCGTAAATGATGTTAATGGTCAGTATTTAATGGAATGAGATTTTCCACAGAATTTCTGGGCTGCCCAATCATATGGCGATTTGTAAATGTCATCTTCCAATGAAATTCTCTTATTCTCAATATTCCGAGCACCGGTCAGGTCTTTAAAATATTCTGCTCACCAGTGCTCAGACAGAGATCAGCCAATCAGAAGCAACTTCAGCTTTTTCTTTTGTTTTTCGGTGCTCAACGTCATCAAAGCACCAGTCAGGAAGAAATAGCCAATCAACGAAGAGAGAACAGGGCTTAAATTTAGGTTACGCGGAGGCAAAGGAGAAGAGAGGCACGCTCTTAATGTTTTCGTTTATATTTGATCAGAGAGATTAGCTGTGAGATGCATCATTGCACGTTTACTTTCAAATAGTAATTGTGAATCAGACTTGGACAACATAAAGTCTTTAGCCCTTGCAAAGCAGGAGAAGAAGAAAAGGGAATGCTTTAATATAAGCAAGAACTCTGCCGACTGGTTGACCTATAACTTCCTCGGCCCCTGTGAAGGAACCGCCTTAGCCCTAGGCTTGAAACCTAAGGTAAGTACAGCATTCTATTCTAGTCACCCTAGTATGATGAACTTGTTCATGCTTTACATGGTGACCCTGAAGAAATATAAATAATGATCCCTTTTGATTGTAAATCGCCAAATTACTAACAATTATGATTATGCAATCGTTAATTATTTTCGAGAACATTTTAAAGCTTATGAGTTTAGTGGCTTTGGAGTGCTGTATAACCACTCTGTAATAGCTACCAAGGCAAAATAATGGTTGAGCCTTCAATTTAAGGGCGTGGTCAATTTTTCAGGAGGCCACACCCCTATACCTCTTCTTGAGCACCGGTCAGAAAAATCCTGGATCCGCCCATTTCATATGGATTTGACAGTTTACATTTATTCATAATTATAGCAGTCCTTTTAGCAACAGGAGCCAGGGGGTATTCTTAGTCAACAAATTCAATCAAATCGTGGATGGATAAAGATTCTTATTAAAGGGGTTACCTTGGTGGGATCGGTAGGCTAGTTTGGGGGGCTGTGGGTTTAGAGCGACGCGTTCAATAGGAAGGCACGCACTTCTAGTCCGGTCTGAAAGCACAACAATCGTGCAGAATATGATACCAGTATCAAAATTTCACAAAATATGCAGTTTGAGTCGTAGAAAACGATGAAAAACAGTCCCAAGCTGAAAAATGCCCCTATGATCTATTTTTAGAACAGGGTGCTAAGCCCAAGTCCTCAGAATGATGAAATCGATTTTGGAGTCATTGGTTACCAGTATAACCATGAAATTTAGTATTTCTAAGTAAATTGACCTGTACAATACCATAAATTCAAATGAGGCAAATAAAGTACCCTATTTTCTATATTTAGAGCAGGGGGCTCAGTCCCAGTCCTCAAAACCGTAAAATTTATTTAGGAAGATATATTGCCTGTATAACCATGAAATTTAGTATTCCTAAGTAAATTGACCTGTACAATACCATAAAAATCAAATCAGGTCAGTAAATTACCTTATTTCCCATATTTAGAACAGGGGCTCGATCTCAGTCCTCATAACCGTAAAATTGATTAGGAGGATATATTACCTGTGTAACGATGAAATTTAGTACTATTTCAGTTCCCTTCACAGCACCGGTCCCAGTCCACAGAGTTATTGCCCAATTTCTAAGTTAACAAAACATATGATATACGAACCAAATAGTACAGAACGATTGACGGTCTACTGATATTAGCTATCTCAGTCAAAACATTGGCCCAGAGCCAAGAAAAAGTTACGGTCACACGGTCATTGACCGGAGGAAGGTCAACCAGAACAAAAGAAAATCTAATGCCACACCTAAGACACGCCTATTTTTCATTGTTTGGTGAGGAAGGTTTTTAGCTAAGGATAATTTTGTCTGGATGAAGGTTGGCCACTTTTCTGGACTCTGCATTGGCCACTGCATTCACACAATTCCGTGCACTCTAAGCCATAGCCCTTGCACTTGCATCTGGTTGTGCAACTCCGTTTGCAACCGCATTGACCAGTTCATGGCAGGCCCGTGACGCTTCGGATATCAGTGTCCAAATTGGAGTTATCATCCCTTCCTCTCCTTCTGTTCTGCACCAACCGTAATCAACGATATCTGGAACATTTTGCCATTGGTTAAGGGACTGACCCCAAATAATCCTACAAGCAAAAATGTGACAATTAATCACCTTAAATTGTTAAGTAGTTTTTCGAACACTCCAATTACGGAAAAACGTTAACTGCTGTTGAAGTGAGGCACCGTTTACAATACAGTTTGAACGGCGTTTTGCTTTGTAATTACGAACCATTACTCATTCCATACTTGTTCAATCATGGTGCACGAAGCGACAACAACTTCATTGTCGAATAAGGTATAAAGGTACCAAATACCTTTAATGCCGAAGAAATAATTTTGGTTTCAGATTCGGACAGCCCCCCTTTGCCTTTTTCCCCTTTCTTAGGTCCATGTCCATCTATTCTGACTATCTGAAGTGTATGGGTAAAGTATTTATATATGTTCCAAGTAAAGGGTTAAGTACTTTTGCAAACGGAGCATCTGACTTCAATTTAGATATCAAACATATGTATCATCACTATTCTTACCCGCCTTGGTACAGAGCTCTCTTTGTTTGTTGAACCAATGCATCTTTCGTTGGTGGCAGGCTTTCAATGCTTCGACCCTTGTTGGTAAACAACATTCGTCTACACTCATCTTTTGATGATAGCTGACTGGAACGATCGTAAAGCTGGGTAACGAATCTCTCAATCGATTTAGTGTCACCGTCAGTGAGCTCTCTGGTGCCACCAACGAAAGATGCAAACGAGGGGCTGTCCGAATCTGAAACCAAAATTATTTCTTCGGCATTAAAGGCATTTGGTACCTTTATATCTTATTCCACAATGAAGTTGTTGTCGCTTCGTGCACCATGTTGATTGAATTAGTATAGAATGAGTAATGGTTCGTAATTACAAAGTGAAACGCCGTTTAAACTGTATTGTAAACGGTGCCTCACCTTAAGAGCAGTTAACGTTTTTCCGTAATTTGAGTGTTCGAAAAACTACTTAACAGTAAAAGGTGATTAATTGTCACATTTTTGCTTGTAGGATTATTTGGGGTCAGTCCCTTAACCGATGGCAAAATGTTCCAGATATCGTTGATTACGGTTGGCGCAGAACAGAAGGAGAGAAAGGGATGATGACTCCTATTTGGACACTGATATCCGAAGCGTCACAGGCCTGCCATGAACTGGTTAATGCGGTTGCAAACGGAGTTGCATAACCAGGTGCAAGTGCAAGCGCTATGGATTAGAGTGCACGGAATTGTGTGAATGCAGTGGCCAATGTTTTGACTGAGATAATATCAGTAGACCGTCAATCGTTCTGTACTATTTGGTTCGTATATCATATGTTTTGTTAACTTAGAAATAGGGTAATAACTCTGTGGACTGGGACAGGTGCTGTGAAGGGAACTGAAATACTAAATTTCATCGTTACACGAGTAATATAACCTCCTAAATCAATTTTACGGTTATGAGGACTGGGACCAAGCCCCCTGTTCTAAATATGGGAAATAGGGTAATTTACTGACCTGATTTGATTTTTATGGTATTGTACAGGTCAATTTACTTAGGAATACTAAATTTCATGGTTATACAGGCAATATATCTTCCTAAATAAATTTTACGGTTTTGAGGACTGGGACTGAGCCCCCTGCTCTAAATAAAGAAAATAGGGTACTTTATTTGCCTCATTTGATTTTTATGGTATTGTACAGGTCAATTTACTTAGAAATACTAAATTTCATTGTTATACTGGTAACCAATGACTCCAAAATCGATTTCATCATTCTGAGGACTGGGGCTTAGCACCCTGTTCTAAAAATAGATCATAGGGGCATTTTTCAGCTTGGGACTGTTTTTCATCGTTTTCTACGACTCAAACTGCATATTTTGTGAAATTTTAATGCTGGTATCATATTTTGCACGATTGTTGTGCTTTCAGACCGGACTAGAAGTGCGTGCCTTCCTATTGAACGCTTCGCTCTAAACCCACAGCCCCCCAAACTAGCCCACCGATCCCACCAAGGTAACCCCTTTAATAAGAATCTTTATCCATCCACGATTTGATTGAATTTGTTGACAAAGAATACCCCCTGGCTCCTGTTGCTAAAAGGACTGCTATCATTATGAATAAATAAGTCCCTCTCTATTTCTCCGAAAACCCCCTGTATCTCCGAAAAGCCCCCCAGAATCACCGATCAACATCCAGATTCGCAATCTACGCCAAAAAGTGACCCCGATAATGTTTATCCTATAAAGTCCCAGCTCAGGTGGTAATACTCCCCACTCACCCTCTGGACTACAAATGTAAACGGTATCGTGTAAACATGGCCTCTGCCTCGAGTTCTTTACAAAGGTGTTCCATATAAAACTAAAGATACCCATTAGCCATGTTTGAAGAATGAGATCAGTCCACATCAGCCTGGGATCAGCCTATTAGCTTGCAGCTTGAAAATATAACGCAGAAGAATTCTCGCTTTTTTCACTTGTTTTATGTGATCCTAGCTGTTTCGGGCGTTTTTCTTGCTTTTCCCCTCGATCGTCATTGATCCCCATTTTGTTTCAAATTGTTCTCGCTTGTTTGCGGGAATTTCCCCTTTTTTCTCAATTGTTCATTTATCTTTTGTAGTGATTCCCTTTTTGTTCCCCCTTGTCACCTCTGATTGCCACTCATTCCTACTTTATTCCCATTTGTTCCTTCCGATTCCAAATTATTCCAACCTTGTTTCAGCCTGTTCCATTTGATCCCTTCTGTTCCGTTGATTCCCACTCATTCCACAGGTTTCCAGCTTTATTGCTTGGTCCAGGTTTTGGCTCATAACGGCTTCCTAATGAGTTGGTTGTCCAAATCATGCCAAATTTTGTAGATTCAAAACAGCCTTCCCCATTGTTTTGATTGTGTGCATATGAATTGCAATTGAAGTAAATGACTCAACTCATTGATTGTTTTGATTGTGTGGATAGAGAATCGAAATTCTTATCTTTTTTGTTACAACATTCCTGATTCCTATCTAATTGGGTATGTTTCATCCGGTTTGCCGAAAACCCCTGCATCATGTTTGAGTTCTTCAAACATGTATTTCATAAAAAGACCACAGGTCAACTTCAATTCAGTGTACTTCGTCTAACAGTAAGGGGAGGTTGTAATTGATAAAAAAAACAACGCAGAAATCGTTATTTATCTTGAAATCTCGAACTGAGTATTCCAAATGTGTACACGCTTGTATATGTTGTAATTATATCTTATTTCATAGAGGAACAGCAAACAAATGTTCATCTTGAAAGCAAAACGAGCTTCTTTTTTTTATGACGATTGCTTTGCTTGCATTTTAGCAAACATTTCACATCTTCCACCTTTTTCGTCATCGGGTTTCTTGTTTCCACTATTTTCAATCCTGCGTTTCTCTCTTCTTTCATAAAATTGGCTGACTGTTTCATTTCTTGGGATATTTGCTCTTTCAGCAAAGGTAACCTTTGGACAATCGTAGAGAATTCTCACTTGCTCGATGTCAGAGTCGGCGAAACCCTCTCTCTGTCCAATTTCTACACCTCCTGTATCTCCAATTGGTTCCATTGTATTAGATCCGTCCTTCGTAAATGCATTTAATCGATAGTGCATCAGACTGCCGTAGTTATATGGAATTCCAAGATTTGTCTGATGGTGTTCAACCACAAATTGTCCAACGAATTCTAAAAATTATTTTGAAATTCTGATCACTTTACAGCAAATAAGCATAGCTACTATATTACTATCCTACTTTAAAGTACACGCAGTTTTTTTCCATGGTATAAACTCAGAAATTTCTCAAGCATAAAGTAGCTGTGCTGTAGCAATTACTGTTCATTGGCTATCCTTTATCTTCTAATACACCAAGAATTATGTTTCCTTCACGCAGACCAATGTGGTAACATTTTAGGGTTTACAAACTGAGTTTACCAAGGCTTGAAGAATATTTTAACGTAAAAGTTGTTGCGCTAATAAAACAAAGCATACGTCGTTTACGGGGTTGCCTCAATTTCGAATGGTTTCCAACAAAACATTTTTATTGCTAGATACTACAGGGTATTCTGGAAAAAAAGGAGGTCGCTTTAAAAATTGTTTCTATTTGCGAACCGTAGCTTCAAGGCCAATAAAATTTTTTTCATAATACTTGCTGTGTAAATACACTTTTGCCAGTAAAAGGATAAGTTTTCAATATTTCATCTTCACAAGTATATGCTGTAATGAATTTCAATGATAAAAAAGCATGTGCACAAACTTTATTCACATTTCATGCAATTGAGGATTTCTGTTGCTGGAATAAGTTACAGCAAGGGATTATTGCCTTGGGATTATTGAAACAACTTATTGAGACCATTTCAACTAAGGGCCTCGTTTTCAAAAAAAATTGGAAATTAGTTAATAGAGAAATTTCGACTTCAGATTCGCATTCGGCACCTTCCTTTTAGTGTTGAGACAAAGTTTTATGCTTCTAGTCCTTAAGATATTGATTTTATAGGTATTAAAAGTTGGGAAATTCTATAAAGGGTTTGTCCGTAAAAAATCGCCGGGGGTGAAATTTTTCAGCCTCCGTCATTTTACACGGTCAAATCCCTTATAAATTTTCAAACTTTCGATCGCTACAGAATCAACATCGTAAGCACTAGAAGCGTAAAAATTTGCCACAACCCTAAAAAGAAGTTGCTGAATTCGAATCTGATGTTAAAATTTCTCTGTGACCTAATTTTAAATTTCTTTGAAAGCGAGGCCCTTAGTTGAATAGAGGTTTGTTCAGGCCAATTGTGTTGACTAAAAAGCTATTGTGTCCAAAGTTTTGGTTTTTCCAAGTGTTATTCATGAAGTAAAGTATTATATATTGATGTCAGCACAATTCTCATTCCTTCAAAATTATGAGTACCAAGATATTTACCAGGTTTCTGTAAAGAAGGTTAGCAGGTTACCCCCCTGATTCTCCATCATCCCTTGCATATAATAAGCTGTCATCTACACTTATTCATTCTGTGGTAGTTCTATTTAGAAGGCTCAAACTCAGCGTTTCTCTGATCTCAGTATCTAACACTTCTTTTTTTGGAACACCCTGATATAGCAGTAAAAGAGTTGATGAAATGTGATTGCATTGCTCAAATGACCTTCATTTCACAAGAAGCGGAGGTTAACAATAGTTATTAGGTCCTTTTTATGGTAACTCAGAAATCAACGTATACGTAATATTTGGCCCTTCGTAAAAAGGAGAATAGTTTTACAATGAAAAATCTGATGTATTTTTTAACAACTTTAAGGGTGTATTTTTCACATTCCGTTGTCGAATCGTATTTTTTGGTACTGTCTTCTGAAAACAAGAATAACCTATCAATATGACAAAAGGCGTTCATTATGACCACAAATGAATTAAATTTGCAAATTTTTGTTTCAAGGGTTTCTCCTATGCAAAAATAGAAATTTCTTAACTGCGTAAAGCTCTTAATCTATCATATCTCAATTTGCGTGAACTGATACATCTTGTTCTTTGACAAAAAGAAATTGGTTTTACCTTACCTACCGATGTCAAAAATGTTAATTTTCAAGATTGTTCTTCTGCCACGCAACCACTTCCAGATCAAGCCGCTCTGCAGCATAGTCATTATGTCACAAAATGAGGTCCCCTGAACCTTGTTTGTTAATTTTAAGAATTGGGTATAAATCAATACAGAATGTTATGGAGATTATGAATTTCAATTTGAAATCTCGCTTAGTTAGCATGACGGCATGATGACGTAAGACAGAATTGAGCTCACATTGCATTTAAAAAATGCTGCTGTTTTCGACATCTGTATTGGTTTCAATCGTTTAAACGCATTGTTTTGGACATTGATGTTGTTTTTTATTGTTTTTACGTCTTATGTATATATTTCCCAATATCCTTCCTGTTTCAAACTGCCACAAACTGCTTTGTGTAGAAAAAGCAAATGGTCTAGTCATTTAGATGTATTCTACGTTCGTAATTGCATTTTAATCATTTTTCATCTGAATCTAGTTTTCTACTTCAATAGGCTGTCCACTTGTACTATGCATAAATTTTTTTATCATTGCTTGCATTCACTGCACTGAAATATTGCCGCCAAAGTTCAATATCAGTCCAGTACAGTTATGCATAATTGTGGAAAAGCATCGAATGAAGCGCAGTCTTATTACTGTCTATGAATCGTCAAAAATTATTTTTGAGACAGTCATTTTGTACACTTCCACAACTTAAGCGAGAGTTCAAATTGCCAACATTGAAATTCGTAATCACTATAAAATTCCTCATGAATCCATAACAAATTCATAAAATTAACTTAAAACTATAGCTAAACTAGGAAACATGCCTCGCGCGACATTTCAATCGGTGTATCTCCCAAGGCAGCTAAACTTGCGAGTCAGAAGCGGGCAACATGTCCCCTAGAAGCGGAGACAAGAAATGTTTCTGTTACCTCCCAGAATTATGTCGCGCACGACATTTCTCTTAATTTAGCCAGACCTTAACATTTAGAAAACATTAAGCTCTTTCATTAAAATGATTTTGAGCCTCTTTGAGTGCAGAAACCAGTATCTGTATTCAAATATAAAAAAGTCGTGATGTTATGTTATCTTTTATAAACTCACCATCTATGATGTGATCTGTGAAAACTTTGATATATTGGTCTCTATCAAGTCGACAATGCTCATGAAAAAGCCCAACAGCATGCAGGATCTCATGAATTACTGCTGCCTTGTATTCACAACTTTTACTGATCGATAGAATCTGATAATCCCTCCCTCTTTCGTATATATATTTTGCTCCAACGTAGGAAAAACATCTAGATATTGACAGAAAGGAAAGAAGGCTATGATGAATATCCTGGTAACGAAGAGGAAAAGAACGTAACTTTTCCCTTTCATAACTTTTATCCTTTATTATTGTAACATACAAAGCAGAGTTGGCATGTCTTCGAACCTTTCGTCCTATTGCGTCGTTATTGCGTCGTGGCCTTATCAATATGACTCGTAGTGTCAGCAGCTCAGCGAGATCGGAGTTCTAGCCCTAGCAAGAATCGAAGTCTCAGTTAGTCAACCTGCTACTGAGATCTTAACGACTGGCGCTAAATACAGGATTTAACCTTCACCTTGTGTCATGTGAATTATAATAACATGGAGAACAAAATATGGCTTTTCAGAGTATGCTTTCTTATGCGTTCTTTTTTCTAACACCTGATATTTGATGGAAGGAAACGATCCGTGATGCTGTCACAGTGTCTAAAAGAATACTTGGGAGAAGCGTCATATGCTTGTTAAAGATACACAATAGAACACTGATATGTTTCGCATATTCATTTATTATTTCTGTCTACGAACTGGTCAAGAGAGAATCTATCTCGTGTCCAAACAATAACCTAGGAACGATTAACACGATTCTGAATACGACAACACTTACTTAATTGAAAGTTCTGACGTAGGCTGAACTGTAGTTAATCTGCCCCCTTTTTCCATGCTGCCTGCAACCTTACGCCATCCAAAATGCCACAGATGCCGCAGTAGTTGTAGCCTGGATACCGTACTTTGCCATGGTTCACAGTGAGTGGTATCATAAGGTATTTAACCAATCATATGTGCCGAACTGAACTAACTATGCTAAACAATGAAGGGCGTGATCTACCCCTAGCCAATGATAAACCAACAGGTTACACCCCTAAAATCCACCTAAAAACCAGGCATATCCTATGGAAGGCCTCTTTTTCTTTACGCATCATACTGAACAGTCCTCGGTCCAACAAAAAACAGAAATATTGGTGAGAGCGTTCCTTTATACCTACTTTCGCGTTTAATTATTCTCTTCTTTACCCTATACATGTATTTTCAGTTAGATAGGTTCATTTCTCTGTGTTCATCAGAGAATAACTGAATCCCAAGGCCTAAATAAGAAGCTGACTGTACCAGGAAGCCCGGAAGCCGTACGATTTTCCTTGTACTTGTGGGCCTAAGCTGTCTGCACACCTTTAGAACCTGGCTCAGAGACTTTTCCCTAAATGTCCCTTAATGTTTACCCCTTTTTTGTGATACGATTGTGGTATCAACAGTTCCCTAGAGTTCCTTATTTTTAACTGGATATTTAATGCCCTCATGACTTTGATATAAAATGAAGACACCTGGTGTGTGGGAGGGGCTGATGCTGCGGAAGGACGCATCTAATTTTTCAGGTTCTACTTCTGAACTTCTGAAACAGCTCCTCCTTTTTGAGAAATGACTGCAATCTTTGCTTTAACGTTTAGCTTTCTCTTCGGAAGGTATCATCAATGCATCTAGCATAGGATAGGCAGTCTTATTTTATATCTGGTTTGATAGAATTCACAAAAATTTTCTTCAAACACACCCATATAGATTGTTATAGTAAGTGGTACTAGGTTTGTGTAGAAACACAGCATGCTTGTCCCTCTCTTAATTTGTAGGCTTTTACGCTCAGTTTTGACTGTCTTGGTTTTATGTTTGGCTGATATTTTGGGTGCTTTTTAGGGGACCTCAGTTTATTCTTATTTTGTTCTTGAAGTCTGGGCAAAGTCCAGGCTCGTGTTCTGGTAACATTGTTCGTATACAGCATCAGTTCATTCCAACCAAATCTGCCCTGCGCCTAAACATTTTGCAAACAACATCCCCACCTCAATTTAATTTGTCAAAGCATCAGAGTGCAACCTGCTGAGGTGAAAAATTGGTAAAAAAAAAAAAAAATGTATTTTATACTCCACTGCTTGTAAAACCCCAATGTTTATTAGGTCAGTTATCATATAATTTCCCCAAATATTTGGATGTCATAACAACGAGCATCTAAAGTTTTTATCAACAATTCTAAAAATCTGCCAGAACAATAGATCATATACTTCTTCATAACCCCAAGGTTCTTATTAATAGCTCTAATCAAAAGATGGTGTCAGACAGTAGAGGCCAGTTTATTTAGCATCAGTGACGGACCCAGGGTCGATCCAATGGGTTAAATGGACCCAGTCAAGCCAAAATGGCTTTAAGCAATGTGTAGATTATTCATAATCCTTTATCTGATTTTTGCTTTACTTGATCTTGAATTTAAGACTTTAAATTACTACAAATGTTTGAAAATGTCAGATTTTTGTCGTGGTATCATTTTCGAGTTTCAATTAATGCTGGAAGTCTGAGGATTTGATTCAATCTACAGTAGTCCGATGATTATACGTGCCCAGGCATCAATGAAGAGCTAATATCGCATTACATGGTTATGAAATTAGGATGTCAATATGTTCAATACAAGCCATTTTCTTAGCTTGCTTTGGACTCAGATGGATGTTTGTGGCCGCATTCTTGGCTGTTGAGGTAGGGAGTTTCTGAATTTGTTTTCAGAGGACCCAGTTGCTGTGGGGCATCCCACAGAGGTTGTGTCCTTGGAGGGCTCAGTGTGGACTTTTTCTGGGGGTGCTGCAGAGAGGGAGACAGTTATAACTGTCTTTCTGAGTCCATTGAATAAAAACGGCGGAATTGCCCCGTACCCGATCAAATTAAAGCAACAAGCGCATGAAGGGGACTAGAGGAAGGCAGTCAATTTAGGGGCAGGAAGGCAAGACATTCGTCTGTTTTGTCAGTGACAGGATGTCTATGATCGATTGCATATATCAACAAACAAAAAAAAAACAAATATATGACAACTGCAGTAATAGATATCAAGATAAATATACAATTCACGGTTTACATGAACACACAATTTTTTCTGTAAAGATTCATTTATACTGATGTTACTAAAAGAGCGTGGTAATAGAATCCTTGTCTGCAATGGCATTTTATCCATTCTAAAGGGCGTGGTCTCAACAAATTTTTCGGAGTAATTGTTTTGGCTTGCTTCCCTTGTCGATCAATTGGACCCAGCCAAAGATTTTTCTCACTGTGTTCTTGATCATGCAGGCCTTTCTACTTTTCTATCGGCAGAGAAAAAAACCAAAATGTTGTTTTTGCTACGACCCACAATGTGATAATTCTGTGGCCCCTTAGGTTTGATTTAAATTACAAGTGACTATCCTATGAGGATTTCTGTTCTAGGATTACAGCACGCATGACAGAAACTTTATAAAGAATCACGGTATTCCCCTGGGGTGCAAAACAACATTTCAGTTGCTTATCCTTGCTTAAAGATTCAATGTTCTGCCTGCTTACCCGGGGGCAACATATGGTGCCAAACCTGGCACCTACAAACATTTAAAGGAAATTTTCGCGTCGTTATAACTGCAGCACCAAGAGCAAGCTATGAGGGTTTAAGCAACCACCTGTGTCAACATAATTGACATAGATACAGCATTAGTACTATTCTTTAGAGTCTGTGAGGGTCTGCAAATTCCCTGGTGACAAGACAACCCTCCATCCTTGGTTTCTCTTATGATCAGATTCCCCTTCCCAACAAAGGGTTGAGGAAGATATACCTTTAATTGTCTAAAACAGACAATTGATTCCCAAACCTTTACCTTATCTGTACAGAAACACCCTGCGGTTCATTTACTGGAAGATCAACATAGGCTCCAGAGTAGCTTGACTATACCTACTCACAGGGTGCAGCTTTAATAGCTGCGGCAGCATCGCAACTGTGGCATCCCCCAAAAAACCCAGCAAGGCTGTTCAAGTTATTTATCGTATCAAGTATGCATACATACATACATTAATAAACATAATTTCTTCCTCTTTCTGGGGCAATCACACAAGTGTGATTAGTGGCAAGAAGTGCAATATAACTGCACTCTCCCCAGAAAAGACTCAGAAATGTTACAAACTACAGCTTAAACTGCCCTGCAATTAAACCACTATTGAACGTTTCACACCAGAGTTGGACATGGATGCTTGCAATGGGGACCCGGCCCCCTCTCTACATCCGTGCACCCCTCTCTGGATTGCTGGACCTCACTCGTAGTCGACAGAGACCCGGCACTCTGTATCGCTACGCTATCGTCGAGCACACAACAAATGTTCCCAAGGTTTGGCATTGCCTGCCCACATGGGTACTTCAGCTACCCACGGCGGTAATCTGTCCAACCTTACGCGTCCACCTTGCCACTTCGCACTTCCAATGCCCACATATAGTATTTAGAAGGAATGTAGTACCGTATTTAAAATGAATGTAGTACCGTATTTAATGTATAGTAATGTAGACACAGTATGAATCTGTACATGTAGAACGACGTCATCTGATTATCTGTTGCCAATCTGCACATTGTGTTTTTCTCTGTCGCACCTCTTCGAGGGAGGAAAAGGGGGGCTGATTAACTCGTCAACCAATATTTTGCAGAAAATTACAGCTAGAGTTTTTCTTCAAATGATTGGCAAAGCAAAATTTTGTTTCATCGCTTCCTATTATTTCGGTATTAGTAGTTGCAGTTTTTCTTACCCTCTTTCATTAACGAATTTGATATGATAGTCTTTTGAATCGGCGGCTTTTTCTTTGAATTTAAGACAAGTATAATAATGAAAATCTCGAATGGCTGCTTTGATCTGAACTTTTGCTTCCTGACCTAAAATAACCAAATACTACTGTTATATAGTTGTGCTATATATTTTTCCATTTTACTTCTCTAAGGACTGTTGCAAAGTTTTTCGGAATTTCTAGAATGCTGTTGACTTTCACAATTAGCTAACTGAAATCTTTGCAGAATTTCCTGTAGTTTCTAATAAATTTTTTCTCATTGCCTAAAACCTGCCCTTAGTTTTCACGTCGTTGGGATTGAATTTATGCTGTCAGCGGATAACTATATCTGAATTAAATATACAATTTTTTTCATAAACAACAAGATCATTCTTTCTGAGGCTTGATGTTCTACTTTTACGAATAATTCTTAGGGACGAGTTTGCGTTATGTTTTTCTTATTTCAATATTGATTTTCTGCAACTGAACACAATAAAATGCTTCAACGAAAAATGAGCAAAAGATTGGCATATCTTCTGATAATTTAATTAAGTAATTAAATAGTTTTTTTTTCTGTTAAAATGAAACGAAATTTCTGAAACACATTTTCTTGTTTCTAATATTTCATCTGAGGCTGGTCATGTTCTTACATTGTTCTAATTTTTCGGCAAATGAAGCCTCGATGTTCCTATCAAAGTTTGATCTTATAAAACATACTTAATGGGAAATTTATTCTGTAATCAGCAAACAGTATTACAAAGAACTTTATTGATGCCTTTATGATTTCAAAGAAGCTCAGCCGAGAGCGCTAAGATCAACCGAAATATTTGTCTAAGCTGCTCCAGCGTCATCCAGCTGATATAAATTTGTTGACAACCTACCGCAAAGCTCTAGGGTCTGCTGCTTGGGTCCGCTAAGATCAAAATTTTACAACAGAACTAACATATTCTCCGTTTTCTGATTTCTTGAAGACCTTCTAGTTAGGGAAGCATTTTCAATTACATTTAATCTTCTATGAAAAAGCAACTAAAGATTGACGTTGCCATCGGGAGTTCCTTAGGCAATACAATTTTTTACTTTAGCAAGGATGCGTTTTCTCAGTATTTTATCGGCTTCAAAAAGAAACAATGGCAACCCTTACTTCTCCTATTCCCAAACAATACACCTTTTCAGCTAAGGGCCTCGTTTTCAAAAAATTTGAAATTGTGTCACAGAAACATTTCGACGTCAGATTCGAATTCAGCACCTTTGTTTTAGTGGTGGCGCAAAGTTTTACGCTTCTAGTCCTTACTATGTTGATTCTGTAGCGATTTAAAGGTTGAAAAGTTATAAGGGATTTGACCGTGCAAAATGACTGAGGGTGTAAAATTTCACCCCGAGCGATTTTTCACGGTCAAATCCTTTATAGATTTTCAAACTTTTCGTCGCTATAAAACCAACATCTTCAGGAATAGAAGCGTAAACATTTGCCTCAACACTAAAATGAAGGTGCTCCATCTGAATCTGGGGTCAAAATATTTGTACGAACAAATTTTTGCAAATTTTGAAAACGAGGCTCTTTGTTGAAAAGGTGTATTCGGGACCTAAACCTAATCTAAACAAAACAAAATTGATTTTACCCTTGAATGAAATGAATTTTAAATTACTAACTCAAGCTGCTGTCCAATACGTAGGGGATGTTTTGAGGATTTGGCCATTTTAAATCCTCGAAAAAATCGAGATCTATGACATCTCTGTTTTGGCCATTGCTCTTTTCTTCTAACCTCTTATCTAGTTTCTTTTTCTCCTTTGGTGTAAGAAGTATGTCTCCTTGGTAGAAAAATTTACCTGGCATAGAATTTAGAATTAATGAAAGGAAGAAAATTGTATCAGTTGCTCGAGAAATATAATGAATTACAATTAGAAGTAATGATAGCATTGTTTGGTGATGCTGTAGCGATATCTGGATTTGGGTATTCAGCAGCTTTTCATAATGCAGAAATTAGCCTCATACTGTCTGTCGTGTAGGTATGTTTAAACCTACTAGTACCCAGCCCCCCGCTACATGGCTTGTTCTAAGGAAAACTTCCAGCTCCAAAAATCACCCACGTGTTACCTTCATCGCACATCCACAAAGAGAAACCTTTTCAAAACTACTCAATTCATGTTTTCTTTCAGCTGTTAGAACGTCCAATAATTCAAATTACTAGTGGAAACTTCAGTAATAGCTAAACCTAGTTATACGCTATAACAAAAATTTGAATCTGGAAACCTGAAAATTTGTACCAATAACGGCATTGACTTCTCGATAATAGTTATAAACTTTATTATCAACAGTTTTATTTTAGTTTTTCTTTGTGAAGTTTGATTTGAACAAATATAATACATTTTTGTATACATAGTAGTGTAGGAGTTGAATTTTTGGTACAATTTTGGGTATAAATTTTCAGAAAATGCGTATGAATATCAGTAGAAGTTTGTTTCTTTGGCGGCACGTCCCTACCTGCACCTAAGTCAAGACCCCCGTGGGAACCCGCGCTAGCAGGCAATATTTATTTCATCACTGAATATCGCTACCCTTGTTTATTCAAACAATTTTTATGAGTAGAAGAAATATTGCTTATAACACTTAAGTATATATCTGCTTCATAAAATTATCTATATTTACCGTTAGCCGGATCATCTTCATTTTCCTCTGATTTTGCCTCCTCCTCCTTCTCTTTTTGAGTTTGGGGCTTCCTGTCACCTGTAAAGCAAAGATTTCAGCTAGAATTAATCTTCTTATATTATTATTTTACACTCTTTTTTTAAAAGAACCAGGAAACTTTTATCGAGGCTTGGTGTTCTTAGGCTTGCCTTTTTTGAGCCTGAAATTTTCTTTTCTTAATCTGTTATTAACTCCTCGGTTACTTGGACAGTATTATTTTTCAGTGAATGTCTGGAGTCGAACGTACTAGGTTTTAATACAAATAATGCAGCATGTTTGTCTATTTCTTTGTTCACTTAGATTTTACTTTCAGTCGGACTGTATTACTTTCAGATTAGGCCTATATTCTGATATGCAAAATTCAGGCTCGTGTTGTTATAAAATCGTTCTTATAAAAAAAGGAATGCATAATAATCAGTATCCACGCGCCACAATGAATGCGATTTCTTGCTTACTATACTATCCATGTGATTCTCAGATAAATGCAATAAACAAAGGCCTGTTTCAAAAATTAATAGTAAAAGATAGTAAAAATTCTATAGAAGTGTCTACGCAGTTGAAAAAGAGGGTCTGTCTGATAGGGGCTTTTGCGAACAAAGGAGCAAGACCGAAAACGTACCGTGGGCTTGAGAGCGTTAGTAAAAAGCACAGGAGCTTGGGAGCTAACCAGACATTGAAGCATAGAAAATATTCAAGAAATTCAAGAAATTCAAACGAAATTCAAGAAGATTCGTTTAGATGGGAGAAGTTTTAGGATGGGAGAAGGGAGTAACTACCTCCTTCCCTATCAGAGTGTTATAAAAGCATTTTGAGGGAGCTTCCAGGAGAGGTTTTTCAAAATCATTATTCCACTTCTATTTAGTGAGTTATGCTGACTGATAAGGCTCTTAATAAAATTGCATAATTTCATTTAGGACCGCATATAATCAATGAAATCGAAGTTTATCGTGATAATACTTTTAGCAAACAAATACGAGAATCGTTAACTGGAAAAATTTTTAATTGAATAGATAACCTACCTGGTTGTCCTCTGCCGCAAATTTCTCCAACACAAGATTTGCAGTCAATCTCCAAATTCAACACAAAAAGTAGAAATAATAGCCCAAAGATTACTCTAGAAGTAGCCATCTTGACAGTACTGCAACTTAACTAACTGCTTCTAGCCAATGTGCCAATCGTAGTTAAAACTCTGATACCAATGGGCAAAGTTATGCATGAGACGAGAAAACAACTGCATTATTCATGCGGTCCGTGACCTTTAGGGGCATTGGATAATGGCTAGGACGGCAAAGCGGCAATAACGTATTGTTTAGACCTCCATCTCTCTCTGAAGTATGAACTTTCGCGAATGTCGTAAATTTCAAAAAGCGTCTGTTGATTCGTTCTAGAAGGAAGTATTCCGAAGTGATCTTATTTTGCTCGGTCAAGAGAGTGCCCAGAATTGGCTGTTTTGAAGTAATAACGATGGAACGCGGACACTTGTCAATTATTGTTTGGTTTTGTGAACATCCAGAGGGATCGACATGATCCACCAAGATGCATTCTTACCCAAGCTTGTTACTCAAACATGCATCTAGTACTGGAGCATGAACTTTCCGAATCGTGTAAAAGTAAAAATCGCATGGTGATTTGTTCGACAAGGAAATGATATAGCGATGCTCGGTCAAATCAATGGTTCGATAATTGGTCGGGCATACACGATGAAGCATCCTTTACAGCAAAAGAGGAAATAATTGTATTGACGTTTGCTATGTAGGTATAGTTTCCGTGATTTTTCGGGGATTTTTTGTGGGTGTTATTAGAGGGTTTGGTCAGTTACAATAATGCTACGTTACCTAAACTGTTATTAAACGACGTTGTTCCTACAAACAGCAAGCATTCCCACAGGCTTGGGCCAAAAGACAATTCTTTTAATTATTCACGCCTTGCCTGATCTTAGTGCGCGAAACATACGTATTTTCCATGAATAAGTTGCCAATTTTCAAATGTATAATAATATAGTTTCATTTTGCTGAACGGCAAACTTTTTTTTTGCTCTCAAGGCTTTACTGGGCAGAATAATACATCTTCAACCTGATTTTTTGTTCAAATGAAAATATACTTGAATGATGTTGTTGTGTAAAGCTGTTGTATAAACTTGTTGTTGTTGTGTAAAGTCAGGTGATGTGCATTTATTATTATCGTAACGCAGTCGCAGTAAAACTATTCTTTCAAAATTTGCTAAAAGGGTAATGTGCAACGAAAACACGAAATATTTTGTGCCTTAGGGCCTTATTGCTTATTGCCCTTCCATTTAATTGACACACAAATTGAGCTTGAAACTGCGCGTTTTCATTAAGCGTATTCCTTAAAGTTGCATTTCTCAATGAGGCACATAATTTTGCATTGCTTGATTGCTTGAATTAACAAGTTCACCTTCTGATAATGGTGGAACGCGGAACCATTGAATTTTTCATAAGGTTTGCCTCCATTCCGAGGCTTATCCTTCCTATCTCCATGTTTAAATAAAACAAACAAATCAAAGTGGATTTTGTCGTTTAAAGGGTTTAAAAAAATGCAAAAAATTAAACAAAATTAGTAGCTGAAACATTTTTAACTTTAATTTTTACTGTGGGTTGAAAAAAAGCATGCTCGTGAACATTCAGTTAACATGCTCAATCATTGTGGAATACGGAAATAGCTCTGCTCAACTGTTTATTTATGCGTTGCATGACCTTTGCATGGTTGTTTTTATGGCACTGTGGTGGATTTTGTCGTTTTCTCTTGCTTGATCTATAGAGTTTTGCTATGATTTCGTGTTCACCACAAAAAGCATTATAACCCACCACAAGTAGTGATTATCCACCACAGTACGCAAAGACTACCACCACAACAAGCATAATAACCCACAACAGGAGGCATAATAACCCACCACAGTAGTGATTATCCACCACAGTACGCAGAAACTACTTCCACATCAAGCATAATAACCCACCACAGTAGTGATTATTCACCACAGTACGCAGAAACTACTACAACATCAAACAGAATAACCCACCACAGTAGTGATTATCCACCACAGTACGCAGAAACTACTACCACATCAAGCATAAAAACCAACCACAGTAGTGATTATTCACCACAGTACGCAGAAACTACTACAACATCAAACACAATAACCCACCACAGTAGTGATTATCCACCACAGTACGCAGAAACTACCAACACATCAAGCATAGTAACCCATAACATCAAACACAATAACCCACCACAGTAGTGATTATCCACCACTGTACGCAGAAACTACCACCACAGTACGCAAAAAGCACCACCACGGTAGTGATTATCCACCATAGTAGTGATTATAGATTCGCTAGCGTGATTCGCTTGTATTCTAATTTGCTCAGATGCAGCTCAGTTTTGTGTTGGGAAAGTACATTTGGATAAGGTTTACATTGAGAAATAAAAATGTTTTGCACATTCCAAGGCATTCGTAAGTTTTTGTGCGTTTCCAATTAGGACGATAGTTAATTCTCTTGGGTATCGAACGCTTCTCCTTTTCTTTTTCTCATACAAAGATCACACTTAAAATCAGCAAAAAAGTCACCAGCTCTACAGTTATTCATATGACAATGAAAACTGTGAAACCTGACATTTTAGTATTATTCTGTTCCCTGATAACCTGCCAGTAAACATGTTCATCAGCATTACCAGCGGACATTAGCAAAAAACTTTATTCCACGCGAGCACAGTTATACTTACGGTAAGCATCTTGAACATCAGCAGGAAAGACAAGATCAGAAATGAAATTGTACGCGAAAGAACGAAAGTCAAAGATGTCATCACAACGACAAGAGAAATGAAAGCAAGGTTGGCTGGACATGTGAAGAACATGAGTAGCAGCAGATGGACCAAATAACACCTGAATGGACCCCAAGAGAAAGAAAAAGAATGAGGAGGAGACCGGAGAGAAGATGGAGGGAAGAAATTGCAGAGAGGATTGGCAACACCATAGTATGAGAAAGGTGCAAGATCAAGTGATGTTGAGGAACCTGTGGAGGCCCTTCGCCAACAAGCTGATGATGATGATGATGATGATGTACTCACCGTAGTACTGTAACTACTCACTGAAGAACGAGAATGTGCTTAATGAGCGTTCGAAGCTTCAAGAGGGAAGCAGAGAGTTAGATATCGCACAAGAGAAGTGGCAAAAGAGCTAGATTATGGCGCCCACATAAAAGCACATTAAACACAGACCAGGCTGCTTGCATTTTACATAATGTTAGAATCAAGGCAAAAGATTCACGTCTCCATTTAGGAACTAATTATACAATTGAAATAAAATATAGGATAAATGTTTTAACTAGGATAAACTACTTCAATGGTCCTGAAGAATAACAATAACGATTTTGATTCCAGTTTGAGCCCCACTAGTGAAACGGTTAGGCCAAAAAGCGATGTTGATTTTATGCGTTGTTTCAAAAACATACCTTCAAAATTTGTTATTTCTGCCACTTCTGTAAAACACTTGCTATAAAAATCCTTATTACAATGCCTGGCGTCTGGAGGATGAGTATCCCATACAGCAGGTAGTTCTTCATCAAGGTCGAAATCCATTTTGCTTAAAAGCGCTTGTAACTTGTTTAGCTGCTAACTTACTGGCCTTCTCTCATGAACAAGCTCGGAAAAATTGTGCAGTCTGAACGCGCTAAGGGATTCTTATGAAATTTTATTTCACGCGCAACAAAATCTTGAGATTGCGCAGTGTGAATCCAAGAGCTTTCAAGCGCTTTAAAGTATTGTTCAGGTAAGATTCACACGATTCACAAGCTTGTAAAAGCGTGATTGTGTTTTTGGTGCGTGGCATGGCAGCCATTTGCTAACAATTTGACTCTTCAGAATGTGAAAGCCTGTGCAATTGTATTCACGATTTAATAAAATTTCTATAAAACTTAATTATTTCTGTAACGTCTGTCGGGCATTTGACAATAAAATGCCTTGGGTCTTTTGGATCCCATAAAATGGTTCTTTTTCAATTTCTAATATTTGAAGTTCAAAATCAATATTGCTTGCAAGCGCGTGTAATTAATTTGGCTGCTCGCATGAGCAGCTTGGGAAAACACTGTAGTCTGGACGCACCAAGTGATTAGCACGTAATTTTGTTACGTGCTCGTCGAAGTGCTGTCAAAAAATTGTGCATTAAGAAGGCGCAGCCTTACATTAATTTTTCTACTGTAAAACTAAAATCTTTTTCAGGTAGCCTAAAATATTGTATGTTCAAAAATTCTATTATCAGTATGTCAGTTCCATTATGTGATACCGGGCTTTTTTGAATTATACGCAAATAACAAGGGCAAGACTAAATTAGCAGTGACTAGACTCGTAATTTTTCCCACTCCTCTCAATTCTCATCCATATATATATATGCCTTCTTTCCTATTTACCGTACGTTTTTGCAAATCTTTTTGTATCAGTTAAAAATGTCTGTGCTACAACAATGCCTGTATAAAACAAATTCTTGATCCGACACTTGTCGACCAGATAACTCTACAAATGAACGTTGCAGAAAACCAAAGTTTGTGAAATTAGAAAATGCCTTCCCAGGGTCACTGTCTACATAGAGACCAAACCGCCCTTCGGTGCCTAATTGCTTTTGATCGGAATAGGCAGGCGGGGGTTGCAACAGCATTCATGATCTAATTGACGGGTGGAAGGGGGGGGGGCAAAAGACGAGGGGTCGGAATTTGTTTGACAAAAAGTCAGCAAACTGCAAAAACGCAGTGTGAACGGGCCCTATAGTTACTGTAAGCTTCAATCGTAACAAGCAGATAGAGTGTATAAGTGAAATTTAATACCAAAAAAGTCTTGGTAAAATAAGTGACAAATATCGATACCAATAGTAATGCAAATAATAATAAGCGGGGGGTCCTAATAAGAGTCCTAATAAAACTAATTAGTGGGGGACGGCGGCTAGGCACGTAAGAGCACATTGATACTACACACGAAAGGTATCATTATCCAATTGAATTACATCAAGTGTCAAACGACAAACGAATGAATAAAAGCAAAAATGTAATGGCATGAAATTTTCTCGCTCAAAAACATCTTTAGAATAAGAGAATTCCGTGATAATGTCTGCCTGCTTTTACTGTCTGATGTCTTAGACCTGTGCAAGGCAGTGAAATACGAGACGATACGAACAATAACTCAGAATTTTCTGCAGTTTTTCAGAAAAAAATTCAACTTTATCTATGTCAAATAGGCAAATAATGAATAAATGAATGTCAGATTCAGTAGTTTCTTTTGAACAGTTAAAAACGTCTTCATGCTGAAAATAAAGCGAAAATCCTTTATGATTTGTTTTCTTGCTCTTTTGCAAAACCCTGGCACTTACCACCTTCTTGGTCATCAGTTTTCTTTTTCTCTTTCTGTGTATCTTTTCCTCTTTTACTGAAAAGTCGACTGACTGTTTCATTCTTCGGGATGTGTGACCTTTTCTGAGTACTTTTGCAGCCGTAGAAAATCTCAACTTGTTCGATATCAGATGCAGACATGCCATCCCTGTTTCCAATTTCAGCGCCCTCTGCAGCGGATATCGGCTCCAAAGTCTGTTGCCCATTCATTGAAAAAGCAGTTAAGGAATAATGCATCACACTGTTGTAGTCATATTCAACTCCAAGAGTCTTCTGATCCGGGCTTATTTCAAACTGTGAAAGCATTTCTGTTAAAGAATCAAATTTTATTACAAAAATATGTGTCTTTCATGATAAGGAATCCATCATATTTATATACGTAAGGTGTTTTAGGCAGCAATGCAAATCAGCAAGAAAAGTTCTCAATATTTTCAACTAAATAATAACATTTTAATATTCTACATAGTATCCATCTGCTATATTACCTAAGACTGTGCAATTCTCCCATAGGAAAATCAGGGCACTTGAGATTAAGTCTTGAAAGAAATTTAGTTGTTTCAACATAGGTAAGCCTTACATTTAGATTAGTTTGTTTTGAGAGGATAACGTACATTAAGTGGTTTTGATTAATCAATTAGAAGTGGAGAATGAAAACCTTTGAACTGATAGCTTTCTGTGTGTGGCAGCTGTGGGTGTTGATTTCTTATGTTTCTTGACTTGCTCCAAGGAAAGTTGCCGCTTTGCGCATGCAGTAATGTGACATCTGCCTTCTCATTGGTGAAGGCAAGGCTAATAACGTATTGTTCTAAACAAAAGAGTTACGAGCTCATCGCCCCATCAAGTTTGTTCGCAACCACGAACCAAAAAAATACAGAGCCATCATTAATTTTAGCCATGCCGCCCAGAGCTGTTGAGCCATTCTCTTAGGTGCCTAATTGTCATCCCCCCGCTAATTAATTTTTCGATAAATTTCCAACCCCCGCTTCTATTAGGACCCACCCCCTGCTTGTTAACATCTGCATTAATATTGATGTTGATATTTTTATTTTCTACCAAACTAACTCTGATGTTTTTGGTGCGAAATTTCTTGGGCGTATTTTGGCGGGTAGGGCCACCCAATGAATTGGTTGCATGTAATTATATATTAATTGTTAGATGAATGAGTGTGCAGTGTTTTCAGTTATGCCATATACGATCCCAAATAATGCCAAATAAGCTTGTTTTCTTGTGGCTTTACTTCGCGCTGCTTCGTGGCTGATAAGCGTTAATATAACATTCTACGCATGCGTAAATGGGCTTTAACACCGAGGTCACGAGATATTTTGTATTTCCGTATCCACCCAGTCCATTCTGGTTCATTCTATCTATCAGTTATCGTGTCTGGTAAGTGAAAGTCTGTCTTGTCTAATTCGTTAGTAAAATGTCAAACACACCCTTCCCTCATATCATTGTAAATGGAGTAAATCTACGACGTAGGGCAACTACGACCCCGATCAACGCGAATGACGAATTAGGGCTAGAAGCCCACGAAGAGGGCTAGTAGCCCAAGTAAACGCGAACGAAGAAGTAGGACTAGTAACCCAAGTATATGCCAACGAAGAAGTAGGGCTATAGTAACCCAAGTATACGCCAACGAAGAAGTAGTACTAGTAGCCCAAGTATACGCAAAAGACGAAGTAGGACTAGTAGCCCAAGAATACGCGAGAAACGAAGTAGGGCTAGTAACCCAAGTAAACGCCAACGAAGAAGTAGGGCTAGTAACCCAAGTATACGCCAACGAAAAAGTAGGACTAGTAGCCCAAGTAAACGCGAACGACGAAGTAGGACTAGTAGCCCAAGTATACGCAAAAGACGAAGTAGGACTAGTAGCCCAAGAATACGCGAGAAACGAAGTAGGGCTAGTAACCCAAGTAAACGCCAACGAAGAAGTAGGGCTAGTAACCCAAGTATACGCCAACGAAAAAGTAGGACTAGTAGCCCAAGTAAACGCGAACGACGAAGTAGGACTAGTAGCCCAAGTATACGCAAAAGACGAAGTAGGACTAGTAGCCCAAGAATACGCGAAAAACGAAGTAGGGCTAGTAACCCAAGTAAACGCCAACGAAGAAGTAGGACTAGTAACCCAAGTATACGCCAACGAAGAAGTAGGGCTAGTAGCCCAAGAGAACGCGAACGACGAAGTAGGACTAGTAGCCCGAGTAAACGCGAGCGAAGAAGTAGGGCTAGTAGCCCAAGTAAACGCCAACGAAGAAGTAGGACTAGTAACCCAAGTATACGCCAACGAAGAAGAAGGGCTAGTAGCCCAAGTATACGCCAACCAAGAAGTAGGGCTAGTAGCCCAAGTATACGCCAACGAAGAAGTAGGGCTAGTAACCCAAGTATACGCCAACGAAGAAGTAGGGCTAGTAACCCAAGTATACGCCAACGAAGAAGTAGGGCTAGTAGCCCAAGTATACGCCAACGAAGAAGTAGGGCTAGTCACCCAAGTATACGCCAACGAAGAAGTAGGGCTAGTAGCCCAAGAGAACGCGAACGACGAAGTAGGACTTGTAGCCCGAGTAAACGCGAGCGAAGAAGTAGGGCTAGTAACCCAAGTATACGCCAACGAAGAAGTAGGGCTAGTAGCCCAAGAGAACGCGAACGACGAAGTAGGACTTGTAGCCCGAGTAAACGCGAACGAAGAAGTAGGACTAGTAGCCCAAGTATACGCCAACGAAGAAGTAGGACTAGTAGCCCAAGTATACGCGAACGAAGAAGTAGGACTAGTAGCCCAAGTATACGCCAACGAAGAAGTAGGGCTAGTAGCCCAAGTATACGCCAACGAAGAAGTAGGGCTAGTAGCCCAAGTATACGCCAACGAGGAAGTAGGGCTAGTAACCCAAGTATACGCCAACGAAGAAGTAGGGCTAGTAACCCAAGTATACCCCAACAAAGAAGAAGGGCTAGTTACCCAAGTATACGCCAACGAAGAAGTAGGGCTAGTAGCCCAAGTAAACGCGAACGAAGAAGTAGGGCTAGTAACCCAAGTAAACGCAAACGAAGAAGTAGGGCTAGTAACCCAGGTATACGCCAACGAAGAAGTAGGGCTAGTAACCCAAGTATACCCCAACAAAGAAGTAGGACTAGTGGCCCAAGTAAACGCGAACGACGAAGTAGGACTAGTAGACCATGTATACGCAAAAAAACGAAGTAAGGCTAGTAGCCCGTATACGCGAAAAACGAAGTAGGGCTAGTAGCCCAAGTAAATGTCAACGAAGAAGTAGGGCTAGTAGCCCAAGTAAACGCGAACGAAGAAGTAGGGCTAGTAACCCAAGTATACCCCAACAAAGAAGAAGGGCTAGTTACCCAAGTATACGTCAACGAAGAAGTAGGGCTAGTAGCCCAAGTAAACGCGAACGAAGAAGTAGGGCTAGTAACCCAAGTAAACGCGAACGAAGAAGTAGGACTTGTAGCCCGAGTAAACGCGAACGAAGAAGTATGGCTAGTAACCCAAGTAAACGCGAACGAAGAAGTAGGGCTAGTAACCCAAGTAAACGCGAACGAAGAAGTAGGGCTAGTAACCCAAGTAAACGCGAACGAAGAAGTATGGCTAGTAACCCAAGTATACGCCAACGAAGAAGTAGGGCTAGTAACCCAAGTATACGCCAACGAAGAAGTATGACTAGTAACCCAAGTATATGCCAACGAAGAAGTAGGGCTAGTAACCCAAGTATACGCCAACGAAGAAGTAGGACTAGTGGCCCAAGTATACGCAAACGACGAAGTAGGACTAGTAGCCCAAGTAAACGCGAACGAAGAAGTATGGCTAGTAACCCAAGTATACGCCAACGAAGAAGTAGGGCTAGTAACCCAAGTATACGCCAACGAAGAAGTATGGCTAGTAACCCAAGTATATGCCAACGAAGAAGTAGGGCTAGTAACCCAAGTATACGCCAACGAAGAAGTAGGACTAGTGGCCCAAGTATACGCAAACGACGAAGTAGGACTAGTAGCCCAAGTATACGCGAAAAACGAAGTAGGGCTAGTAGCCCAAGTATACGCCAACGAAGAAGTAGGGCTAGTAACCCAAGTATACGCCAACAAAGAAGTAGGGCTAGTAACCCAAGTATACGCCAACGAAGAAGTAGGACTAGTAGCCCAAGTATACGCGAACAACAAAGTAGGGCTAGTAGCCCAAGTATAGGCGAACGACATTTGTAGTCGATAATCACATGCAATTGTACCTTACGCATGTATCAAATGCGGCCTTGAGTAGTCGCGAGCTTAGCTTACATCCAAGTGTCTCGGTATAGTAGTCATGAAACTGAATGCGCAGTTAAAATTACGGAACTATTACGCAATTTTTTGGAACTACAATCGTCTCAAAAGAGGATTAAAAAATAAGGAACTTTAAGAACTAGGCTTTGAGATAGGTTCCTTATAAAAAATGCGTGTAGGGCCCCTCACCTTGCTTTTCAGAAGTTTCTTAACAAAGTTTTTCAAATAAAGTCCGACCCCATCCCGTTTATTACGACCCCCCTGCCAATTAGATCCTGACTGTAGTTCCAACCCCCCACCTACCCCGACCCCCCAGCAAATGTCTGACATAACAAGTTAGCAAGATGGCATGGGCTCTGTCATCATATATATAGGAGCAAGTTTGGCGAAGGAACACAGGAGCAATTGCTAGAAATCCAAATTTCAGGCCAACGGTTGGAAAAAACTGTTTTCCCCCACGGGCTTGTGTACAAGGCTTGCCAGAAAGTTATGGCCCGTAATTATCCAGCACACGCTAATGGAAGGCGGTGGGGGGGGGGGGGATTTTACAGAAAAGAATGAGAACGTTCCAAACAATTTTCTGCTCTTCATAGCCTCGAAACAGCACGAGATCCCGGCAAGAGGACAGCCCACACATGGAGACCATAACGCTCACTCCTGTTTTAACTCAAATTACAAAAGCTTTCTAATTTTCGTCAAAAATGGATCGTAGAGAAATAAAAGCAGAACAGTATTGCCGAGACCTGTTGTCTCCAAGTATGACGTATAGGCAACTTTATTGTTATTGAGAGTCACGTTGACATTTTTAGCATACTTTAGATTTCCATGATATTGTCTTAAGTATTTTATCTCTACCAGAGTTTAACGAATGGCTATGTATCTTTGTCGGACAAAGCTGATAACAAATTGTCCCGTAAGTTGACAGCTATTAAAAAACAACGAAAAAGGATCTTCTGTGCTAATAAAGAGGTTGCTGATAAATTGGCGACACTAAGGACATAAAGAAAAATGTTGGAGATCATACAGTAGAAAAGATAGCAAATAAAAGAACCAATACAACCATTCCGTATGCCTGGTTCTTTCTTCTTCTACAGAAAAAATGTATAAGAAGTGCCCATCGTTATTTGATGTGCTCATATAGCTAGAACCTTTGGTGGCTCCCCTTAATTTTATTTCTTTGCCCCCCCCTAAGGAGCCAATTGTATGAGAGATTTCATCCCGTTTTTAACTTTAGCCGGGCTGAAATTTTAACCGATTATATGACGGCTCATCTGCTGGTGAAATAAGTTTTCCTTGCGGGAAAATATCCAAATTGTGCCACAAGATGTCATGAAAATGTCTGCTCTCATCTTTTGGCAATGCTTCTCACTTTACTGGTTCAGGTTATTTGCAACAGCAGTGTTTATATCAAAAGCCAAATTCAATTTGGGTGATGAATGGAAGAACTAAACAGTGGTGGGAAAATGCTTTCAAGTTGACAGCATTTTTTCCACCAAGGTTCAGATAGTATCATATAATGCACCTGATACTGCACAGGAAAAGTATATTCGAATACAAAGGCAAGCAGTATTTTTTAAACTTGCTGCATAGCTAGACCCATCTATGGCACCAAAACCAATACTACTAATAATTTGAATAATTTTAGCCCGGTTCAATATTCTGTCTTGCGATTATGTGGGTTTTTTCAGCTGGCTTGACCAAGATGAAAATCCAAGCACGTTTGTTAAAAGCGGGCTGAGATTTCAGCTCGGTTGTCCGAGTTGAAACTTTTCTCATGTAATCGTAATTCTGTTTTTGCAGTCCTTTGAACACAATGCCGGGCCGAGTTTTCAGCCCGGCTAAAGTTACAAATGGGATGAAACCTCTCATATAATCGACCCCTAAATCACATACATTTCATTGTGGACCTGCATGATTTCCTCCGGCCCGGAATTGAGATTGACTGATCTTTAACGTTCTCTACATCGACACGAAATGATGTATCTACAAGATACTTGTACGAATTTCGGGATGAACATCCATTAGAAAACATACCTGGAGCTATGTTTGCACTCATCACTCTTACGTATTGATCTCTGTCGAGTCTACTATGCTCATGATGAAATCCCAAGCAATGCAGCATTTCATGAATAACTGTTCCCTTGTATTCACAGCCTTCACCAATCGATATATCTTGTTGAATGTTATAGTAGTCCTTTACTTCTTTCGAAAGTCGTCCAATGTAAGACCAGCATCTAAAAATTATATATTAATATATATATATATGTACATATATTCGCTTATAACTCAAGAACCACTCAACACAGGAAACTAAAGGTCACTTTAAAAAGGCATTTTTGGAGATTGTCCTCAGCAAAAGCGAGGAAAAAGAAAATCAAAATACATTAATTACAAAATGACAAATTATTTTGTAGTCTGCCCCTAAATCAGCAAGAACCCAACTTTTCCCTAATATTTAAGGCTATTTTAGGGGAAGAATAGGGTAAATTTCACTCATTCGGGGACAAAGTTGGTTTGGGGTCGATTTCTTCAGTGTACTATGAAATTTTATTTGGTATTTTCAAACGTATACTACTGAATAAAATATATGATTCATGCAGGGCCGCCGAGAGGCAGGCCGGGCCCCGGGGCCAGGCCCCTTATGGGCCCCCCGGATCTGAAGGTGCCGGAAAATTTTTTGGACCACGCCCTCCTATGCACCGTTAAAACGCTGCTTCTAGTTGGAAAAGTACACTGTTGAAAATGTTTGCAAATTCTGCGAGCGAGCAGAAATTTTATTGTTCAAATTGAAAATAAAGTTACGGCTGAGTGTAACTACAAGAAAGGAAAATGCTGAGAAATCCTAAAATTCACTTTGCGAGCCTTTTTTAGTGCAAAGGCATTAATTACGTCACTGAAATCTATTTTTCTCGTAAGTTCGCTCTCAATACTTAGAATAGCCAAGTCGTTCAATCTTTCCTGCGTCATTGTGCTCCGCAAGAAGTTTTTGATGAGCTTGAGTTTGCTGAAAGATCGCTCTGCTGAAGCAACTGTAACTGGCTTTGTGCAAAATATCCTCAAGGCAATGCATATGTTTGGGAATATCTCACCAAGCTTGAATTTGCTGATTTTTTTCAAGAGAATGAACGGACTTAATGATTCTTCTCCAAAGTTTGCAGCATGAATTGTTTTCAGATGAATCATTTCTTCTCTCAGTTCATCTTGCGAGATATCGTCCTTGTATTTCTTTGCCAGGGCAACACAGGCTGCCGAAATTCGCTGCTTTGTCAAGGCAAGGTATCTCCAAAGGAAATCAAACATATCTATTTTGTATGCAGGATCATAGAGTTTTGAGAGGCCAGCAATGACTGAGTCGATAATAAAATAGAAATCATCACGTCTAAATGCTGCTTCTTCCACTGCTTCAACTGCATCACCTTCTGGGGAGACATCTTCTTGCGTCTCGTCGAAAAATGGTCTCCTTTTCGTCTTTCGTTTGGCTGGGAGATGTGAATCAATTTGCATTCCTTCTGCAACCAACTTCGACTTATTCACAATCTGATTCCACTTGCTGCGCAAATCTTTAAGGTCCTGCACAAGTGACTTAAGATTTGAGACCTCTATATCAATAGTGGCTTGCCTTGCTTGTATGATCTGGTTTCTTTGATCGATCGCTACTAAAATCTTCAACCAAATTGCAGACATGAGGATGCAAGTAAAAGAAGAGATGTACTTTATGGTACCATTAACTTCAGTGGAAGTCTTAGGGGTAAGATTCAGCGTATGAAGCTGCTCTAGAGCAGAACGTATACCCGGAAGATGAGCTGCAAATGGTCGCACACTTGCTACACGATCCGTCCATCTTTTACCTGACAGGCCATGCAATGAGGATCCAATGCTTCCTTGAAGAATTAACCATCGCTGGGGACAGCTAGAAAATGGGGTGTACACGGTTTGTACCATTCCAAAAAATGTCACTGCTTCTTTACAGCAAGCTGCAGAGTCTTCTCCACATAGATTTAGTGAATGAATACAGGCACAAAGGATTTTCAGTGAGGATGTGTTGCTGGGCTCCATTGTATTTGCCAGACATATTTGCAGCGTTGTCATACCCTTGACCACGGCAGTCTGCAACTGGAATCCTAAACTGTTTCAAAGTTTCCAAGATTAACATGGCTATTTGAACACTTGAAAAATGGGGTAATATATGATATTAACATAACACTTAAAAAGTGTACTCTTTACTTAGGGATACAATGGTGAGCGCGGACGGCTTTTGTGAGGCGCAAAGCGGGGGCTGGTACTACAACTTTTTTTTTAGTTTTACGTGGACGTTAGTGCACCTTATTATTATTTCATACAAACATCCCTTTGTTCCCCATGTTCCCGCTTTGTTGTCGCTTTGCTCCCCATGTTCCCGCTTTGTTCCCGATGTTCCCGCTTTGTTCTCGATGTTCCCGCTGTTTCTGATTTTAGAGATAGCCTACTTTTAGATATGATGTAACGCTATGAATTGGCTTGTTGTCACAACGCAAAGTTAATTGCAAATGGAATGATTTGAGGCCCGTGATGTTACTGCAAAGTGCAATAGACACGAAGAAAATTTGATTTTTCCCGGCCCCTTGGGGCCCAGCTCAATGATATCACTACAACATACTATAGAAAAACAAAGCTTAATTTTTACGGGCCCCTCACGGGGCCCGGGCCCCGGGGTAGTTGCCCTGGCTACCACCCCCTCTCGGCGGTCCTGGATTCATGATCGCAAAAACTTAAGTCTTTCTTGAAGGACTTAAGTTTCGCTTGGCTGTAAGATAACTCAAATGCAGGCACTTCCAAATTCAATGTAATCCAAGTAAAATTTTACTCCAAATGTCTTACCCATTATCTTTTTTAAAGTTGATGAAATAATCATCATCGGCAGCGGCAGATCTTTTCCCTGACGCTTTTTCTTCGAATCTCAGACATGTGTACATTTCAAAATCTCGAATGGCAGCTGCGATCTGTGTTTTTGCCTCTTCGTCTAAAATAAACAAATAATGTTACATAAAATACAATAAATTATCTTTTCGCAGCGTTAGGGTCTCAGGTGAGCAGAACAGACAGATAACACAAAAGAAAACAACAGTTGGTTTTGTTGGAGTACATGGAAGTGGTTCTTGGCTTAAAGCATCCCCCTTGTATAGAGTTCCTAGCGCAAAGCTTTGCTGCACTAGGATAACAATTGGAAACAAGTTTATGTTGTATAATGTTGTTAGCTAAGCATCGGCAATGGGCATTTAAGACCCAAGGCTTAGGATGCTTAGAGCTCAGTGAGTACGTTAAAGGGGTGAGCAGCCCCTAAGTACTCGAAAACTTACAAAAATAGCAAAGTCCATAGGAAGAAAAGTGTAAGAAAGAGAGAAGGGCGGAAAAAGTTTACATTAGAGCATTGAGTTGCAGGGAGTGTTAAGGCCCCGCAGCACTGCAATGCCGAGATATGCAACCAGTGTGAGGAGGGTGAAGGATGTTGTCTCTTGAGAAAATATTGAAATGCTTTGCTAAAATTTTAGAGCATCAGAGAGACGAGAGGTGAAAGCACCAAAAGGTGAATCTTATTTCTGTTCTCTACGCCTATGTCTGACTGAAGGTGATTTGGCTATAGACATTTTGGCCTTTCCTTTGCGTCATTGAAATTGCTGAAAAATGGGAATGATATTGCTACTTTAGTGCAAAAGACGATCAACTTTTGTCTATGATCATATTGAAATCATCGTTTTTGCTAGCTACAAACTATCTAAAGTTGCTAAAATTCCAATGATCTCTGAGAAATAATGGGAAAACCAGCAAAGGTATAAAATATTCTGTAAGTAATCACTGCTATGCGTTTTGATACCTCAGGGCAAGAAAGAAACATACCGGAAGACTTCTGTACTGTACTACTATGACGAGAGTCAACCTCAAGCCCACAAGTTACTCACCAGTCATTAGCAAGTAAACTCTTCATGCAGGAAACCCCGGTTTGATTCTCACAAAAGTTACAGATGAGCTCCAATAAGAACGAGAGGCATCTGGCATTGCGAATTTACTTGTGAGTTTATTCAGTATAAATTTGCATGCCAATTAATGTAATGATTTCAAATTTTTCAACCTCTGCTCTAATAAAGACCCACCGTTTATTAAATTTTGGACAATAATTGGCATCATTTTCCATTTGAGTAAAATTTAACACGGCACTCCTGGTAGAAACATGTAAAATTCATTTTAATGAATCTTCTGTACATAACTACGGATAGATGTTGTTAATGAGAGCAGTTTCTTTGCTTTTCTACAAAGTATCACAAGATATTCTGGAGTTATAAAACGCGGCTCTTTTGAACCTTCCACAAGGTAAATCTTGCTCTAACACCCAGCATCGTTTTTTCCAATCACAATTATCCTTACAGCGATGCGTTTCGGTAAAGGAGGCAGCTAGGGTACCTCCTTTGTCAAAAATACTAGACGTTTCGCCAAAATGGGTTTATCTTTCATTAAAAATTTCCCAACATAGGGGTCTGTTTTCGTAAAAAGTCTATGTTTATTGTGTTTTATACAATATGTGGAGTTGCCCTAGCTGTTAAACGGAGGTTAAATGTGGTCCATAAATTTGAGGTATTGCTTTTTGTTTTTCTAAACAGCAGGTAACAAAATCAAACAGTGGATATCAGTAGTTTCGGACCTTCCGGGTGGCGCGTCTATTATTTCAAACAATTAAGTACCCCCGGCTACGGAACATAAGGCCATGTACAAACCTTACAAGCTAAATAAAGTTCATTGCTAATAAATTTAAATCAAAATAAATTTTACTCACTCAAGCTGCTGTCTAACTTGTAACGAATTTTCTGACCCTTCCCTGGCTCTGGCCATTTATCACTGTCAAATGAGGTGACATCTCGTTTCCCGCCATTTTTATTTTTGTTTTGCTTCTTCCTTTCATCAAATTTTTCTTTTTGTTTGGGTGTGAGTCTCATATCTCCTTGGTAGAAAAATTTTTCTGGCAAAGAAATTTAGAGATTCATGAGCGAGACCAAAAGAAATTAATAATTTCATACTCTAAAGATCTATATAAAAAGTCAATGAAGCGGATTAAGTATATAAAACTTCATTTACTAACATTTTGGAAATATAATCGAAATAGCAAAGAATGGATACATCTAACTGTGCAAGATCTGACACCAGATTTCAATGTGGCACGGTGTTTCTTCTTCATTTCCAAGCTAAATATTGTTTGTGGCTCGTCAAGAGAATGAACAAAGACTCATTATTATTTCAAGGTAAACACTAAAAAGATCAAGTAATGCGTTTGTAGATGACTGCATGTACGATTTCTAGAACTGCTATCCCACAATGGCTTTCTATATTGTCTTGAGTTAGCTAAGTTCAGTTTATATGAAGTAATTCTTATTCCATGTCAACTTTTCAAAGACTTTCTTCGAAAATAAATTATAAAAATAAATCATCAAGACAGTCTAGACAAAGATGAGATTTTGGGCAGACCCTTGTGCAAAGCTTTTGAAACCACATCTTATTTTGTACAATCCCTTCGCAACAAAAAAGCACATCGTTTTAGAAATCTTTATCTTGTTAGTTTATACATAATGAAATAGTTTTAGAAATTTTTTGGCATTTTTTTTTGCTATTCAAAAACAAAACAAAAAATTCATATTCAAAAAATAAGTTTACGCGACATAAAATGGATTTTTATTAGAGGCACGGTTCTTCGTTCATAGCTAGGCTAGCATTTCCATCATGTTAACATAATTCTTTAGGTGTATGAAACTCCACGAAATGACTGCTTAAAACAAATCTTCCACCAAACCAATTTTTTCCTTTCACTCTTATTATGTTTGATAGTTCGAGATTCGGCAAATAGCATTTCAAAGGTCAATGGTCTCATTAAGGTGAATATTGGTGAAAAGGCTAGAGACATCAAAGCTGGCCATACAGAGATAACTATTAGTATCAAGTTCAGTTATTTCCGATACAAAGGAAAAGATTTTTTTACAGAAAAGTCGTTGCAAGCGAGTGGTTGGAGAACAGGAACCAGAAATTTAGCGAATTTATAGTTATATGAACTGACAGAAAGAATATGGGCAGAAAGAATATGACGAGCTAGATTGAGAAGCTTGTCCCTCAGAAAGCGAATAAGTTTATTTTCACGTTTTAAAGAAAGATCAAGAACGTCGCTGTCCAGTTAAGACAATTTAGATTAGTCAGAGAGAAAATTTTCAACTTTGTTAACATAATCAGAGCGGTTGAGAAGAACAACGCCATTGCCTTTAACAGGGCGTAGAATAACAATTTCTTTATGTCTAGAAAGGTTCTTCAAAGCGGCAAATAGACCTTTTCAAAGACATCTGAGTCGGGCGCGACATTTTTCTGGAAAATGGTAACCGTATCGAGTACGGGAATCCTCTCAACAGACAAAGACCTGAATGGCGGTCGTTACAGGAGAGATACTACAGAAAGTTTTGCTTCAAATTTACATTCAATGGGAGTAGAAGTGAAGGAAAGGATTCAAGTCCCAGTTTATCTGGTCTAGGATCAATTTAATTAAGTATTTTCTTTTCCGTTCTTTTAGTTAATGAAATCTTGTTTCCTGAGTCCCTGCAGATATTCCAAAAATTGCTGTCGCAGATTCCCTTTTCTGTCTTTTTCTTTAAAGGGTATGTGAATTTAATCAGATAATTATAATCAAACCAAGAAAAAGAGTTACGAACTTCTCAACTTCTCAACTAAATTGTTTTGTTCTTCAATTGTTAGCTTACATCCCCAAGGGAGACTTAGTACTTCAAGGTGACGTACCCGTTGAAAAATGCCATAAAACCAAAAAAACCTTGGCGGTAGTAGAAAATAGCTTTAGCGGTAGTGCCTTTTGGTACTAACTTTTCCTTAAGACCCAAAAAAACATAGGATGGTTGTTCGATGAAAAATAGTACTACTGTATGGCGAATACAAAAGAATAGTATTGCGATTTGGTGATTTTGCGATTGCTTATTATTAATTTAGCTGAATATATTGTATTATTCAATGACTTTGTGACGTCATCCATTGTCTTCAAAAAATGTGAAACACAAGTCACCTTACACCGGCTGGATTAGATAGAGTATCAAAATATACCCTAATTGCTGAATCTGCTTCTGCTACTTATTAATTGAGCCTTATAACTACTCAAACCGCTGATTGGATCAATTTCCCTTTCCCTGAGTTGCAGTAAATTGAAAATTTGCCTACCCTTAGCGGTAGTAAAATGCATAATTCGGGGCCCTAAATTTTCCAACGGGTACGTAACCTTGAACCACCAAGTCCCCCCCCCCTAGGCTTACATCTTGAAATCACTCGCATGAAAGAAATTCTTAAACTCGATTGCTTTCCCACTAGCCTCTGGTAGACTCGGTTATGAAAAATGTTTCTTGACAACAGATTTGTTACTTAAGCACCCCTAAATGTCACTCCCGATAAACCTTCTCTCTTACATTCTGCTTGCCAATTTTTGGTCATTACAGCTTACTAGTTAAGACTAAATTGACTCGCCTTCTTAAACAGTGTTATCCTGAAACCAAAGTCAATATTGTTTTTACACAACGCAAACGTATTTCTTCTTTCTTTCCTTTCAAAGATAAAATCCCACCTTACACTTGCTCTTCGATCGTTTACAAATTCACGTGTCCTGGCTGTAATGCCTTGCACTATGAGAAAACTTCCCGCAACCTTACAGTTGGATCTAGAGAGCATTTGGGAATAAATAACATGGTCAAAGCATAAAAGCCAGTGAATCTTCTATTTTTGAACACATCTCTCAGCCTGGTCATTCTGCTTCTCTTGAGGATTTTTCCATTCTTTCTAAAGCCAACAATTCATTCCATCTTATTATTGATAAAAGCCTATTTATTTTACGTGACCACCCGCTTCTTAACTCTCAACAGTCTTCCATCCCCTTGAATTATTCTAAGGCCTGTTTCATACGTCGTGCCGTGTCGCGTCGTACCGAGTAAATTTTGACTGATTTCAGGTGGTTCGGCGCGGCGCAACTGGTATGCAACCAATTTCACACTCGTTCGGGTCGACCCAGAGCGACGTATGAAACCAAACCAGTCGCGCCGCGCCGTACCGTTCTTACAAATTTGCACAGACATATGAAATTCAGCGGTTTTGCTTTCAAAATATAGTTCCAGGAAAAAGTCCTTGTAAAGTGAAAAGATCTTTGTTGACAATACTCACAATGATTTTGGTGTGGTACGGCACGCCTAGAAATATGCCTTATGAAGCAGAGGGGCACCCAGCCGAACAATAGTAGAACTAAATTTCTGTTAGTTCCGCACGGCACGGCTCGACGTATGAAACAGGCCTTATGCCCTGTTTAGGCTTGCACATTTTTCCTTTCACTCGGTTTTCTTTGTTATAAGTCTCTAGGTACCTTATAACTTAAACTTTCCGTAATTTTTTTTAGATTGGTAATTGTTTCCCCTTCTAATGATCATTATCTTGAAAAAGTATAACATAACTTAACATTTTACATTTAGTTTAACTGATGATGGACCTCTGAAAGGTCCGAAAAGTATCATAATGGATTTTTCGAAATAAGTTGCTAATGTAGTGAATAATTAAAATGAGTTTGTCTTGAAATATGTAACACGAATAACTCAAATTTTATCGTCGTATAGTTCTTCATTCTCAAATCTACTAAACTTTCCGTTTGCATGGCGTAATTTGATACTCACTTTTAAGCGGGTCATCGTCATTTTCTTCAGCTAGCCTTTCTTTTTTCTTCTGCTCAGGAGACTCAGGTCTTTTATCACCTTAAAAATATGGTTAGTGAGCATGTAGTTCTGTGAATAATACTTACGGTGGTACATTAAGTGCAAAAAAATTCGGCTTTTAAGTTCGGTGAAAAGAGTAGCTACATGGAAAATTTTCCCGCCAGAAGTTTTGTAGTCACTATAGATTTATAGCACCAGCATATCAAAAAAATATAAAAAGCGCGTTTTTTTGTTTCTAATACTTTCATTTCTTTCCTTTATTACTGTCAGCTATTCAAACATTGTCATCATCGTCAATTATCATCATCGTCGTCATAATCATCATCATCATTAACGTTCTCGATATCGCTTCTGTCGTCCTCTCTGCCATTGCTACAGCAGCATAACGGCATGCCTTTCTTTGTTCAAAAACACAGCAGCAAGTTCCCATATCAGCAACTTGCAATTTAGGAAAAAAGCATTTTAGCCATTAGATCATTCGGAGACTACAATACAAGCTCTTGCAATCTATTCGATCTTGCGGTATTAAATCTCTTATCTTTACCGTCAATATACTGTAGAGGAGGCTCGTGCCTCTATTGTTTTAAGCTGGGATTTTGCGAGGCACGTCTGGACGATACATTTGTGTAAAAGGACCGGAATGAGAGCGCTCGTGTGCAGAGCATTTTCGGATTTGTATTGTACTGGTGGAAGTTTGCGGCGGGATTCGAAAGGCAGCAAAAACTCGTATAAATAAGGATAAAAAACCATAAATTCATTCGCATTTCATCGGATTACACAGAACTTCGACGGCCTTCTTCGAAACTTCGGAACACAATTGTATCCCATTGATTTTTATCCAGTATATTATGAGGGTGGTTTAGCTAATAGTCCAAGTACTAAAATGGCAAATTATTTAAATGAGGACTGAATTGTTTACTTACAAATAGATTTTTGCTTAAAAAATCGTGTAAACATGGTCAAAAAAAGAGAATTAATTTTCAAGCAAATAAAAATCTCAATAGCATACCTTGTCCTCTTCCGCAAATTTCTGCCACGTGAGATTTGCAATCAATCTCAAAATTTAACGCAAAAAAAAGAAACAATGGCACCAAAATTACTCCAGTGGGCACCATCTTGGCAGCAATACGGTTAGCTGTTTATCTTAATCTACAAGATAAACTACACAAATAAACGATGAAATGCTTGAATTATTTATTTATGACTAAATACTGTTTGCATGACCTTCATTCAAAAGGGTGACTAGCCAAAAACCTGCATCTTTAAAGGACCTACTCTAAAAGTTTACCACAAAAAGAGCAGAAGAGAAGGGTTTGAGACTTTTTATCACGGGTTAAAAGCGACAAAATGAAAATGTCTTTTAACTGAACTGCAATTTCTGTTTTCGTTAAAAAAATGAAATCGGCTAAAAAACGAAAACTAAAAAATGAAAAATGCGGGGCATCAGGAGCTAGATTACCATGCATTTTTCAATGAACCATGAACTTCACTTCACATTTGCTCCTAAATTCTCAACTGGCGATTGATGTACCGTGCAATCTTATTGTTTGAATCAAGACTTGCCGTGAACCTTGAAATAGTACATGCTTTAAAGTCAATAGCTTCTTGTTGACTTTTAGAACCATGCAAATGGAATAAAGTTGCTCGGTCAAAAGGTTAACCAACTCTTTTGTTTTCAGAAACCCGTAAACAAAAACAAGCAAGATGTTTTTCATAATAAACAAGATCTCAGAATAACTCAAAAAAGCGAAATAAACAAATTCTACACTTAAAGCAATTTCTCCCCGAAAATGTAGTGCCACGATCCCGCACACATAAAGTCCCACTTTCTTTTTCAATATATTGACAAGATTGGGTGAAAAATAAGCAATTTACGTCGGCAAATTTATAGAAAATAGCCTTTTTTATAAAAAGGAATAAATCATTTATGCAGCGATTAGGTGAATATGATCGAGAGGTTTGTGCAAAGAAACTATAATATAAAGTAGAGGTCCGATGAAGAGATAAATACTGTAACTCATATGAAAAACAGCCATTCGAAGCCAATCTGGAGATGGTGCATTGAAAAATTTTCTGCGGAGAATGCCCCCAGACCCCCCTAGATGGGCACAGCTTCGGTGCACTAAGCGCCTTGGCGCATTTCATTCCATTTTTAACATTTTCGTTTATTCTTTCCAGTAAGGCCCCCCTAGTTGTCTTTCCAGCTCTACACCACTGGTCCATCCCCCTTTCGTCACTTATGTCTCTATTTTTTACATTTCGTAGCATTGACTCTCAAACGATCGTCACGTTTGGTTTCTGATACTGCATTCCGATTACTAATTTGACCGTCATTTTCATGAAAATTATAAAGCATTTCTTATTTGAGTTAGAGCGGGAGTGAGCGTTCTGATCCTGTTGGGCCTCTTTCCAGGGTCTCTGTGCCATTTCGAGGCTGTCGTGTGCATAAAGGGCTGAAAAATTGTTGAAAATTTCTCACTCATATCTGCAAAATTTCGCACCTGCCCTCCCATTCCTGTGTGCTGGTGGCCATAACGTTCTGGCATGCCTTGTACACAGGCTAACGAGAAAAATAGGTTTTTCTTCACCAAACCCCAACCTTTTGGATGAAATTTGGATTATTTGCAACAGGGCCTGTGTAAATCCACCCTACTTGCTTCTATGATGACAGAACACAGGCCATCATGCTATCTTGTTATGTTAGACATAAGGCTCAACAGCCCTGAGGGGCATGGCCAAAATTAATGGTGGCTCGGAAATTTGGGATTGTGGTTGCGAACGACAAAGCTTTAAAAGATGATTACATTGTTTTTGCAAGCCTCTGCTTTGTTCTGAACTTCTGTCTTAAAGCATTTGCCATGGTTGTATTCGACCACAGCAAGCTTCTGCTTACCATATGGACAACAACTTCGTTGTTGATTTTAGACAATTTTGCTGTTCATCAATAGCGTGTTTTCATCTCACACTGGATGTCCGTAGCTTCACCCATAACTTTAACCAACCGATTGCGCAAAGAGACATAATATACAAAAAGATTTAAGTTAAATAAAATTTGGAATTGGTTTGGTTACTGCAAATATAAAAAAGAAGCCAAAAAACGTCCCTGGATGGGCTTGAACCATCAACCTTTCGGTTAACAGCCGAACGCGCTAACCGATTGCGCCACAGAGACCTGTTTGTAAAAGAAAGTTTCAAGCTATTCAATGTGGAATTGGATTGTTTAATGAAAATATGAAACAGAAGCCAAAACGTCCCTGGATGGGCTTGAACCATCAACCTTTCGGTTAACAGCCGAACGCGCAAACCGATTGCACCACAGAGACCTGGCAGTGAGACAAATTTTCAAGCTATTCAATGCAGAATTGGATTGTTTACTGAAAATATAGAACAGAAGCTTAAAAAAGTCCCTGGATGGGCTTCAACCATCAACCTCTCGGTTAACAGCTGAACGCGCTAACAGATTGCGCCACAAAGACTGTTTGTGAGACAAAGTTTCAAGCTTTTCAATTTGGAATTGGTTTGTTTAATGAAAATATAAAACAGACGTCCCTGGATGGGCTTGAACCATCAACCTTTCGGTTAACAGCCGAACGCGCTAACCGATTGCGCCACAGAGACTTGACAGACAGACAAATTTTCAAGCTATTCAATGTGAAATTGGTTTGTTTAATGAAAATATAAAACAGAAGCCAAAAAACGTCCCTGGATGGGCTTGAACCATCAACCTTTCGGTTAACAGCCGAACGCGCTAACCGATTGCGCCATAGAGGCCTGTTTGTAAGACAAAGTTTCAAGCTATTCAATGTGGAATTGGTTTGCTTAATGAAAATATGAAACAGAAGCCAAAAAACGTCCCTGGATGGGCTTGAACCATCAACCTTTCGGTTAACATCCGAACGCGTTAACCGATTGCGCCACAGAGACCTGTTTGTAAAACAAAGTTTCAAGTTATTAAATGTGGAATTGGTTTGCTTAATGAAAATATGAAACAGAAGCCAAAAACGTCCCTGGATGCGCTTGAACCATCAACCTTTCGGTTAACAGCCGAACGCGCTAACCGATTGCGCCACAGAGACCTGTTTGTGAGACAAAGTTTCAAGCTATTCAATGCAGAATTGGTTTGTTTAATGAAAATACAAGACCGAAGCCAAAGGACGTCCCTGGATGGGCTTGAACCATCAACCTTTCGGTTAAAAGCCGAACGCGCTAACCGATTGCGCCAGAGAGACCTGTTTGTGAGACAAAGTTGCAAGCTATTCAATGCAGAGTAGGTTTTTTTACTGAAAATATAAAACAGAAGCCAAACAACGCCCTTGGATGTGCTAGAACCATAAACCTTTCGGTTAACAGCTGAACGCGCTAACGGATTGCGCCACAGAGACCTGACAGTGAGACAAATTTTCAAGCTATTCAATGCAGAATTGGATTGTTTACTGAAAATATAGAACAGAAGCTTAAAAACGTCCCTAGATGGGCTTGAACCATCAACCTCTCGGTTAACAGCAGAACGCGCTAACCAATTGCGCCACAGAGACCTGTTTGTGAGACAAAGTTTCAAGCTATTCAATGTGGAATTGGTTTGCTTAATGAAAATATAAAACAGAAGCCAAAAAACGTCCCTGGATGGGCTTGAACCATCAACCTTTCGGTTAACAGCCGAACGCGCTAACCGATTGCGCCACAGAGACCTGTTTCTAAGACAAAGTTTCAAGCTATTCAATGTGGAATTGGTTTATTTACTGAAAATATAAAACAGAAGCCAAAAACCTCCCTGGATTGGCTTGAATTATCAACCTTTCGGTTAACAGCCGAACGCGCTAACCGATTGCGCCACAGAGACCTGTTTGTAAGACAAAGTTTGAAGCTATTCAATGTGGAATTGGTTTGTTTAATGAAAATATTAAACAGAAGCCAAAAACGTCCCTGGATGGGCTTGAACCATCAACCTTTCGGTTAACATCCGAACTCGCTAACCGATTGCGCCACAGAGACCTGTTTGTAAGACAAAGTTTCAAGCTATTCAATGTGGAATTGGTTTGCTTAATGAAAATATGAAACAGAAGCCAAAAAACGTCCCTGGATGGGTTTGAACCATCAACCTTTCGGTTAACAGCCGAACGCGCTAACCGATTGCGCCACAGAGACCTGTTTGTAAGACAAAGTTTCAAGCTATGAAATGTGGAATTGGTTTGTTTAATGAAAATATAAAACAGAAGCCAAAAAACGACCCTGGATGGGCTTGAACCATCAACCTTTCGGTTAACAGCCGAACGCGCTAACCGATTACGCCACAGAGACCTGACAGTGACACAAATTTTCAAGCTATTCAATGCAGAATTGGTTTATTTACTGAAAATATAAAACAGAAGCCAAAAACGTCCCTGGATTGGCTTGAATTATCAACCTTTCGGTTAACAGCCGAACGCGCTAACCGATTGCGCCACAGAGACCTGTTTGTAAGACAAAGTTTGAAGCTATTCAATGTGGAATTGGTTTGTTTAATGAAAATATTAAACAGAAGCCAAAAACGTCCCTGGATGGGCTTGAACCATCAACCTTTCGGTTAACATCCGAACTCGCTAACCGATTGCGCCACAGAGACCTGTTTGTAAGACAAAGTTTCAAGCTATTCAATGTGGAATTGGTTTGCTTAATGAAAATATGAAACAGAAGCCAAAAAACGTCCCTGGATGGGTTTGAACCATCAACCTTTCGGTTAACAGCCGAACGCGCTAACCGATTGCGCCACAGAGACCTGTTTGTAAGACAAAGTTTCAAGCTATGAAATGTGGAATTGGTTTGTTTAATGAAAATATAAAACAGAAGCCAAAAAACGACCCTGGATGGGCTTGAACCATCAACCTTTCGGTTAACAGCCGAACGCGCTAACCGATTACGCCACAGAGACCTGACAGTGACACAAATTTTCAAGCTATTCAATGCAGAATTGGTTTATTTACTGAAAATATAAAACAGAAGCCAAAAACGTCCCTGGATTGGCTTGAATTATCAACCTTTCGGTTAACAGCCGAACGCGCTAACCGATTGCGCCACAGAGACCTGTTTGTAAGACAAAGTTTGAAGCTATTCAATGTGGAATTGGTTTGTTTAATGAAAATTTGAAACAGAAGCCAAAAACGTCCCTGGATGGGCTTGAACCATCAACGTTTCGGTTAACAGCCGAACGCGCTAACGGATTGCGGCACAGAGACTTGACAGTGAGACAAATGATCAAGCTATTCAATGTGGAATTGGTTTGTTTAATGAAAAGCTATGAAATGTGGAATTGGTTTGTTTAATGAAAATATGAAACAGAAGAACGTCCCTGGATGGGCTTGAAAAACGTTAACAGCCGAACCCTGGATGGGCTTGAACCATATCAAAAGAAGGACAAAAACCTTTCGGTTAACAGCCGAGCGCGCTAACCGATTGCACCACAGAGACCTGTTTGTAAGACAAAGCCACAGAGACCTGTTTGTAAGACAAAGCTTCAAGCTATTCAATGTGGAATTGGTTTGTTTAATGAAAATATGAAACAGAAGCCAAAAAACGTCCCTGGATGGGCTTGAACCATCAACCTTTCGGTTAACAGCCGAACGCGCTAACCGATTGCGCCACAGAGACATGTCTGTGAGACAAAGTTTTAAGCTATTCAATGCAGAATTAGTTTACTGAAAATATAGAACAGAAGCCAAAAAACGTCCCTGGGTGGGCTTGAACCATCAACCTTTCGGTTAACAGCCGAACGCGCTAACGGATTGCGCCACAGAGACTTGACAGTGAGACAAATTTTCAAGCTATTCAATGTGGAATTGGTTTGTTTAATGAAAATATAAAAAAAAGGACAAAAAACGTCCCTGGATGGGCTTGAACCATTAACCTTTCGGTTAACAGCCGAGCGCGCTAACCGATTGCACCACAGAGACCTGTTTGTAAGACAAAGCTTCAAGCTATTCAATGTGGAATTGGTTTGTTTAATGAAAATATGAAACAGAAGCCAACAAAAATCCCTGGATGGGCTTGAACCATCAAGCTTTCGGTTAACAGCCGAACGCGCTAACCGATTGCGCCACAGAGACCTGCTTGTGAGACAAAGTTAGAAGCTATTCAATGCAGAATTGGTTTGTTTAATGAAAATACAAGACCGAAGCAAAAACAAAGTCCCTGGATGGGCTTGAACCATCAACCTTTCGGTTAACAGCCGAACGCGCCAACCGATTGCGCCACAGAGACCTGGTTGTAAGACAAAGTTTCAAGCTATTAAATGTGGAATTGGTTTGTTTAATGAGAATATGAAACAGAAGCCAAAAAACGACCCTGGATGGGCTTGAACCATCAACCTTTCGGTTAACAGCCGAACGCGCTAACCGATTGCGCCACAGAGACCTGTTTGTAAGACAAAGTTTCAAGCTATTCAATGCAGAGTTGGTTTGTCTACTGAAAATATAAAACAGAAGCCAAACAACGTCCTTGGATGTGCTTGAACCATCAACCTTTCGGTTAACAGCTGAATGCGCTAACGGATTGCGCCACAGAGACTTGACAGTGAGACAAATTTTCAAGCTATTCAATGTGGAATTGGTTTGTTTAATGAAAATATAAAAAGAAGGACAAAAAACGTCCCTCAATGGGCTTGAATCATCAACCTTTCGGTTAACAGCCGAACGCGCTAACCGATTGCGCCACAGAGACTTGACAGTGAGACAAATTTTAAAGCTATTCAATGTGGAATTGGTTTGTTTAATGAAAATATAAAAAAAAGGACAAAAAACATCCCTGGATGGGCTCGAACCATCAACCTTTCGGTTAACAGCCGAACGCGCCAACCGATTGCGCCACAGAGACCTGTTTGTAAGACAAAGTTTCAAGCTATTCAATGTGGAATAGGTTTGTTTAATGAGAATATGAAACAGAAGCCAAAAAACGTCCCTGGGTGGGCTTGAACCATCAACCTTTCGGTTAACAGCCGAACGCGCTAACCGATTGCGCCACAGAGACATGTTTCTAAGACAAAGTTTCAAGCTATTCAATGTCAAATTGGTTTGTTTAATGGAAATATAAAACAGAAGCCAAAAAACGCCCCTGGATGGGCTTGAACCATCAACCTTTCGGTTAACAGCCGAACGCACTAACCGATTGCGCCACAGAGACTTGACAGTGAGACAAATTTTAAAGCTATTCAATGTGGAATTGGTTTGTTTAATGAAAATATAAAAAAAAGGACAAAAAACATCCCTGGATGGGCTTGAACCATCAACCTTTCGGTTAACAGCCGAACGCGCCAACCGATTGCGCCACAGAGACCTGTTTGTAAGACAATGTTTCAAGCTATTCAATGTGGAATTGGTTTGTTTAATGAGAATATGAAACAGAAGCCAAAAAACGTCCCTGGATGGGCTTGAACCATCAACCTTTCGGTTAACAGCCGAACGCGCTAACCGATTGCGCCACAGAGACCTGTTTGTAAGACAAAGTTTCAAGCTATTCAATGTGGAATTGGTTTGTTTAATGAAAATATGAAACAGAAGCCAAAAACGTCCCTGGATGGGCTTCAACCATCAACCTTTCGGTTAACATCCGAACGCGCTAACCGACTGCGCCACAGAGACCTGTTTGTCAGACAAAGTTAGAAGCTATTCAATGCAGAATTGGTTTGTTTAATGAAAATACAAGACCGAAGCAAAACAACGTCCCTGGATGGGCTTGAACCATCAACCTTTCGGTTAACAGCCGAACGCGCTAACAGATTGCGCCACAGATACCTGTTTGTAAGACAAACTTTCAAGCTTTTCAATGTGGAATTGGTTTGTTTAATGAAAATATGAAACAGAAGCCAAAAACGTCCTTGGACGGGCTTGAACCATCAACCTTTCGGTTAACATCCGAACGCGCTAACCGACTGCGCCACAGAGACCTGTTTGCCAGACAAAGTTAGAAGCTATTCAATGCAGAATTGGTTTGTTTAATGAAAATACAAGACCGAAGCAAAACAACGTCCCTGGATGGGCTTGAACCATCAACCTTTCGGTTAACAGCCGAACGCGCTAACCGATTGCACCACAGAGACCTGTTTGTGAGACAAAGTTTCAAGCTATTCAATGCAGAGTTGGTTTGTTTACTGAAAATATAAAACAGAAGCCAAAGAACCATCAACCTTTCGGTTAACAGCAGAACGCGCTAACGGATTGCGCCACAGAGACTTGACAGTGAGACAAATTTTCAAGCTATTCAATGTGGAATTGGTTTGTTTAATGAAAATATAAAAAAGAAGGACAAAAACGTCCCTGGATGGGCTTGAACCATTAACCTTTCGGTTAACAGCCGAGCGCGCTAACCGATTGCACCACAGAGACCTGTTTGTAAGACAAAGCTTCAAGCTATTCAATGTGAAATTGGTTTGTTTAATGAAAATATGAAACAGAAGCCAACAAAAATCCCTGGATGGGCTTGAACCATCAACCTTTCGGTTAACAGCCGAACGCGCTAACCGATTGCGCCACAGAGACCTCCTTGTGAGACAAAGTTAGAAGCTATTCAATGCAGAATTGGTTTGTTTAATGAAAATACAAGACCGAAGCAAAACAAAGTCCCTGGATGGGCTTGAACCATCAACCTTTCGGTTAACAGCCGAACGCGCCAACCGATTGCGCCACAGAGACCTGTTTGTAAGACAAAGTTTCAAGCTATTCAATGTGGAATTGGTTTGTTTAATGAGAATATGAAACAGAAGCCAAAAAACGTCCCTGGATGGGCTTGAACCATCAACCTTTCGGTTAACAGCCGAACGCGCTAACCGATTGCGCCACAGAGACCTGTTTGTAAGACAAAGTTTCCAGCTATTCAATGCAGAGTTGGTTTGTCTACTGAAAATATAAAACAGAAGCCAAACAACGTCCTTGGATGTGCTTGAACCATCAACCTTTCGGTTAACAGCTGAGTGCGCTAACGGATTACGCCACAGAGACTTGACAGTGAGACAAATTTTCAAGCTATTCAATGTGGAATTGGTTTGTTTAATGAAAATATAAAAAAGAAGGACAAAAAACGTCCCTGAATGGGCTTGAACCATCAACCTTTCGGTTAACAGCCGAACGCGCTAACCGATTGCACCACAGAGACCTGTTTGTAAGACAAAGTTTCAAGCTATTCAATGTGGAATTGGTTTGTTTAATGAAAATATAAAACAGAAGCCAAAAAACGACCCTGGATGGGCTTGAACCATCAACCTTTCGGTTAACAGCCGAACGTGTTAACCGATTGCGCCACAGAGACCTGTTTGTAAGACAAAGTTTCAAGCTATTCAATATGGAATTGGTTTGTTTAATGAAAATATGAAACAGAAGCCAAAAAACGTCCCTGGATGGGTTTGAACCATCAACCTTTCGGTTAACAGCCGAACGTGCTAACCGATTGCGCCACAGAGACCTGTTTGTAAGACAAAGTTTCAAGCTATGAAATGTGGAATTGGTTTGTTTAATGAAAATATAAAACAGAAGCCAAAAAACGACCCTGGATGGGCTTGAACCATCAAACTTTCGGTTAACAGCCGAACGCGCTAACCGATTACGCCACAGAGACCTGACAGTGAGACAAATTTTTAAGCTATTCAATGCAGAATTGGTTTATTTACTGAAAATATAAAACAGAAGCCAAAAACGTCCCTGGATGGGCTTGAACCATCAACCTTTCGGTAAACAGCCGAACGCGCTAACCGATTGCGCCACAGAGACCTGTTTGTAAGACAAAGTTTGAAGTTATTCAATGTGGAATTGGTTTGTTTAATGAAAATATTAAACAGAAGCCAAAAACGTCCCTGGATGGGCTTGAACCATCAACCTTTCGGTTAACATCCGAACTCGCTAACCGATTGCGCCAGAGGGACCTGTTTGTAAGATAAAGTTTCAAGCTATTCAATGTGGAATTGGTTTGCTTGATGAAAATATGAAACGAAAGCCAAAAACGTCCCTGGATGGGCTTGAACCATCAACCTTTCGGTTAACAGCCGAACGCGCTAACCGATTGCGCCACAGAGACCTGACAGTGACACAAATTTTCAAGCTATTCAATGCAGAATTGGTTTATTTACTAAAAATATAAAACAGAAGCCAAAAACGTCCCTGGATTGGCTTGAATTATCAACCTTTCGGTTAACAGCAGAACGCGCTAACCGATTGCGCCACAGAGACCTGTTTGTGAGACAAAGTTTCAAGCTATTCAATGCAGAGTTGGTTTGTTTACTGAAAATATAAAACAGAAGCCAAACAACGTCCTTGGATGTGCTTGAACCATCAACATTTCGGTTAACAGCTGAACGCGCTGACGGATTTCGCCACAGAGACTTGACAGTGAGACAAATTTTCAAGCTATTCAATGTGGAATTGGTTTGTTTAATGAAAATATAAAAAAGAAGGACAAAAAACGTCCCTGGACGGGCTTGAACCATCAACCTTTCGGTTAACATCCGAACGCGCTAACCGACTGCGCCACAGAGACCTGTTTGTCAGACAAAGTTAGAAGCTATTCAATGCAGAATTGGTTTGTTTAATGAAAATACAAGACCGAAGCAAAACAACGTCCCTGGATGGGCTTGAACCATCAACCTTTCGGTTAACAGCCGAACGCGCTAACCGATTGCACCACAGAGACCTGTTTGTGAGACAAAGTTTCAAGCTATTCAATGCAGAGTTGGTTTGTTTACTGAAAATATAAAACAGAAGCCAAACAACGTCCTTGGATGTGCTTGAACCATCAACCTTTCGGTTAACAGCAGAACGCGCTAACGGATTGCGCCACAGAGACTTGGCAGTGAGACAAATTTTCAAGCTATTCAATGTGGAATTGGTTTGTTTAATGAAAATATAAAAAAGAAGGACAAAAAACGTCCCTCGATGGGCTTGAACCATTAACCTTTCGGTTAACAGCCGAGCGCGCTAACCGATTGCACCACAGAGACCTGTTTGTAAGACAAAGCTTCAAGCTATTCAATGTGGAATTGGTTTTGTTTAATGAAAATATGAAACAGAAGCCAACAAAAATCCCTGGATGGGCTTGAACCATCAACCTTTCAGTTAACAGCCGAACGCGCTAACCGATTGCGCCACAGAGACCTGCTTGTGAGACAAAGTTAGAAGCTATTCAATGCAGAATTGGTTTGTTTAATGAAAATACAAGACCGAAGCAAAACAAAGTCCCTGGATGGGCTTGAACCATCAACCTTTCGGTTAACAGCCGAACGCGCCAACCGATTGCGCCACAGAGACCTGTTTGTAAGACAAAGTTTCAAGCTATTCAATGTGGAATTGGTTTGTTTAATGAGAATATGAAACAGAAGCAAAAAAACGTCCCTGGATGGGCTTGAACCATCAACCTTTCGGTTAACAGCCGAACGCGCTAACCGATTGCGCCACAGAGACCTGTTTGTAAGACAAAGTTTCAAGCTATTCAATTTGGAATTGGTTTGTTTAATGAAAATATGAAACAGAAGCCAAAAACGTCCCTGGATGGGCTTGAACCATCAACCTTTCGGTTAACATCCGAACGCGCTAGCCGACTGCGCCACAGAGACCTGTTTGTCAGACAAAGTTAGAAGCTATTCAATGCAGAATTGGTTTGTTTAATGAAAATACAAGACCGAAGCAAAACAACGTCCCTGGATGGGCTTGAACCATCAACCTTTCGGTTAACAGCCGAACGCGCTAACCGATTGCGCCACAGAGACCTGTTTGTGAGACAAAGTTTCAAGCTATTCAATTCAGAGTTGGTTTGTTTACTGAAAATATAAAACAGAAGCCAAACAACGTCCTTGGATGTGCTTGAACCATCAACCTTTCGGTTAACAGCTGAACGCGCTGACGGATTGCGCCACAGAGACTTGACTGTGAGACAAATTTTCAAGCTATTCAATGTGGAATTGGTTTGTTTAATGAAAATATAAAAAAGAAGGACAAAAAACGACCCTGGATGGGCTTGAACCATCAACCTTTCGGTTAACAGCCGAACGTGCTAACCGATTGCGCCACAGAGACCTGTTTGTAAGACAAAGTTTCAAGCTATTCAATGTGGAATTGGTTTGTTTAATGAAAATATGAAACAGAAGCCAAAAACGTCCTTGGACGGGCTTGAACCATCAACCTTTCGGTTAACATCCGAACGCGATAACCGATTACGCCACAGACACCTGACAGTGAGACAAATTTTCAAGCTATTCAATGCAGAATTGGTTTATTTACTGAAAATATAAAACAGAAGCCAAAAACGTCCCTGGATGGGCTTGAACCATCAACCTTTCGGTAAACAGCCGAACGCGCTAACCGATTGCGCCACAGAGACCTGTTTGTAAGACAAAGTTTGAAGCTATTCAATGTGGAATTGGTTTGTTTAATGAAAATATTAAACAGAAGCCAAAAACGTCCCTGGATGGGCTTGAACCATCAACCTTTCGGTTAACATCCGAACTCGCTAACCGATTGCGCCACAGGGACCTGTTTGTAAGACAAAGTTTCAAGCTATTCAATGTGGAATTGGTTTGCTTAATGAAAATACGAAACAAAAGCCAAAAACGTCCCTGGATGGGCTTGAACCATCAACCTTTCGGTTAACAGCCGAACGCGCTAACCGATTGCGCCACAGAGACCTGTTTGTGAGACAAAGTTAGAAGCTATTCAATGCAGAGTTGGTTTGTTTACTGAAAATATAAAACAGAAGCCAAACAACGTCCTTGGATGTGCTTGAACCATCAAACTTTCGGTTAACAGCTGAACGCGCTGACGGATTGCGCCACAGAGACTTGACAGTGAGACAAATTTTCAAGCTATTCAATGTGGAATTGGTTTGTTTAATGAAAATATAAAAAAGAAGGACAAAAAACTTCCCTGGATGGGCTTGAACCATCAACCTTTCGGTTAACAGCCGAACGAGCTAACCGATTGCGCCACAGAGACCTGTTCGTAAGACAAAGTTTCAAGCTATCCAATGCAGAATTGGTTTGTTTAATGAAAATATAAAAAAGAAGGACAAAAAACGTCCCTGGATGGGCTTGAACCATCAACCTTTCGGTTAACAGCCGAACGCGCTAACCGATTGCGCCACAGAGACCTGTTTGTTAGACAAAGTTTCAAGCTATTCAATGTGGAATTGGTTTGTTTAATGAAAATATAAAACAGAAGCCAAAAAACGACCCTGGATGGGCTAGAACCATCAACCTTTCGGTTAACAGCCGAACGCGCTAACCGATTACGCCACAGAGACCTGACAGTGAGGCAAATTTTCAAGCTATTCAATGCAGAATTGGTTTATTTACTGAAAATATAAAACAGAAGCCAAAAACGTCCCTGGATGGGCTTGAACCATCAACCTTTCGGTAAACAGCCGAACGCGCTAACCGATTGCGCCACAGAGACCTGTTTGTAAGACAAAGTTTGAAGCTATTCAATGTGGAATTGGTTTGTTTAATGAAAATATTAAAAAGAAGCCAAAAACGTCCCTGGATGGGCTTGAACCATCAACCTTTCGGTTAACATCCGAACTCGCTAACCGATTGCGCCACAGGGACCTGTTTGTAAGACAAAGTTTCAAGCTATTCAATGTGGAATTGGTTTGCTTAATGAAAATATGAAACAAAAGCCAAAAACGTCCCTGGATGGGCTAGAACCATCAACCTTTCGGTTAACAGCCGAACGCGCTAACCGATTACGCCACAGAGACCTGACAGTGAGACAAATTTTCAAGCTATTCAATGCAGAATTGGTTTATTTACTGAAAATATAAAACAGAAGCCAAAACGTCCCTGGATGGGCTTGAACCATCAACCTTTCGGTTAACAGCCGAACGCGCTAACCGATTGCGCCACAGAGACCTGTTTGTAAGACAAAGTTTCAAGCTATTCAATGTGGAATTGGTTTGTTTAATGAAAATATAAAACAGAAGCCAAAAAACGACCCTGGATGGGCTTGAACCATCAACCTTTCGGTTAACAGCAGAACGCGCTAACCGATTGCGCCACAGAGACCTGTTTGTAAGACAAAGTTTCAAGCTATTCAATGTGGAATTGGTTTGTTTAATGAAAATATAAAACAGAAGCCAAAAAACGTCCCTGGATGGGCTTGAACCATCAACCTTTCGGTTAACAGCCGAACGCGCTAACCGATTGCGCCACAGAGACATGTTTGTAAGACAAAGTTTCAAGCTATTCAATGTGGAATTGGTTTGTTTAATGAAAATATAAAACAGAAGCCAAAAAACGTCCCTGGATGGGCTTGAACCATCAACCTTTCGGTTAACAGCCGAACGCGCTAACCGATTGCGCCACAGAGACTTGACAGTGAAACAAAATTTCAGGCTATTCAATGTGGAATTGGTTTGTTTAATGATAATATAAAACAAAAGAAAAAAAACGTCCCTGGATGGGCTTCAACCATCAACCTTTCGGTTAACAGCGGAACGCGCTAACCGATTGGGCCACAGAAACCTGCCAGTGAGACAAATTTTCAAGCTATTCAATGCAGAACTGGATTGTTTACTGAAAATATAGAACAGAAGCTTAAAAACGTCCCTGGATGGGCTTGAACCATTAACCTTTCGGTTAACAGCCGAGCGCGCTAACCGATTGCACCACAGAGACCTGTTTGTAAGACAAAGCTTCAAGCTATTCAATGTGGAATTGGTTTGTTTAATGAAAATATGAAACAGAAGCCAACAAAAATCCCTGGATGGGCTTGAACCATCAACCTTTCGGTTAACAGCCGAACGCGCTAACCGATTGCGCCACAGAGACCTGTTTGTAAGACAAAGTTTCAAGCTATTCAATGCAGAGTTGGTTTGTCTACTGAAAATATAAAACAGAAGCCAAACAACGTCCTTGGATGTGCTTGAACCATCAACCTTTCGGTTAACAGCTGAATGCGCTAACGGATTGCGCCACAGAGACTTGACAGTGAGACAAATTTTCAAGCTATTCAATGTGGAATTGGTTTGTTTAATGAAAATATAAAAAAGAAGGACAAAAAACGTCCCTGAATGGGCTTGAACCATCAACCTTTCGGTTAACAGCCGAACGCGCTAACCGATTGCGCCACAGAGACCTGTTTGTAAGACAAAGTTTCAAGCTATTCAATGTGGAATTGGTTTGTTTAATGAAAATATAAAACAGAAGCCAAAAAACGACCCTGGATGGGCTTGAACCATCAACCTTTCGGTTAACAGCCGAACGTGCTAACCGATTGCGCCACAGAGACCTGTTTGTAAGACAAAGTTTCAAGCTATTCAATGTGGAATTGGTTTGTTTAATGAAAATATGAAACAGAAGCCAACAAAAATCCCTGGATGGGCTTGAACCATCAACCTTTCGGTTAACAGCCGAACGCGCTAACCGATTGCGCCACAGAGACCTGTTTGTAAGACAAAGTTTCAAGCTATTCAATGCAGAGTTGGTTTGTCTACTGAAAATATAAAACAGAAGCCAAACAACGTCCTTGGATGTGCTTGAACCATCAACCTTTCGGTTAACAGCTGAATGCGCTAACGGATTGCGCCACAGAGACTTGACAGTGAGACAAATTTTCAAGCTATTCAATGTGGAATTGGTTTGTTTAATGAAAATATAAAAAAGAAGGACAAAAAACGTCCCTGAATGGGCTTGAACCATCAACCTTTCGGTTAACAGCCGAACGCGCTAACCGATTGCGCCACAGAGACCTGTTTGTAAGACAAAGTTTCAAGCTATTCAATGTGGAATTGGTTTGTTTAATGAAAATATAAAACAGAAGCCAAAAAACGACCCTGGATGGGCTTGAACCATCAACCTTTCGGTTAACAGCCGAACGTGCTAACCGATTGCGCCACAGAGACCTGTTTGTAAGACAAAGTTTCAAGCTATTCAATGTGGAATTGGTTTGTTTAATGAAAATATGAAACAGAAGCCAAAAAACGTCCCTGGATGGGTTTGAACCATCAACCTTTCGGTTAACAGCCGAACGAGCTAACCGATTGCGCCACAGAGGCCTGTTTGTAAGACAAAGTTTCAAGCTATGAAATGTGGAATTGGTTTGTTTAATCAAAATATAAAACAGAAGCCAAAAAACGACCCTGGATGGGCTTGAACCATCAACCTTTCGGTTAACAGCCGAACGAGCTAACCGATTGCGCCACAGAGACCTGTTTGTAAGACAAAGTTTCAAGCTATCCAATGCAGAATTGGTTTGTTTAATGAAAATATAAAAAAGAAGGACAAAAAACGTCCCTGGATGGGCTTGAACCATTAACCTTTCGGTTAACAGCCGAACGAGCTAACCGATTGCGCCACAGAGACCTGTTTGTAAGTCAAAGTTTCAAGCTATTCAATGTGGAATTGGTTTGTTTAATGAAAATATGAAACAGAAGCCAAAAAACGTCCCTGGATGGGTTTGAACCATCAACCTTTCGGTTAACAGCCGAACGTGCTAACCGATTGCGCCACAGAGACCTGTTTGTAAGACAAAGTTTCAAGCTATGAAATGTGGAATTGGTTTGTTTAATGAAAATATAAAACAGAAGCCAAAAAACGACCCTGGATGGGCTTGAACCATCAACCTTTCGGTTAACAGCCGAACGCGCTAACCGATTACGCCACAGAGACATGTTTCTAAGACAAATTTTCAAGCTATTCAATGCAGAATTGGTTTATTTACTGAAAATATAAAACAGAAGCCAAAAACGTCCCTGGATGGGCTTGAACCATCAACCTTTCGGTTAACAGCCGAACGCGCTAACCGATTGCGCCACAGAGACCTGTTTGTTAGACAAAGTTTCAAGCTATTCAATGTGGAATTGGTTTGTTTAATCAAAATATAAAACAGAAGCCAAAAAACGACCCTGGATGGGCTAGAACCATCAACCTTTCGGTTAACAGCCGAACGCGCTAACCGATTACGCCACAGAGACCTGACAGTGAGACAAATTTTCAAGCTATTCAATGCAGAATTGTTTTATTTACTGAAAATATAAAACAGAAGCCAAAAACGTCCCTGGATGGGCTTGAACCATCAACCTTTCGGTAAACAGCCGAACGCGCTAACCGATTGCGCCACAGAGACCTGTTTGTAAGACAAAGTTTGAAGCTATTCAATGTGGAATTGGTTTGTTTAATGAAAATATTAAACAGAAGCCAAAAACGTCCCTGGATGGGCTTGAACCATCAACCTTTCGGTTAACATCCGAACTCGCTAACCGATTGCGCCACAGGGACCTGTTTGTAAGACAAAGTTTCAAGCTATTCAATGTGGAATCGGTTTGCTTAATGAAAATATGAAACAAAAGCCAAAAACGTCCCTGGATGGGCTTGAACCATCAACCTTTCGGTTAACAGCCGAACGCGCTAACCGATTGCGCCACAGAGACCTGTTTGTTAGACAAAGTTTCAAGCTATTCAATGTGGAATTGGTTTGTTTAATGAAAATATAAAACAGAAGCCAAAAAACGACCCTGGATGGGCTAGAACCATCAACCTTTCGGTTAACAGCCGAACGCGCTAACCGATTACGCCACAGAGACCTGACAGTGAGACAAATTTTCAAGCTATTCAATGCAGAATTGGTTTATTTACTGAAAATATAAAACAGAAGCCAAAAACGTCCCTGGATGGGCTTGAACCATCAACCTTTCGGTTAACAGCCGAACGCGCTAACCGATTGCGCCACAGAGACCTGTTTGTAAGACAAAGTTTCAAGCTATTCAATGTGGAATTGGTTTGTTTAATGAAAATATAAAACAGAAGCCAAAAAACGACCCTGGATGGGCTTGAACCATCAACCTTTCGGTTAACAGCGGAACGTGCTAACCGATTGCGCCACAGAGACCTGACAGTGAGAAAAATTTTCAAGATATTCAATGCAGAATTGGTTTGTTTAATGAAAATATAAAACAGAAGCCAAAAAACGTCCCTTGATGGGCTTGAACCATCAACCTTTCGGTTAACAGCCGAACGCGCTAACCGATTGCGCCACAGAGACATGTTTCTGAGACAAAGTTTTAAGCTATTCAATGCAGAATTAGTTTACTGAAAATATAGAACAGAAGCCAAAAAACGTCCCTGGATGGGCTTGACTATGAACCTTTCGGTTAACAGCCGAACGCGCTAACCGATTGCGCCACAGAGACATGTTTGTAAGACAAAGTTTCAAGCTATTCAATGTGGAATTGGTTTGTTTAATGAAAATATAAAACAGAAGCCAAAAAACGTCCCTGTATGGGCTTGAACCATCAACCTTTCGGTTAACAGCAGAACGCGCTAACCGATTGCGCCACAGAGACCTGTTTGTAAGACAAAGTTTCAAGCTATGAAATGTGGAATTGGTTTGTTTAATGAAAATATAAAACAGAAGCCAAAAAACGACCCTGGATGGGCTTGAACCATCAACCTTTCGGTTAACAGCTGAACGCGCTAACGGATTACGCCACAGAGACCTGACAGTGAGACAAATTTTCAAGCTATTCAATGTGAAATTGGTTTGTTTAATGGAAATATAAAACAGAAGAAAGAAAACGTCCCTGGATTGGCTTGAATTATCAACCTTTCGTTTAACAGCCGAACGCGCTAACCGATTGCGCCACAGAGACCTGTTTGTAAGACAAATTTCCAAGCTATTCAATGCAGAATTGGTTTATTTACTGAAATTATAAAACAGAAGCCAAAAACGTCCCTGGATGGGCTTGAACCATCAACCTTTCGGTTAACAGCCGCACGCGCTAACCGAATGCGTCACAGAGACCTGTTTGTGAGACAAAGTTTCAAGCTATCCAATGCAGAATTGGTTTGTTTAATGAAAATATAAAACAGAAGCCAAAAAACGTCCCTTGATGGGCTTGAACCATCAACCTTTCGGTTAACAGCGGAACGTGCTAACCGATTGCGCCACAGAGACCTGACAGTGAGAAAAATTTTCAAGATATTCAATGCAGAATTGGTTTGTTTAATGAAAATATAAAACAGAAGCCAAAAAACGTCCCTTGATGGGCTTGAACCATCAACCTTTCGGTTAACAGCCGAACGCGCTAACCGATTGCGCCACAGAGACATGTTTCTGAGACAAAGTTTTAAGCTATTCAATGCAGAATTAGTTTACTGAAAATATAGAACAGAAGCCAAAAAACGTCCCTGGATGGGCTTGACTATGAACCTTTCGGTTAACAGCCAAACACGCTAACCGATTGCGCCACAGAGAAATGTTTCTAAGACAAAGTTTCAAGCTATTCAATGTGGAATTGGTTTGTTTAATGAAAATATAAAACAGAAGCCAAAAAACGTCCCTGGATGGGCTTGAACCATCAACCTTTCGGTTAACAGCCGAACGCGCTAACCGATTGCGCCACAGAGACCTGTTTGTGAGACAAAGTTTCAAGCTATCCAATGCAGAATTGGTTTGTTTAATGAAAATATAAAACAGAAGCCAAAAAACGTCCCTTGATGGGCTTGAACCATCAACCTTTCGGTTAACAGCGGAACGCGCTAACCGATTGCGCCACAGAGACCTGACAGTGAGAAAAATTTTCAAGATATTCAATGCAGAATTGGTTTGTTTAATGAAAATATAAAACAGAAGCCAAAAAATGTCCCTTGATGGGCTTGAACCATCAACCTTTCGGTTAACAGCCGAACGCGCTAACCAAAGTTTTAAGCTATTCAATGCAGAATTAGTTTACTGAAAATATAGAACAGAAGCCAAAAAACGTCCCTGGATGGGCTTGACTATGAACCTTTCGGTTAACAGCCAAACACGCTAACCGATTGCGCCACAGAGAAATGTTTCTAAGACAAAGTTTCAAGCTATTCAATGTGGAATTGGTTTGCTTAATGAAAATATAAAACAGAAGCCAAAAAACGTCCCTGGATGGGCTTGAACCATCAACCTTTCGGTTAACAGCCGAACGCGCTAACCGATTGCGCCACAGAGACCTGTTTGTGAGACAAAGTTTCAAGCTATCCAATGCAGAATTGGTTTGTTTAATGAAAATATAAAACAGAAGCCAAAAAACGTCCCTTGATGGGCTTGAACCATCAACCTTTCGGTTAACAGCGGAACGCGCTAACCGATTGCGCCACAGAGACCAGACAGTGAGAAAAATTTTCAAGATATTCAATGCAGAATTGGTTTGTTTAATGAAAATATAAAACAGAAGCCAAAAAACGTCCCTTGATGGGCTTGAACCATCAACCTTTCGGTTAACAGCCGAACGCGCTAACCAAAGTTTTAAGCTATTCAATGCAGAATTAGTTTACTGAAAATATAGAACAGAAGCCAAAAAACGTCCCTGGATGGGCTTGACTATGAACCTTTCGGTTAACAGCCAAACACGCTAACCGATTGCGCCACAGAGACATGTTTCTGAGACAAAGTTTTAAGCTATTCAATGTGGAATTGGTTTGCTTAATGAAAATATAAAACAGAAGCCAAAAAACGTCCCTGGATGGGCTTGAACCATCAACCTTTCGGTTAACAGCCGAACGCGCTAACCGATTGTGCCACAGAGACCTGTTTGTGAGACAAAGTTTCAAGCTATCCAATGCAGAATTGGTTTGTTTAATGAAAATATAAAACAGAAGCCAAAAAACGTCCCTTGATGGGCTTGAACCATCAACCTTTCGGTTAACAGCGGAACGCGCTAACCGATTGCGCCACAGAGACCTGACAGTGAGAAAAATTTTCAAGATATTCAATGCAGAATTGGTTTGTTTAATGAAAATATAAAACAGAAGCCAAAAAACGTCCCTTGATGGGCTTGAACCATCAACCTTTCGGTTAACAACCGAACGCGCAAACCGATTGCGCCACAGAGACATGTTTCTGAGACAAAGTTTTAAGCTATTCAATGCAGAATTAGTTTACTGAAAATATAGAACAGAAGCCAAAAAACGTCCCTGGATGGGCTTGACTATGAACCTTTCGGTTAACAGCCAAACACGCTAACCGATTGCGCCACAGAGAAATGTTTCTAAGACAAAGTTTCAAGCTATTCAATGTGGAATTGGTTTGCTTAATGAAAATATAAAACAGAAGCCAAAAAACGTCCTTGGATGGGCTTGAACCATCAACCTTTCGGTTAACAGCCGAACGCGCTAACCGATTGCGCCACAGAGACCTGTTTGTGAAACAAATTTTCAAGCTATGAAATGTGGAATTGGTTTGTTTAATGAAAATATAAAACAGAAGCCAAAAAACGACCCTGGATGGGCTTGAACCATCAACCTTTCGGTTAACAGCCGAACGCGCTAACCGATTACGCCACAGAGACATGTTTCTAAGACAAATTTTCAAGCTATTCAATGCAGAATTGGTTTATTTACTGAAAATATAAAACAGAAGCCAAAAACGTCCCTGGATGGGCTTGAACCATCAACCTTTCGGTTAACAGCCGAACGCGCTAACCGATTGCGCCACAGAGACCTGACAGTGAGAAAAATTTTCAAGATATTCAATGCAGAATTGGTTTGTTTAATGAAAATATAAAACAGAAGCCAAAAAACGTCCCTTGATGGGCTTGAACCATCAACCTTTCGGTTAACAGCCGAACGCGCTAACCGATTGCGCCACAGAGACATGTTTCTGAGACAAAGTTTTAAGCTATTCAATGCAGAATTAGTTTACTGAAAATATAGAACAGAAGCCAAAAAACGTCCCTGGATGGGCTTGACTATGAACCTTTCGGTTAACAGCCAAACACGCTAACCGATTGCGCCACAGAGAAATGTTTCTAAGACAAAGTTTCAAGCTATTCAATGTGGAATTGGTTTGCTTAATGAAAATATAAAACAGAAGCCAAAAAACGTCCCTTGATGGGCTTGAACCATCAACCTTTCGGTTAACAGCGGAACGTGCTAACCGATTGCGCCACAGAGACCTGACAGTGAGAAAAATTTTCAAGATATTCAATGCAGAATTGGTTTGTTTAATGAAAATATAAAACAGAAGCCAAAAAACGTCCCTTGATGGGCTTGAACCATCAACCTTTCGGTTAACAGCCGAACGCGCTAACCGATTGCGCCACAGAGACATGTTTCTGAGACAAAGTTTTAAGCTATTCAATGCAGAATTAGTTTACTGAAAATATAGAACAGAAGCCAAAAAACATCCCTGGATGGGCTTGACTATGAACCTTTCGGTTAACAGCCAAACACGCTAACCGATTGCGCCACAGAGAAATGTTTCTAAGACAAAGTTTCAAGCTATTCAATGTGGAATTGGTTTGCTTAATGAAAATATAAAACAGAAGCCAAAAAACGTCCCTGGATGGGCTTGAACCATCAACCTTTCGGTTAACAGCCGAACGCGCTAACCGATTGCGCCACAGAGACCTGTTTGTGAGACAAAGTTTCAAGCTATCAATGCAGAATTGGTTTGTTTAATGAAAATATAAAACAGAAGCCAAAAAACGTCCCTTGATGGGCTTGAACCATCAACCTTTCGGTTAACAGCGGAACGCGCTAACCGATTGCGCCACAGAGACCTGACAGTGAGAAAAATTTTCAAGATATTCAATGCAGAATTGGTTTGTTTAATGAAAATATAAAACAGAAGCCAAAAAATGTCCCTTGATGGGCTTGAACCATCAACCTTTCGGTTAACAGCCGAACGCGCTAACCAAAGTTTTAAGCTATTCAATGCAGAATTAGTTTACTGAAAATATAGAACAGAAGCCAAAAAACGTCCCTGGATGGGCTTGACTATGAACCTTTCGGTTAACAGCCAAACACGCTAACCGATTGCGCCACAGAGAAATGTTTCTAAGACAAAGTTTCAAGCTATTCAATGTGGAATTGGTTTGCTTAATGAAAATATAAAAAAGAAGGACAAAAAACGTCCCTGGATGGGCTTGAACCATTAACCTTTCGGTTAACAGCCGAACGAGCTAACCGATTGCGCCACAGAGACCTGTTTGTAAGTCAAAGTTTCAAGCTATTCAATGTGGAATTGGTTTGTTTAATGAAAATATGAAACAGAAGCCAAAAAACGTCCCTGGATGGGTTTGAACCATCAACCTTTCGGTTAACAGCCGAACGTGCTAACCGATTGCGCCACAGAGACCTGTTTGTAAGACAAAGTTTCAAGCTATGAAATGTGGAATTGGTTTGTTTAATGAAAATATAAAACAGAAGCCAAAAAACGACCCTGGATGGGCTTGAACCATCAACCTTTCGGTTAACAGCCGAACGCGCTAACCGATTACGCCACAGAGACATGTTTCTAAGACAAATTTTCAAGCTATTCAATGCAGAATTGGTTTATTTACTGAAAATATAAAACAGAAGCCAAAAACGTCCCTGGATGGGCTTGAACCATCAACCTTTCGGTTAACAGCCGAACGCGCTAACCGATTGCGCCACAGAGACCTGTTTGTTAGACAAAGTTTCAAGCTATTCAATGTGGAATTGGTTTGTTTAATCAAAATATAAAACAGAAGCCAAAAAACGACCCTGGATGGGCTAGAACCATCAACCTTTCGGTTAACAGCCGAACGCGCTAACCGATTACGCCACAGAGACCTGACAGTGAGACAAATTTTCAAGCTATTCAATGCAGAATTGTTTTATTTACTGAAAATATAAAACAGAAGCCAAAAACGTCCCTGGATGGGCTTGAACCATCAACCTTTCGGTAAACAGCCGAACGCGCTAACCGATTGCGCCACAGAGACCTGTTTGTAAGACAAAGTTTGAAGCTATTCAATGTGGAATTGGTTTGTTTAATGAAAATATTAAACAGAAGCCAAAAACGTCCCTGGATGGGCTTGAACCATCAACCTTTCGGTTAACATCCGAACTCGCTAACCGATTGCGCCACAGGGACCTGTTTGTAAGACAAAGTTTCAAGCTATTCAATGTGGAATCGGTTTGCTTAATGAAAATATGAAACAAAAGCCAAAAACGTCCCTGGATGGGCTTGAACCATCAACCTTTCGGTTAACAGCCGAACGCGCTAACCGATTGCGCCACAGAGACCTGTTTGTTAGACAAAGTTTCAAGCTATTCAATGTGGAATTGGTTTGTTTAATGAAAATATAAAACAGAAGCCAAAAAACGACCCTGGATGGGCTAGAACCATCAACCTTTCGGTTAACAGCCGAACGCGCTAACCGATTACGCCACAGAGACCTGACAGTGAGACAAATTTTCAAGCTATTCAATGCAGAATTGGTTTATTTACTGAAAATATAAAACAGAAGCCAAAAACGTCCCTGGATGGGCTTGAACCATCAACCTTTCGGTTAACAGCCGAACGCGCTAACCGATTGCGCCACAGAGACCTGTTTGTAAGACAAAGTTTCAAGCTATTCAATGTGGAATTGGTTTGTTTAATGAAAATATAAAACAGAAGCCAAAAAACGACCCTGGATGGGCTTGAACCATCAACCTTTCGGTTAACAGCAGAACGCGCTAACCGATTGCGCCACAGAGACCTGTTTGTAAGACAAAGTTTCAAGCTATTCAATGTGGAATTGGTTTGTTTAATGAAAATATAAAACAGAAGCCAAAAATCGTCCCTGGATGGGCTTGAACCATCAACCTTTCGGTTAACAGCCGAACGCGCTAACCGATTGCGCCACAGAGACATGTTTGTAAGACAAAGTTTCAAGCTATTCAATGTGGAATTGGTTTGTTTAATGAAAATATAAAACAGAAGCCAAAAAACGTCCCTGGATGGGCTTGAACCATCAACCTTTCGGTTAACAGCAGAACGCGCTAACCGATTGCGCCACAGAGACCTGTTTGTAAGACAAAGTTTCAAGCTATGAAATGTGGAATTGGTTTGTTTAATGAAAATATAAAACAGAAGCCAAAAAACGACCCTGGATGGGCTTGAACCATCAACCTTTCGGTTAACAGCTGAACGCGCTAACGGATTACGCCACAGAGACCTGACAGTGAGACAAATTTTCAAGCTATTCAATGTGAAATTGGTTTGTTTAATGGAAATATAAAACAGAAGAAAGAAAACGTCCCTGGATTGGCTTGAATTATCAACCTTTCGTTTAACAGCCGAACGCGCTAACCGATTGCGCCACAGAGACCTGTTTGTAAGACAAATTTCCAAGCTATTCAATGCAGAATTGGTTTATTTACTGAAATTATAAAACAGAAGCCAAAAACGTCCCTGGATGGGCTTGAACCATCAACCTTTCGGTTAACAGCCGCACGCGCTAACCGAATGCGTCACAGAGACCTGTTTGTGAGACAAAGTTTCAAGCTATCCAATGCAGAATTGGTTTGTTTAATGAAAATATAAAACAGAAGCCAAAAAACGTCCCTTGATGGGCTTGAACCATCAACCTTTCGGTTAACAGCGGAACGTGCTAACCGATTGCGCCACAGAGACCTGACAGTGAGAAAAATTTTCAAGATATTCAATGCAGAATTGGTTTGTTTAATGAAAATATAAAACAGAAGCCAAAAAACGTCCCTTGATGGGCTTGAACCATCAACCTTTCGGTTAACAGCCGAACGCGCTAACCGATTGCGCCACAGAGACATGTTTCTGAGACAAAGTTTTAAGCTATTCAATGCAGAATTAGTTTACTGAAAATATAGAACAGAAGCCAAAAAACGTCCCTGGATGGGCTTGACTATGAACCTTTCGGTTAACAGCCAAACACGCTAACCGATTGCGCCACAGAGAAATGTTTCTAAGACAAAGTTTCAAGCTATTCAATGTGGAATTGGTTTGCTTAATGAAAATATAAAACAGAAGCCAAAAAACGTCCCTGGATGGGCTTGAACCATCAACCTTTCGGTTAACAGCCGAACGCGCTAACCGATTGCGCCACAGAGACCTGTTTGTGAGACAAAGTTTCAAGCTATCCAATGCAGAATTGGTTTGTTTAATGAAAATATAAAACAGAAGCCAAAAAACGTCCCTTGATGGGCTTGAACCATCAACCTTTCGGTTAACAGCCGAACGCGCTAACCGATTGCGCCACAGAGACCTGACAGTGAGAAAAATTTTCAAGATATTCAATGCAGAATTGGTTTGTTTAATGAAAATATAAAACAGAAGCCAAAAAACGTCCCTTGATGGGCTTGAACCATCAACCTTTCGGTTAACAGCCGAACGCGCTAACCGATTGCGCCACAGAGACATGTTTCTGAGACAAAGTTTTAAGCTATTCAATGCAGAATTAGTTTACTGAAAATATAGAACAGAAGCCAAAAAACGTCCCTGGATGGGCTTGACTATGAACCTTTCGGTTAACAGCCAAACACGCTAACCGATTGCGCCACAGAGAAATGTTTCTAAGACAAAGTTTCAAGCTATTCAATGTGGAATTGGTTTGCTTAATGAAAATATAAAACAGAAGCCAAAAAACGTCCCTGGATGGGCTTGAACCATCAACCTTTCGGTTAACAGCCGAACGCGCTAACCGATTGCGCCACAGAGACCTGTTTGTGAAACAAATTTTCAAGCTATGAAATGTGGAATTGGTTTGTTTAATGAAAATATAAAACTCAAGCCAAAAAACGACCCTGGATGGGCTTGAACCATCAACCTTTCGGTTAACAGCCGAACGCACTAACCGATTGCGCCACAGAGACCTGTTTGTGAAACAAAGTTTCAAGCTATGAATGCGGAATTGGTTTGTTTACTGAAAATATAAAACAGTAGCCCAGAAACGTGCCTGAATGGGCATGAACTATCAACCTTTCGGTTAACAGCCGAACGCTCTAACCGATTGCGCCAGAGAGATCTGTTAATGAGACATGTTGTCATGTTACTTAATGTGGAATTGGTGTACTTACTGAAATTGAGAAACAAATTTTTAGCTTTAAGTCTGCTACGCAGGCAGCCAGTTTTATCATATACCAGATAATTCTGGCAAGACAAGATTCTTCCTTCCATGAATTCATCGCCTTCGTGGCAACCATGTGACTGTCTACCATTGCTGAACTTTCGCTCACTGCAGTATCTAGTACAGCAGGTATGTGAGTGGCACTCTTTGATATCTGCTTCCGTACTGGGGTTTGGGAGGGGGTACTTTGATACAAGAGATAAGGGAGCATGTTAATTAGGCCCTGATTAGGTTGTCAAATCAGTCCCCTGCCAAAGCGCAGGAAGACACCATTTGGTACCCTAAAGGCCTTAAGGACAAGTTCATTGAAAACGAGGTTATCCAGGGAGACGGACAAAATGAAGAATTTTACGCTTTTGACTTGTATCAGTATCACAAACATTGCTGAGCGAACTCTGCTTGTCAACCAGTGTTGGTGAGGTGGACAAAAGGTCAAAAATTGCTTGTAAAGCAGATCTCAAATGTTTGAAAATGTTTGATGGTTTTGTCAGGGCATCGAACCTAACACCTAATTTCAAGATAATAGAAAAAACAATAACAACAAATGTAACAAAATGTTATATTATAATAACAATAGAAAAAATATTGTGTCACCTTCTGATTTTATCGTTGTTATTATTGTGAACCAGAAATATAGAAATTGTTGAATTGATAGGCCTTTCTCCAGTAAAAACCTCATGTTTTCAATGATTTAAAAGCAATATATTTGATTGATAGCTGACAAAAAATTGAATACATGATTGATGACTCGATCCACGATAGCAAATGTCAAGCTTCAGATCAGCTCGTCAATAGTCAAATCAGCTCGTCTTTCAAATCATGTCGTAATCTCACGACTCGATTTGAGAGATATCAGCTAATTTGACGACGACTCACCGAAAACCGATCATCATGTTACCAGGAATGACGAGCTGATCTACGAGTAACGACTCGATTTGAGAGCATCGACTTTTGTCCACGGTGTGACTCCATCAAGAAACTCTTCTTAAAAGGACGAGAAGGGTTGGAAAGCATTTTCGAAAACTGAAACCAGTTCTTAAAGTACTTTTAGAACATCGAGAGTAGTTAGATGCTGGGAATTGAAGTTCGGTAGAAGCAATGGACTCAAGATTGTTCACGGCAGGAATTCTACTTCTTGCCTTTTCGGCATTCATCGAATTTTCAAAGGCATCAACAAACGGTATGACAGCATTAAATATTTAGTGTAATTTTTTTAAATGGCAATGTAGCATAATTCCAATAGTTCCTGAACCACCGATAACTCGAACTTTATCAGCTCGATCTGTTCTTTCATCCCCCTTAAATCTTTCCTTATACTTTCTTAGTAGGAGGTATTTATTGGTCGCCTTAGGTTTTCAGCGGATACCTTCTTATTTCGGTAGACATAGAAACGTATCTTTAGGTGCCTTCTTCCAAAAACGGCAGGTTTCACAGGCCTCTGAATTCAAAACATTACCCCCACGAACCTGGGAGGTTTTGCAGAAACCACAAGAAGTTTCGTTCATTTTATTTTAAAAAGTAAGG